>JAKSZT010054387.1:3551440-3599380 GCA_026826555.1 Tolypeutes matacus | reverse complement strand
TATATATATATATATATATATTTTAAAGGCATTTCCTTTGCTTTTTTGCCCATTTTTTGAATGTCCCAATCCACTAATTATATTTTATTTTGTTTTGTTCTTTTTTTTTTTTTTTTTTTTTTTTTTTTTTTTTTTTTTTTTTTTTTTGTCTCTTTCATGTAAGCTTATCACACTTGTTTCTTTTTCCTAGTAAGTGTATTTGATTATTTTATGGACTAAATGTTCATGGAGGATTTGGATCACAGAAGGGTTACAATGGGTACTGCGGGGTATTATTGGGGGGTGTCTGGGGGGGGTTTCGTGGGGATTGGTTCATCCGAATATACATGAAAGATATACAAAATCATTCAAAGGATCGGGGGATGGGGCCTGGTCACGATGGATGGATAATCACACAATAAATGAGGGAATCTGAATTCCTATCCTGGAGAGCTCTGCCGCAGTCTCCAAGGGAGCAGCAATAGTCCTCTGAGTGTAGGGACAGTGCCTGTCAAAGTAGGATGACGCACTGATGTTTTTATTTTTTTTATTGATGACTACCCTTGTGAGTCTTTGCTCTTGTAAAAGTTACTAAACTTTAAGTGCATCAATTTTATTAATGTGGCTGCCCAGGTCCAATTAAGAGTAACATGGAAAAAGAACAGAGAACATTAATGTTAAGTTTTTTACTACTATCCCTTGTTTTTTTCTAAGTAAAATAGCAAACTATACAAACGCAACTATGAAAACACATTTTGTACTAGCAGATTTGTTGAAGTACTTAAACATCTTAATCGATGCACTATAAAACACCTCTGTTAATGTACTTTAAGCAGTATTATACAATATTTTAACAAGAATTAATGGCACATATAGGCATTAAACTCTTTCCAAGAATAAACAATATATTATATGTACTTTAATTTTATGTGAATTTTGAAATTCATGAAGGTATTTTGTCTTTACAGTTTTTTAAAAAATCCTTTGTAATTAAGTATATATACAAATTTAACATATACAAAGCTTGGAGGGAAGTATTCCTTAAATGAATTACTTTTATCTATGTGAACATAAATTATAAGCATTCAAAATATGTATTTTAGATTATACGTTATTTTACTATAATGTTCTTAGATTGCAGTGCCTTGAAAAGCATCTTTGCTTTGTTTTTAAAAAAAAAATTATCTAAAATTTTGCGTGACTTTTACCAGCATTCCTATAAGTTAATTGGCAAAGGTCTGAGTATTCAAGCTTATAAATCTGAATGATGATTGAGTTATTTGTAAGACCCACTGAATCTTCATTAGGATTTGGCAAATATTATCATCATAGAAGGGGAGTTCATCTAAGTTAGAACCCAGAGGAAGAAGACAGAAGGAATTTAAAGAGCACCAGAATCTCAGCTTCTCCTATTTCTGGGATTCTAGAAGAATTAATATATGTATGCATAAATGCTTATTTATCTTTTAGTAATTTGAATAGAGCTCTCTTAAGAATTTTCACTTGTTAATTTAGTATCACTGTCCAGAGACAGGAAAATATACATCAAACAAACAGACAAAAACTACAGAAACATAGAAGCACATAAATATAGAACTTGCTGACTGACTTTCCAACAGTATCTGCAAAGAAACTGCAGAGAAACAGAAGAGAATTATCTTAAATGACAGCCAAAAAGAGAGGGTGTAACAGAGGGACTGACCAGACTTTAGCTCAACAATGGATTTTGACCTCAACCAAATGTGGCAGAAGTTCAAAGATCTGAGCGGGGCTAGCCAAGGAGTCAGCTGATGAACCCAGAGAGGCTGGAACACTAAGGATTCCTGCAGGTGTCGTGCGTCAGAGGCATTGTCCCAGTGTCCACCTTCAGATCTCACTCTGACACCCGACTGTTATGCTGAAAACAAATGAAATAAACTTAAAAAGGGGATGGAGAGCAAACTTTTTGAGCTAAAGTAGCATTAATGCAAAGCGGTTCCAAAAGAGGTTTTTTTCAGAAGGTTGAGCTGGGGAAGCAGCTTATATGGCTGCTTAAGACAAAGCAAAAGTGTTGGGCAATGGGAATTGGTAAGGGAGACATGAGCCATGTGAGTTATGATGGGTACATGAGCTGTGTGAGCTATAAGGGGGATGGGGACTCTCCAGGCAGGGTGTCCTTGTGTTCCAGTTTGTTAATGAGAAAGCATGATGGTGTAAGATTGTGGCTACCTGGTGAAGATCAGCGACTTTCCTAGTGTCAGCCTGATTTCTTTGTTACAGTTCCTTTTTCTGGGAAGTGACAGGGGTCTTTAGCAACACCACAAAGGGTTATTGGTAAGTCAGCTTGCTTCAGTTAGCCTCTGTTTTGTTTGTGTGTGTGTAATCCCATGGATAAAATGGAAGCTCAAGAAAATCAACTTGGTAAGTAAAATTATTTATTATTCCAATTTCACAGGTTTTACTATGTTTCTCATTTTCCTGAAACAGCTCAGTTAATTGAATTTTCATGTTGCCTATTGAAAACTCAACCACAATACCACCTATGAGGGAATATCTTTCATCACTGGGTCAATGTTCGCCAGGTAGGTTACATGACTGTAATGCAGGAGGCTGAGCACTAGACGGTCAACTGAATACTTTTGATATTCCAAAGAAACCACACAGAAGGCTAGCAAGAGTCATGCCTTTTATTACTCACAAGTCCCCATGATGGTCGGTCAGATAGTTATCATGCTGCTCAGCAGGGAAACAAAGATTATATAGGGCTAGACAGCACAAAGAGGGGGTTTAGCTAATGCATAGAGCAGCTTGAGGGTGCACATAGCCTAGTAAATGATTAACAGTGAGTACGTGCATACAAGGGGAATTGTGTAAGTTTCCAGAACAGTAAAATAATGGATTCCAGCACTTATTCCTTTGAAGCAGATTGTGATTGCCATCTTGGCATCAAGCTCTTTCCTGCTGAAGAGGAGTGGGCCACTGGTCATTATGGCCTTCCCCCTCCTATTCCTTCTGCCTTCAGGTCCTGGAAAGGGTATTCATTTGATATACACTACAATGAACTAAATCAGCATCCAATATTTGGTGCAGTTGCTCCCATAGCCAGAATACACATGTCCAGGAGAAAATGAAAAGAAAAGAGAGTGCAACAACTAACTATTCCCTTAGTGATCTATTAGCAAAGTGTTTTCCTCCTATAACTGTGACTTTAGGCTCTGCTTGTCTTGTGATCTTAGTTCCAAAGGGGAGAATGCTTACACTAAGAGACTCATCAATCATTCCATTGAAATGGATATTAAAATGCCACCTAGCATGTCTGGTCTTTTCATCCCACAGAATCAAAAGGCAAATTAGGAAGTTACTCTACAGATGGAGGATGATGAGTCTTCATAACCAAGGGAAGTAAGATGGCTAACATACAACAACAGTGATAAGAAGGAATATGTCTGAAATACAGATTATCCTTTAGGGCATTTCCTAGTACTACAATGCCTTGTGATTAAAGTCATTGGAAAACTAAAAGAACCCAATTCATAAATGGCTGGAATTGACCATCCTCTTCAAAAAGAAAATTTAAATTACCCCATCATGCAAAGGACCACTTCCAACTAAGGTATGAATTTAAGGCAAAGGGAATATTGAATCAATAATGTAAAAAGGTTATTTATAAACAATTGTGATTTAGTGAACAGATGCAGAAATGAATAATGTAATTCTTAGGAATGTTTCTTTTTTATTTTGTCATGAATAAGTTTGTGTTTTTGTATGTGTCTGCAGTCATCTGTTTACTTAGTGAATATTTTAACTATTTTTGCAAAGATGTTATATATTCTTATGTGCTATATTAGAGGTCTCTGTTTCCAAATCTCAGCAGTCAGCCAGTTACCTGACAGATATTTCCCTCAATGGCTGGAGTTGAAAAGAAAATAGAAAATCCTTTCCTGTTCTTTCCAGATTCGATCTGAGCTGCAACATTCCTTCAGCATGAAGCCTGGCTGGCTGCTATGTTGGCTGAACCTTCACCACCTTCTTGAGTGTAACCAAAAGATCAACTAGAGGTGGAATCTTCAGGTTCTCTCCGGTCATTCTTAACATGTGTCTGACACAGTGCATGCCCACTGCAGGATAGATGCCCCAGTATTTGTGGTAGCCCATAAGGCTATTATTCCTTCAAGAATCTTCTCCTCAGCTTTGTACTGCCCAGGCTTTGGGTCTTTCTGTTGGTCAAAACATTCTGTGTTGTTAATATTGGGTGAATACAGGTAGAGAATGACTTTAAATATTCTTATCAGATGCCACCTGGGAAACTGCTCCAGGCAGGGATGGGCAAAATGAATGTAAACCTCTGTCCAAGTCCTGCAGGGAAGCTTAGGAAATGTCAAAATAAACAGTCACATTTAAAAAAAAAAAATCAAGGTCCGTATTGCCTCCATTGTACAATATGTGTACACTATGTTTCAGCAAATGGATTTGTGAAAGAGTGGAAGGAAAGAATATTGAGACATAAAATAGACAAACCATTTGAGACATTTTCTGAATATCATTGCAGATTAATATAGAAGTAACTGCATGGGAATATGGAGTACAATAGAGCTGTTATTTTTATAATGATGTGTGTAGGCTAATTGAATAATCATGTTTTATTGATGGTGCATAGATGAATTAGATTAATTGAAAAAGAAAAATCCTAAGTATATTTTCACATATAAGCAAGGAAAGTTTACTCATTTTAACATCATATCTTGATGGAAGACAAATTTCTGTGTGTACAGATACAGTAGTTCTGAATATTTGGTAGCGTGAAAGTGAACATTCTTTTATATTGGCACTTACTTTCCCAATGAAATAACAATATATTTACAATCTAAAAGTGCAATAAGTGCTTCTGAAGTTTGATGGGGACAGGAAACAAGGATAATAGAATGAGGGGCATTTTTGATGGCTCATTTGCAATTTGAGATCATAAATTTAAGCAAAGCCAGTCAGCAAGGTCATGTATTAATCTGAAACTACGTTAAGAAATGAGGATAGGTGAATAATAAGCAGAGTCTTGGATTTTTGCCTTGTGAGTAAAGCAGAAAAACATAGGACATAGAGTTATACCAGTGCAAACTGGATGAACAAAATGGAGTAAAAGAGAAGAAAATATGATAGAACTAATTTAAAATAACCTGTCAATTATCCTGAAATACTAGTAAAATAAAACTATGTACACATGAAGGTTTGAAAGACATTTTAAATTAAAATTTGGTGTTACTGAAAATACTGACTTGTATACTGAATTTAGGAAAAATAATCAAAATTCAATGGAATTATTAAAATCATGTGTTCGTTACATATTATTCACCTTAAAGTTTGCTGAAAGGGCTCAGAGAGCCCAAACAGTTTACGCTTAGGGAAGAACTTTACAACTGGCAAAAGTGCTTATGGTCCATGTTTAATGTCAAAGTCCCAAGACATGTTTATCAATTGCAATGACTGTTCCACACTAATGAAGGATGTTTATGTGGGAGGGTGTGGGAGGTGTGAGGAGAGGGGCATATGGGAATCCCTATATCTTTTGTGTAACATTTATGTAATCTAAGTATCTTTTAAAAAATAATTAAATTTAAAAAAGAAAATTTAAGAAAAACAGATGGCAAAGTAATAGCAGGAGAGCAATATGCATTGCAACTGACCAGGGGCATTAGGCATGGGCATTTTCCCCTCTCCCCATAGGTCACAAAGGACTCATGCTATCTTCAGGTCTCAAACCACCACAAACATATACAAGAGAGAATATACCAGGAATACAAAGCCTGCTAGGGAGTTGGAATCTCTTATAGTAAGCTGTTCATGTAGGCATATTCTATCTTTGTGTCCAAGTTTCACCATTAAATCCCTCTCCCCACCAGAGACTCCACCAAAATATGTGAAAAGCAAAAGTCCAATTGTAACTATGAAGCAATACAGAAAAACTTATAGATAATACTCTGAAACAACTTAGGATCTCAGGGTGACAGACAATCATTTCTCTTCAATTAATAGATTCCACAGGTTTGGCCAAAGGTCAGTGGACCTGCAGATAAGATTATGCTCAACCTATACTTCCTATACAGGAGATAAGGGAGAAATTAATAGAAACAGAACATTGAAAATAGTATGCAATGTGACATAGTTTGTTTTTTATTTTCTGAAGAAGACAACAGAACAAAATGAAAAGAGAAACACCACAATTTCATAGCAATAATATGAAAGCTCTTCACTTGATACCAAAATGTGAATCTGCAGATTTAAAGTTTACCTTATGTTCCTGTAAACAGATGATAGAGATTGGTGAAAAATGAGACATAATATGGTGAAAAATAATAGATTTTTAATATGAAGAAATAATTTTAAGGACATAGAAGGAGAGCAAAGGTGACCTGGAAAGTTGATAAATTCTCTATTGCAGCATTCAATTCTGAAAAACACTGGAATAAATAAATATTTTGCATTGTTTTTCAGTCAAATGCTGTTTCTTGTGTATAGTAATTATCATTAGAATAATTAGAGGAAAAGTAAAATGAGTTTGGGAAACACTATACCAGATGGGTTTATCATAAAGATATGAAAAACTAGAAGTTTCAATGTGCTAATATTTTTTTAATTTTTATGTAAGGTGTTGATATTACATAATAGTTAATAAATAAACAAAATACAATTTTACATAATAGGAAAATTAAAACCCTATAAAAACGCTTCCAAGTGATCACATTTAAAGCACACACAAATAAAGCAAAACATACAGAGTACAGCATATGAGAAAAGATTACATTGAATAAGACAAGAAAGTAGATGAATGTAAATATATTTAAATGAGGTAATATTTCAATATACATGAATATGTTTGCATCTTTTAATCCACCCACTATGTATCTTATAAGTAAATTCAGGGTTTTGTGTACATTATATGTATACCTATGTTCCTTGCAGCATTATTTATGAAAGTATATTGAAAACAAAAGAAATAACTTAAATGTTCAACAGTAGAAGACTGGTTAAATAAACAAATAAGGAAACTTTTAGTACTGAAAACAAATAATATCTGTTTATAACTGCATTTTATATATATATATATATATAATTTGTTATATAAAAATGATATTGCTCTGTTCATCAAACCAGTCTGAAATTATGTGCAAGACATGGCAGATGGTGGTGACTTTATTTACAAGCCATACAATTTAACATTTGAAAGTGTGTAATCAGTGGGTTTTAGTACATTTAGAGAGTTGTGAAATCACAATCACTAACTAATTTTATAATATTTACACTGCCCCATAAAGAAGCTCCATGACCATTAGCAGTCACTGCCTACTCCCCCATCATCCCAGGCCTGGAAAACACTAATCTACTCTCTGTCTCCGTGGATTTGTCTATTCTGGACATTTAGTATAAATGGGATAAAACAATATGTGAGCTTTTATCCCCAAGCATACTATCTGGCTTTTATAACTGATGATGTTTTTTAAGTTCATTCATGTTGTGGTCTGTTTCAATAATTTGGTGTAGAGAACCTCGGGCTAATGACAGGATTTTGTATTCATTTGGAACTTTTCTGAAAAGATTACTTAAAATAAATATGTGCATAATTTTTAAACAAATTGTATGGATACAGGATTAATTGCAATTTTCCTTTTTTGCTTTCCATAATATATATATATATATCTAGAGATGAACTTAAAATATTATTTACAAAATACCAAGAAAAACAACTATGCAACTACACATTATATTTCTAGATACCAAGGAAGCATACATTGTTAAAGCCATATTCAATGTTCTAAGAAAATTGGAATATCATGAAAAACAGTTTCATTAAATATCAAATCAATTTTAATGGTAGAGAATTGATTAATAGATTTCACCACTAATTAAAATAATAATTTAACAATATATTTATCTGTAATCAAAATGTGAATGAGATTAAAAAGTGAAAATGACACATATTTCCAATAAAATCAGATAAAAGAAAGTAATATTTGTTATTCAGTATTATTGTATCTGTTAGTAAAGTGAAATATATGAAATAAATATAACATCTGAAAATTGAAAGATGGGCAAAACTTTTTCTTACATGATTATGATTGCATACCTGGAAAACTAAAAGTAATCCATTGAAGCAGTAACATAATTCAATAATTGACTTTTACAAAACTACAGAAATACAGAAATTGTTATTTATATATAATTATGCCATTAATATCTCTGGATTATAGCAGAAGATTGAATTCAAATTAGACTATTAAGTAAATAGATAAATCCTTTGGAAAAGAACCCAAGAAGAAATTATGTTTCCATTGCTTCTATAGAAAAAATATTCCTGAGTGATTTTGGGCAATGGTTGGGTATTTGAAAGAATTAGGATATTAATTAAATCTTCGTTTCAGACAAAATAACCCAAGATATAGTGAAGGAGATAAAAACATACCAAGCAAGACTCCAAAGCCAGAAGCCGTAAAAGAAAAGGATCATATTTGACTAGATTTAATAAAATCTTGAGGGCTAAATATTACCACAAAGGAATTTAAAAATAGCTTTGTAATCTATGATAAGCATGATATGCATAGAATGTAAATTTCTTGATACTTAAGAGCATAAAGAAAACCATAAATTAAATAAAATAATTAAAAGTTATAAAAGGACTTGCCACATAAAACTTAAGACAAATGGCTCATAATTTTTTAAAAACTATCTTAGCCTTTCTCACAATTAGATATGTGCACAGGAAAACCATGATATCGCTCTAATCATAGTGCTAAGGAACACTGGCCCAAATTACAAATCTAGAATAAATTGTTCCCTTTGAAATATGCTTGCAGCTCTTGAAATAAATGTGGTTATCCTTTCATGGCAGTTTCCTTCTGAAGACGTACATGGTGGGTAATTTTGTTCTAGACTCATCGTATTTACCTACCAAATTCCAGATGGATCACTTTAAAATAGGTAGTATTCATGCCTATTTTCACACACATTCCTTTTTACAGGTGAATGATATTTCATTGTATGCATAAATCACATTTTATTTGCCTATTTATTGGTAGATGAATTCTTGGTTGCTAACGGATTTGAAAAATTTAGAATAGGCCAACTCATAATTTCAGAATCTAGGATATAGTTTTCCAGGGGAGAAAGTGGATATAGGGAATGGGAAGTTGAGGCTTAAAATGTATATAGGTTTGGAATGATGAAAATGTCTTGGTAATGGATGGTAGTGATGGTAGCACAATATTATGAATATAGCAGGACTGAAATATATATCTGAGTTTGATTAAAAGGAGGAATGTTAGGTTATATATATGGTAACAGAATACAAATTTTAAAAAAATCCATGGAACTGTACTATACAAACAGTGAACCCTGACTTAAGCCATGGACTGTAGTTAATAGTACAATTGTAAAAATAGGCTATCATAAATTGTAACAAATGTTCCACAACAGTGCAAAGTGATAATAGTAGGATGGCATATTGGAATCCTGTATTTTTGTGCATGCTTGTTCTGTAAACCCACAACTTCTATAATAAAAATAAATTAGAAAGCTGTATTAGTCAGAGTTCTCTGGGAACCAGAACAGACACAAGATATCTTTAAATAGTATGAGATTTTATAAGATTGTCTCACATGACTGTGGGGATGCACAAATCCAGATTCCACAGGGCAGGCTGAAAGCCAGGAACTCTGATGAAGGCCCTTGCTGAATTCCCCAGGAGGAGCTGTCTGTGCAGTCGAGATGAAAATTCTCATTCTCATTCTTCTGACTACTGAAATATCACTGCTCCTTTTAAGGCTTTCAACTGATCAGATGAGATGCCTCTCATTGCCAAAGGCAATATCCTCAGTTGATTGTAGATATAATCAGCCATGGATGCAAAGTACTTTAAGCCCACAAGATGTCCTCAGAGTAACAATTAGGCAAGTGCGTGCTTGACCAAACTACCAGGCACCATTACCTGGCCAAGTTGACACATGTGCCTAACCATCACAAGAAGTATAGGGCAACATTCCTTGGTTCTTAGTCTACTCTGACTGTGGCAAGATTATTTATATGATCATGTATGTAGGTGAATGAATCTGGATAAGATCACATAGTCCTTGTTCTGTGCATATTCTACCACCTATTTGCTTTACAACCCTAGCCAGATATCTTTAATTCTGTAAGCATTTGTTTTCTCAACATTAAAGTGGGAATAATTGGTCTTCTGTGAATTTCAGAAGAGTTAATATGAGTCAGGTGGCCAGAATAAGAGTGTAGTGGACATTAGTTGTTAATTCATTTCCTGGAAACTCATGAGAAGAGATAGAGAGGAGGAACCCCACAAAGATGCCTTTTTTTGCCAGTTGCTGGACTTTTGTACATCCAATTCAGTAGATAATTGAAGAAACATTGGGATTTGAGTTCTGCCAAATAAGGAGAAGCACCATGCTGTAGATGAAGGTCAAAGTGTCACCTGTGCAATAGATAGTTTATTATGATATCCTGGGATACAGCTGAATATTCCTGAGTCCAAAATGTCATCAAAGATATTCTAGTATGTTGAAGAAAATTCTGGGGAGAGAGAGGCCTCCTGGGTTCAAATCCATGTGTTTAGAGTGTGACCTGGGCTAATCCCTTAATTTCTCTACAGGTCAGATCCCTCTCCACTATGAGAACATAATAGGGGTTGTTTTAAACATTGATATAAACTATATTAAATAATGCCCGGAGATATCTCAGAATGTGACATTTGTGAGTGCTGAGTTCTGTCACTTTCTCAAGAATATATTTCAAAAGTTTTGAATTCTTCCTGCCTTTGATCATTCCACCAAAATATATGCTTCCTCAGGTCTTCTTATTTTGAAGAAAATATACACATGCTGTATTTGGAAGAATTAGACTGAGGAAGTAGATGTGTTAGACAAACATCTTAACATATCCTTCTTTTAAACCTCTTTATTACAGGTCCAGGGGCCTGTCCCTTTGATTTTTTTTAAACCACAGGATGTCAACATACACAGGAAAAATTATTTGAGGATCTAAAAATCTTGATGAGTCATATCAAGATGTAAAAAATATAAGAAACTCTCATTCTGAATTGGAGTTATAATAATGGATTTATATAAGTTTATATAATAAACTTTTCTTAATACAGTGGGCTGGTCACCGATAAACACATGTTTATTTTTTTTACAAATACAGATTGTGATCTTTCTGCCAGTAGCAGCTCCAAGGAAGAGAAGAGAGGAAAGCATGGCTTCATTTCAAGTCAGGCATCAAAGCCAGGGTTCATCATCCCACCGGATGTCTACAGGTGTTTCACAGGCGAAAGAATGATTTTTATTTCCTATAAAACAGATCTTACATCCCCAAGTCATGTAAGAACTTTCCTAAGACCAGTCATAATATTTAAATTTTGTTTAATAAATAAAGATAAACACCTAGATAAAGTTTATGTGGAGAAATAAAACATGTTCTTCATCTCCTTGAAGGTAAGAACATTCTCTTACAGGCCTTGAGGACACTCTTTCAAAGCATATTTGGCAGCAGAGTTTTCTGCTGGGGTGCTGTGCAAGGGCAAGCCTGGACAAGATGAACCATGGTGAGAAAGGGGAAGAAGTAGGAGCCTGGCACAGACAAGCACAATCTACTCTCTCCCAGTTTGGAATCGAAGAATTAGAAAATTTATAACCATACTATATATCTAGAATTTTATTCTAAATTATATTTCATTTTATTCATTCAACAACATGTTCAATCCTTGTAGCATTGTCTTTATCTTTTTTATTTTGTGTCTTCTATTCTCTTTAATGCCTACTATGACCACTCATTCCAGGATGACATTTTATAATTCATAGCTATAGTATTAGAATAATATTGTTTTAATTTCCAAGGCTGCTCCAGAAAATAGCATGAAGTAGGTTGGGCTTAAAGTGGTTAGACTCAAGGAAAATTATCCAAATGAAGTCATCATCAAGGTCATTCTTTCTTCCTTATGACAAGCGGCTGGCAATACTTGGCTCCTCTGTCACATGATGAGGCACATGACGGCATCTGCTGATCTCTACCTTTTCTTCCAGATTTTGTTGCTTTCTGTTTCTTGCTCCTGTGGCTTTCCATCCCTATGTATTCATTCCATTCATACAGGACTCCACTAATAGGATAAATACCCAAACTGAGTGATGTGGGCCACATCCTAAGTGAAGTAACCTCAAAAATGTCCCTACTTAAAATGGGTTCCCCCCCCCCCAGGAATGGATTAACTTTAAGAACATGTTGTCTGGGATACATACAGCTTCAAACTGCCACACTCCATCCTCTGGACCCAAAAAAGACAGGTTCTTTCCATATGTAAATTACATTAATTCCATCACAATATACCAAATGTATTAAGTCATTTCAGAAAAAAAATGCTTAGTAGAATGTTTCATCAAAATTGGTAGTGGGTATGGGCAGAATTCATGTCTGTCTGTGGATCTGTGAAGTCTACAGATCAAGTTACCTGTTTCCAATATAGGAAGGAGTGACAGGCATAGCATAAACATTTCCATTCCCATAGGGAAAAATTTTAAGGAAAACAGGACTTGCAAGTCCCAAACTATTCAGAAACCATACACGGAAAACTACACTATATTTCAAGGTCTGAGAATCATCCATGGAATGTTATTTTGTCCTCCAAGCCTGAAGAAGTAGCAGCCCCACCTCTTCCAAATGTTTGCACAGTGGTCATGCTTTGCCCTAACACTGGGGTGAAGGTTCCACACTCAAGAATTGGGGTGGCAGCTAGAATCTAAGTTCTACTCTCATCAAACATGGGAGTAGGGGGTCACACTCCACAATTCTCCAACCATCTAAAAAATCTGAAGAGGTAACATTCTTCCTAAACGTCTTACAATAGTGTGCTACATTTGTTTCAATTGATGAATGAATCTTGAAACAATGATACTAACCAAGGTCTATAGTTTTACAGTGTGGTTTACGCTTCATTCCAATTCCCTAAAAATGTCCTTTGTTTCACTAATTACCCCTCCCTCTCCTCTCAGAAACTGGTAACCATTATCTTCAAATCAATGTTAGATGTTCTTTTGTAACCATAATATTAAAAAGTTACTTTTTCTATGATTACTTTTCCCCTTTATGTTTGTTCATTCCTCGGCTTTGAAGATTTAGGGATGGTGATGCCTGCTGAAACTCAGAATGAGAGGGGACTTAGATGTTACGGGGCAGATGGAAGGAATTATTTTGCTTGCAGTTATAGATACTATCTTTTTTATTATTATTATTTTTTATTTTTGGAGGGATGGCATTACCCATCATCATCATTTTGTTCATTGTCCTGGGTGAGTCCCATGAATTGGAGAGTAGGTGTTAGTCACAACTCTTCTGAGATTCAGAGCCCAAACAGCATATGAACAGGATGAAGATTAAGTCTCTGAGACTTATACCCCATTAGGGTATAGTGCTGATTATAGGCTAAATAAAATGTGTAGAAGAATCATATGTAGGGAAAGTATAATTGAGCCTGAGATTTTTATATTGGGGAAATAAGTTGTCATATATTCCAAAGTAAGGCCAACAAACAGGGTGCTGATTTCATGGGGTTGTGTGCCTTGCTTTTGCCTAGAGTTTCCAGATGGCTCTACAGGTCTCAGGAGCACCCCTATTTTAAGGTTTTGTTTACAGTGGCATTTAGTGAGATCTGCCTGAGATATTATCAGTGTAACCTCTGGAATGACACCCCCCCCTCAACTCATTGTGAAATCTCTTAACCATTAAAACTCTTTTGTATTTAATATTTCCCCTATTGGTTTAGGCCATTTTTCAAATGCATTGCTAGTTGATGTTGGTATTAATCCCTTGGTTCCAGGGATGCTCATCCCCACTTGTCATGTCCCATGCCAGGGGGGAAGGTAATGTGTTTATTTTTTCACTTTGGCATAGGGAGTAGCCACGTTTGAATAATCAGGAGGTTTTCAGGAGAAAACTCTTAGGTAATAGTTATTAGGCTGCTTCCATTTTATAAGAATAAGATTCATAGGTACCTGCATTAATACTAAAGGCTTGTTATTTTGTTCTGTTTTCTTTTATTATGTACTGCTTATGTACTTGAGAGATTCTTGGCCCTCTTTTTGAGAATGTAGCTGGATTCCCCTGGAAGGGAGTTTAGCATTTTGTTGTTTATTTTTTGGGAATGTATGCACTGAGATAGCACCCTACTACAAGGTGAACATATTCATATTTCATAGAAGCATACCCAAGATTCACCCTTTCTCACATACCCCACAACCACTGATGCCCTCTAGCAGTGACATTCCCCTGCCATATTTGATAAAAGAACATTCCCACAGTTGTATTTTAACCACAGAATGCCACCTCCCAGAGTTCACCTGTTCTTTCTCCAGCCCTTCCCCCAGTTCCATGGATAGCCAAACCCACAACCTAGTCCTGCTCACTCTCAAACTCCAGGATAGTTGACCCCACTCACATCACTGCACCACCATTACCCCATCCACTGCCAAACTAACAACTTCCACCTTATCATATATTCTGCCCAGATTGAACATTGGCTGACCGCTCTCTAATCCCTTTCTGTTTCCTGTTAATCTAAATTCCAGACTGTCTCTCTGTGAATGAGCTCAATATCCTTAGGTCATATCAGTGAGATCATGAAACATTTGTCCTTTAGTGACTAGCTTCCATCACTAAAGATAAGGTTTTCCAGATTCATCCATGTTGTCACATGTGTCAATACTCCATTCCTTCTTACAAATGAGTAATATTCATTGTATGTATACACAACAATTTGCTTATCCATTCATCCTTTGATGGACACTTGGGTTGTTTACCACTATTGTTAATAGTGAATAATGCCACTATGAACACTGGTGTGTATGTATTTGTTCATGTCCCTCCCTCCTTTTAATTATTTTGGGTATATATTAAGTAGTGGGATTGCTGGATCAGGTGTCAATTCTATAATTAGCTTACTGAGGAAATGTGAAATTGTCTTCCACAATATCTGCACCATTCTACATTCCCAGCAGCAGTGAATTATTGTTCCATTCCTCCACAACCTCTCCAACACTTGTAGTTTTCTTTTTTTAAATAACAGACCATCTAATATGTGTAAGATATCTCATTGTAGTTTTGATTGCATTTATCTAAAAACTAATGACGTTGCACACATTTTCAGGTGATTTTAGCCACTTGTATTTCTTCCTTGAAAAGTGTCTATTCAAATCTCTTGCCCATTTTTAAGTAGGTTGCTTGCCTTTTTATTTTCAATATACAAGATTCTTTATATATGCTCGATATTAGACCAATATTGGATAAGTGGTTCCCAAACATTTTCTCACATTGAATAGGCTTCCTTTGTACTTCCTTGACAAACTCTTTTGAAGCAAAAAAGTTTTTAATTTTGAGATGTTTGCATTTCTCTCTTTTTTTGCTGTTGCTCATGATTTGAGTGTAAAATTTATGAAACCAGTTCCTACATTATATTCTGGGAGATTTATGTTCCTGGCTTCTGTACTTGGGTCTTTGGTCCATCTTGAGTTAATTTTTGAATAATGCATGAGATGGTGATACTATTTTATTATTTTGGATGTGGATATCCAGTTCTTACAGCACCATTTGTTGAAGACACTATTCTGACCCTGTTGAATGGCTTAGTAGCCTTGTTGATTATCAGTCGGCTATATGTGTGTGGGTCTCTATCAGCACTCTCATTTCAGTTCTATTGGTCAGTATATCTGTCTTTGTGCCATGACCATGCAATTTTGACCTGTGTAGCTTTGTAGTATACATTAAAGTCAGGTACCATAATTCCTCCAATTTTGCTTTTCTTTTTCTGTATGTTTTGTTATTTAGGGGACCTTGTACTTTCAAATAAATTCATAATTGTTTTTTCCAATTTAGTAAAAATACTGTTGTAATTTTTATTGAGATTGTGTTAAAACTTTAAATATATTTGTGTAAGGTAGACATCTTAATGATATTTAGTCTTCCAATCCATGAACATAGAATATTCTTCCATTTATTTAGGTCTTCTTTGATTTCCTTTAATAATTTTGTGTACTTTTCTAAGTTCAAGTCCTTTGCATCTTTAGCTAAGTTTATTCTTAGATATTTGGATTTTTAGTTCCTGTTGTAAATAGTATTTTTTCCTTGATTTCCTTCTCAGATTTCTCATTATTAGTGTACAGAAATGCTACTGATTTTTGCATGTTGATCTTATATCTTGAACTTTACTTAACTCAGTTATTAGCTCTAGAAGCTTTGTTGGAGATTTTTCAAGACTTTCTCTGTATAGTATCTTGTCATCTGTGAATAGTGAAAGTTTTGTTCTTTTTGTTTCTTTTCTGTGCCTAAGTCCTGGAGCAAGTACTTATAATATAGTGATACAAAGAGTGGTGACAGTAGTCATCCTTTCTTGTTCCAGATCTTAGAGGGAAAACATTTATCCTTTCACCATTGAGTATGATGTTAGCTTTGGATTTTTCATGTATACTCTTTATCATGTTAAGGAATCTTCTTTCTCTTCCTATTTTGAAGTATTTTTTAATCCAGAAAGGATGTAGTATATTGTCAAATGCATTTTTTTGCATCAACAGAGATGATCCTGTGATTTTTTTCTATCTGTTAATGTGTTGTATTAAACTGATTGATTTTCTTATGTTGGACCATCTGAATTTACTTGCCTTCAGCTTTTGCTTCCATGGCTTGCTATCTATATCTATATCTTTATCTCTCTAGCTCTATCTATATTTCCTTATCTATTTATATCTATATGTATATCTATATCTATCTATATCAGCTATATCATCTTTATCTAATCTATATCTATATCAATCATCTGTCTATATCATCTATATCTATATCTACCTAAATATACATATTATTCCATTTAGAAAGGGCTCCAGTAATAGGAGTAAGACCCATTCTGAGTGAGGTGGGTCACATGTTAACTGAAGTAACCTCATGAAAAAGTTCTTGACTCATACACACAGGAATGGATTAAATTTTAGAACATGTTTTTCTGGGGGTACATTCATATTCAAATCATCATGAATATTTTTTTCTATTTCTCTGTCTCAAAATATTTCTTTCTAAGAATAGTTTATTACTAAGAAATGCCACCTCCCTTATGACATCCACCTTTAGTTACGGAAGCCTCCTGTACTGTCAGTGTGGACAGGCGAAAGATAAAACTCTGAGGCCATTTCTCATGCCCCTCACCTCTCCCATCCCTCCCACCCAGAAGAGTTTTGGCTTTTCTAGAGTGTTCTGCCACTACAACTTTCAGGCTTCTGAGAGTCTGCTTTGTTACTACTAGTTACCTGGTTTAAATGAATTTGTCTTCCATTTTTCTCTTCCAAAATAAAACCTATTATTCAAAAGTTAACCATTTCTCTTGAAACATTTTCACATTATGTCTACTTTGATTCCCACCACACTCATGTAACACATATTGGCTGCTGTAACTTGGCCCAATAAATATCATCTTACATGAATAAATATAATTTTCAAATAACCAATAAATTATAGTAGAAAAGCAGTATATTCATTTCTTTGAATAACTAACATACAAATGCAAGGGAAGTATTTAGCAATAAAGGACTGTATTGTTAAAAGAAAAGTTTTTGAGCTTCTAATTGCTGAGAATTTATTTTGATTTTTGGCATCTTCAAATTAGGGTTTAGAGATAGATTAGAAGAAAAAGGAAATAATATTGGGGAACAATGACTGAAGAGATAAATCACAAAAAAACAGTCAGTAAAGCAAAGGCCTTTATTGAATGATTACATGCAAACCAGGATATTCTGAAGCAGTGGTTTCCAAACTCTAGAGTGACTCAGAACTGCCTGGAGAAATCAGCAAAACACATGTGACTAAGCATCACCTCAGGAATTCCTGTTTCTGTAAGTTTGGGGTGAGATCTGAGAATCTGTATTTCTAACAAGTTCTGAGGTGATGCTGATCCTGGTGACCTGTTACCACACCATGAGAATACAGGTATAGGGAATAGGGAGCTTACATTATTAAGAGAAAGCCTTAATAAAGACAAAGCAATCATTTGCTGTAAATGCCAAGGAGATTTCACAGAGAATATTAACATAATCCTTGGATAATAGAAGGTCATTAACAAACAACATTTGGTTTTTTGTTTATTCTGCTCTTTGGTTAACTCCATGGATTTATGGAGGCAGTAGAATTGGAAAGTAGAAGGCATCAAACACACTGTCAAGATGCATGCAGTATATGGTGGGAGAAATTAGAATGATGTCCAGATAGATGAATACTATATGAAAATTCTTTTTGGGGGAAAATAACTATGCAGTATATTTCCCTCAATTAAATTGACATTGAAAACTAAATGCTACTTTTTCCCTAAAATCTGTGCTTGCCACCTACTTCATTGCATTGCATTTTTATTGTTTTTTGATGATATCTTATGATTTCAAGTAGAAATTTAAGCATTTAGTATTTCTTCCATCGAGTGTACACAGTTATAAATTATCAATATGAATTATTGTGCTGAAATCATGCATAATTATATGAATGTTGTTATTCAAACTGCAGGAGAAAGAGGGAAAACAGAGGAAATTCTTAGACAAGGAAATTATATCACAAAAACAAAAAGGTTAGCTTGAAAATTAATAATATAGTTTAGGAAGAACTAACTGCTGCACTCATTTAGAAAACAATTAATACAATAGACCTTTAAAACATTGGCAAAATCCTGGTTCAACTTGACATAGGTACATAATAGGATCCCGTGTAGCTTGACACCACTTAAGTAAAGTAGACTGGTTTTATTAAACAATGTTAATGTGTGCTTCCAATAGACAATACTGAACTGCAACTTTATGTAGGAGAGAGTCCCTCCAAGACAAGAGGATAGGAATAGAAAAATAAGTGAGAGACAGCTGGGAAGATGGTGTTGGTTTAAGTGGGCACTCAGCATTTCTTTCCCAGAGGATGGCTGATTGGGGACAGGATCCTGCCCAGGTGGTTTTTTCTGGGAGGCTGTGGAGTTAGAACCTTGAGGACATCGATTTGGAGGGAGCTGGACAGTGAGGTGAACTGTGCAATATAAAACCGTGAGTTTTTTTCCCCAGCTGGAAATTGTGGAGACAGATGGCTAAGCCCCATCCTCCTGGCAACCCGGTGAGAGGGAGTACTCTCTGACAGTGGGAGGGTCCTGGCAAAGGGTGAGAGGGTTTTTTTCTGTCGGTTTGGTTGCCTGGACCACCTTGCAGCTTTTTGGGAGCAAACCAGCTAGCTATAAGTGCTGCAGGGGTAAGGGGAGAGGTGAATCTGCTGAGGAAGCCTGATTTACCTAAGAGCCATGGGACACAAAGACTTGGCTCAGCAGGGGGTGGAGCCAGCCAATTTTATAGTTCCTTGCTGAGTGTCAGAGTCTCAGCTCCCCTAGGGGGTCAGGCAGTGGGAAATGTTTGATAAGTTTCCACCAGCCTATTTAGGGCCCCCTCGGTGGAGGGGGTGGTCTAGAAAAGCCCTTCTTTTAGGTCCCTTATTACTTAAACAAAAATTTTTTAACCTAATTTAATCTCTAAAATCTGCCTCAAATCCTGCAGAGAGAAGGCTGCAGTGTAATTGATTGATGAATGCAGGCTGAGAGACACCACAAGGGCCCAAGAAGGAACGCTGTTCTTCCTTACCTTTGTTTGGCTACATGCTTGTGTGAATGTTTGGTTTTTCTTTGTTTGTTTGTGTCTTGCTTTTCTTTCCTCTTTCCTCCCTCCCCGTTTTTGCAAGATTAGGTTCTGCTAGCTTGTTTCATCTTTGCTCTGCTTCTTCTTCCTTGATTTTCCATTCTCTGTGTATAGAGATTTTGTTTACCAATGCTATCTCTTTTCCTTCCTTCATCTTTCCATCTTCTGCTTTCTGTTGTGGTTCTTACATTCCACCTTTTTTCATTAGTCCTCAACTTCACAAGTGTCAATTTCTATCTTGTTATTCTGTTTTCTTTTCTTTTCTTTTTTTAAGTATTAACTTTTTCCTTTCAGCCCTTTCTTTCCTCTTTCCCTCTCTCCTCATCATACTGGCCTTTTAAATCATTCTATATATTTTTCTTTATTTGGTTTTCCATTCCATTGTAAGTACTCCACTTTTTCCCCTCTATTACTCTACATTGCCTACATGAGTTAAATATTCATTTTACTAAGTCTGATATGGCCCTCTTCTAACTTTTATCAATATTACTATTATCCCTTTTCCTTTCTTACCTCTTTTGATTCCTTGGCCCTGATATTTTTCCTTCAAGGGAATATAGAAAAAAGCAAGGAAATACAACAAAAAGAATAAAGTGACAAAGAGAAAATTTAACATAGACACAGGACCATCAGCTTAATAAAACTCTAGAGCAGAAAGAGAAGCTAATCAACTGAATAAATCTATCAAGATAAAATGATGACCAGAGGATGACAAAAAATTACAAACCATACTGAGAAACAGGGACACATGGACCATTCCAATGAACAAACTAAAAACCAGGAAGAGATGCAGAACATCACACAACTAATCAAAGCTGTTCAAACAAATGTCATGGACCAACTTAATAAAGTGAAGGAAGAGATTAAGGATATTAAGAAGACACTGGGAGAACATACTGAAGAAATTGTAAACATACATAAAAAGATAACAGATATCATGGTGATGAATGGCACAATCCAAGAAATCAAAAAGATGCTGGATTCACATAACAGCAGATTTGAACAGGCAGAAGAAAGAATTAGTGATATGGAAGACAGTACATCTAAAATCAAACAGATATTAGAACAGATAGATAAAAAGATAGAAAAAAATCCAGCTGGTACTTAGAGATTTATTCAACAACACAAAACACACAAACATACACATTATAAGCATCCCAGAAGGAGAAGAGAAGGGAAAGGGAACAGAAGGAGTGTTGAAGGAAATAAAGGCTGAAAATTTCCCGGTCCTATTGAAGGAGATGGATGTACATGTCCAAGAAGCACAGCACACCCCTAATAGTATAAAGCCCAACAGGCCTACTCCAAGACATATAATTATCAAAATGTCCAATGCTCAAGACAGAGAAGGCAGCAAGAGAAAAGAGAACCATCACATACAAGGGAAGCACAATAAGATTAAGTGGTGATTTCTCATCTGAAACCATGTAGACAAGAAGACAGTGGTATGACAAAGTCAAGGTACTAAAAGAAAAAAATCTTCCAGCCATGAATTCTCTATCCAGCAAAGCTGTGCAATCAAAAATGTTGGAGAGCTCAAAATATTCTCAGATAAATTGAAATTAAGAGAATATGCCAATAAGAAACATGCACCTCAAGAAATACTAAAGAAAGTTCTACAGGTTGAAAGGAAAAAAGAGGAGAGAGAGATTTGGAGGAGAGTATAAGAGTAAAAAGACAAAAAGAGAAATAAAAACAACATATGACATACATAAACCCAAAGAAGATCTGGCTGATGTATGAAATTCATTGAAAATAATAACACTGAATGCTAATGGATTAACCTCACCAGTTAAGAGACACAGATTGGCAAAATGGATAAGGAAATATGACCCATCTATATGTTATCGACAAGAAACCCACCTTGGACCCAGGGATTCAAGCAGGCTGAAAGTGAATGGCTGGAAAAATTTTTACAAGCAAACAATAACCAAAAAAAGGGCATGAGTAGCTATCCTAATATCAGACAAAATAGACATTAAATGGAAAACTATTGTAAGAGACAAAGATGGACACTATATATTAGTAAAAGTGGTAATCTTTCAAGAAGGGAGAACAATCATAAACATTTATGCACCTAATCAGGGTGTCTCAAAATACATGAGGAAAACACTGGAAAAACTAAGTGGAGAAATAAATGCCTCTACAATTATAGTGGGGGACTTTAATACACCATTATCACCATTAGAGAGAACATCTACACAGAGAATAAATACAGAAACAAAGACTCTGAATAATACATTAGAGAATCTGGACATAAAAGACATATACAGAATGCTGCACCAAAATACAGTGGGATATACATTCTTCTCGAGTGAACATGGATCATACTCCAAGATAGACCACATGCTAGGCCATAGAAGAACTCTCAATGAATTCAGAAAGATTCAGATTATACAGAGTAATTTCTCTGACCACAATGGAATGAAATTGGAAATCACTAAGGGCCAGAGAACCAGATTAGGCACAAAGATATGGAAGCTAAACCACACACTCTTAGACAAACAGTGAGTCAAGGACGAAAACTCAAAAAAATCAGTAACTACCTCGAATAGAATGAAAATGACAACACAACATATCAAAACCCATATGATGCAACCAAAGCTATACCAAGAGGGAAATTCATAGCCATAAATGCATATATTAAAAAAGAATAAAGAGCCAAACTTGAAGACCCAACGACACACCTTGAGGAATTGGAGAAACAACAACAAACTAACCCCAAAGGAAGCAGAAAGAAATAAATAACAATGATTAGAGCAGAACTAAAGAAATAGAAAATAAGAAAGCACTAGGAAAAAAAAAAAAGCAAAGCCAAAAGCTGGTTCCTCGATAAGATCAATAAAATTGACAAACCCCTAACCAGAAAGAGAGAGAGCAGATGCAAATACATAAAATAAAGAATGAAGAAGGGGATATAACTACTGACCCAACAAAAATAAAGTGTATCATAAGAGGATACTTTGAAAAATTATTTAGCAACTAGAATGATAATTTAGAGGAAATGGACAAATTTCTAGGAACTCACAAGCAGCCTACATTAATGAAAGAAGAAATTGATAAACTCAACAGTCCAATTACAAGGAAAGAGATAGACTCAGTCATCAAAAACCTCCCAACCAAAAAGAGCCCAGGACCATAGGGCTTCAGAGGTGAATTCTACCAAACATTCTGGCAAGAGATTACACCAATTCTGCTTAAACTCTTCCAAAAAATAGAAGTAGAAAGAACATTGCTTAACTAATTCTATGATGCCAACATTACCCTAATACCAAAGCCAAACAAAGATACTTCAAGAAATTAAAATTATAGACCAATTTCTCTAATGAACCTAGATGCTAAAATCCTCAACAAAATATTTACTAATCGCATTCAACAACATATCAAAAGAATTACACACCATGACCAAGTTGGTTTCATCCCAGGTATGCAAGGATGGTTCAACATAAGAAAATCAATAAATGTAATACACCACATAAACAGATTGAAAGAAAAAAAATCACATGATCATCTCTATAGATGCAGAAAAAGCATTCAACAAAATACAGCACCCTTTCCTGATAAAACACTGCAAAAGATAGGAATAGAAGGAAACTTTCCGAACATGATAAAGGGTATATATGAAAAACCCAAAGCTAACATCAACTTCAAAGGTGAAATCCTAAAAGTCTTCCCTCTGAGATTGGAAACAAGACATGGATGCCCACTATCACCACTCCTATTTAACACTGTCTTAGAAGTACTTGCTCAAGCACTGAGGCAAGAAAAGTTATAAAAGGCATCCAAACTGGAATAGAAGAAGTAAAAATTTCATTATTTGCAGATGACACGATCCTATACATAGAAAGCTTTGAGAAATCTACAACAAAGCTTGTAAAACTTATAAATGAATTCAGCAACATTGCAGTCTATAAGATCAATGCTCAAAAATCAGTATCATTTTGGTACACCAATAACAAGCAATCTGAGGAGGAAATCAAGAAAAAAATACCATTTACAATAGTAACTAAAAGAATCAAATACCTAGGAATAAATTTAATTAAAGATGTAAAGGACTTCTATACAGAAAACTAAACAGCATTGTTAAAGGAAATCAAAGAAGACTTAAATAAATAGAAGAATATTCCCTGTTAATGGGTAGGAAGACTAAACATCATCAAGATGTCTATCCTACGCAAACTAATCTAGAAATTTAATGCAATCCTAATAAAAATCAACACTGTATTTTTTAAGGAACTGGAAAAACTAACTACAAAATTCATTTGGAAGGGTAAGAGGCCCCAAATCACCAAAGACATATTGAAAAAGAAAATTGAAGTTGGAGGTATCACACTACATGACTTTAAAACATACTACAAAGCTACAGTGGTCAAAATTGCATGGTATTGGCAGGAGGATAGACACAGTAACCAATGAAACCGAATTGAGAGTTCTGATATAAATCCTCGCATATACAGTCATATGATATTCGACAAGGCCACCAAGCCCACTCATTTGGGAGAGAATGGCCTCTTCAACCAGTGGTGCTTGGAGAACTGGATATCCATATCCAAAAGAATGAGAAAGGAACACCATCTCACAACTCATATGAAAATCAACTCAAGATAGGTCAAAGATCTAAATATAACAGCCAAGACCATAAAGACCTCAGAAGATAATGTATGGAAGCATCTACAAGACCTTGTAATAAGAAAGGGTTTCATGAACTTCATACCCAAAGCACGAGCAGTAAAAGAAAAAATAGATAAATGGGATCTCCTCAAAATTAAAACCTTTTGCCCCTCAAAAGACATTATCAAGAAAATAAAAAAGCAGCCTACCCAGTGGGAGAAAATACTTGGCAACCATTTATCTGATAGGAGCCTAATATCCTGTATATATAAAGAAATCCTACAACTCAAAAATAAAAAGACTAACAACCCATTTAAAAATGGGCAAGTGACCTGAAAACACACTTCTCCAAGGAAGAAATACAAATAACTAAAAAGCACATGAAAAATGCCTGACATCTATAGCTATTAGAGAAATGCAAATCAAAACTACATTTAGATACCATCTTACACCCATTAGAATGGCACTTATTAAAAAAAAAACAGCAGACTGTAAATTTTGGAGAGGATGTGGAGGAAAGGGGCTCCTCATCCACTGCTGGTGGTATTGTGGAATGGTCCAGCCACTGTGGAGGACAGTTTTACAGATGTAGAAGCATACAGTTAGAGTTACACATATATTGAAACATATATATACACATATATGTATTCTGTATTACCTTCCACAGTTCTACTTATCTATTTCTCTCAAAAACTCATGCTTATTTGATTGAAATAACATTCTCTCAAGAGCTAAAAATTAGCAAGACACAATCCTTTCATTACTATTTTAAATGTATTCAATCTGTTTTTGTCTATTAATTAAATTCCTAAGGATATCCTTGTGAGAATGCAGCTCATTCCAACAGGATGAATCACTTGCCATTGACCTTGTCTTGTCAATAATGGCAGCTTCCATCAGTCTCTAAACATTGCCATTTCAATAATCACAGGAAACTTGTCTAGGTCCTGAATGCTTCTTTTGTGGTATTTGTATGTGTCTGAGAATGTGGGTGCATACTTGTATGTATGTGGTGGAGGCAGCAAATTGACAAAATATTATAAGAAATCCACACTATTTATTTACCTTCTAATTAATTCTTATTCCTTGGCCATAATTGTGTAATGAATTATTGATCCTTTATTATAATTTGTAAATCATTGCTAGTTATTACATATAATTTTAGAATCTATCCAGTCTTACATTTAGTGACATTTTTCAAATCTTAAAAAAATCAAAACAAATAAAATATTTTTGTAGGAACATTTATTATATTATTTGATTTACCTTTGATTTACTTATGTTTTCTTAGATCTCACTTTTGGGACATCTTGTGTTATAACTATGCTTAATCTTCCTCACATTTTTTTTTCCTTTTAATCAAATATGAGCTTATTATTTTTACATAGTCTTAACAAGAAAGTCTAGAGGTATGTGCTTGTTGGTGGTTATTCAGCTAGTTCTCTGTGCAAGAACCAACTTCAATATATATGCATTTTCCTATTTGTTGTCTCTAAGCTCTACACACCACAGGAGGATGTTAGTATATATCCATTTTAACATATTTTAAAATATGTGACATAGCTCCATATCTGGTCAATGTTCAGAAGACACAAAATATAGTAATTTAGTTTCTACCAAATCCCTTCTTAGTATTGTCTTGTTCATATCATTCAATAAAATTTTATAAAAGTTTCTATTTCTTCATATGAGTTCAATAATCAAATAATAAGAGAAGAAGGGTACTGGAAATCACCAAACAGTTAAGGAATTGCTGCAGGATTTGTGTGCAGAATCTATATTGCATGTCCTGGGGCTGAGTGGTGGTTTGTAGAGGTTCGAGGACTTCAATTTTGTATTAGTCAGTCAAAGGGGTGGTGATGCAAAATACCAGAAATCAGTTGGTTTTTATAAAGGATATTTATTTGGGATAGAGGCTTACAGTTAACAGGCCATAAAGCATAAGTTACTTCCCTCACCAAAGTTTGCTGCCAAGTGTTGGAGCAAGATGGCTGCGAACATCCATCAAGAGTTCAGACCTCCTGGGTTCTTCTCTTCCCAGGGCTTGTTTCTCTCAGGGCTCAAGCTTGCTTCTCACCACAATGCCAATTGTAGACTATCGGGTAAATAGCTTGTCTCTTTTCCCAGGGTCTTCTCTTCTTTCTCACGACCAAGCTCCTCTGTGTGCTTACTTCCCTGTGCTCTAGCATTAAAACTCAGCATCAGAACTCCAACTCAAAACTCCAACCCACTCCTCTGCTCTACCATGTAGTTTTATCTCTGACTCCCCACCCACAAAGGGGCAGGAACTCAACATGCTGCTGATGTGGCCCAATCAAAGCCCTACTCATAATTTATTCACGTCCAAAGAAACAGACCAGTTTACAAGCATAATCCAATATCTATTTTTGGAATTCATAAATAATGCCAAACTGCTACACTCCACCCTCTGAATTCCAAAAATATATTACAATATTAAAAAAAAAACTTAAATCAATAACAATGCTGAGTACAAAATCATATCACAGTCAATTTAAAGAAATACAGTTGTCTTGGGGCAAAGTCCTGTTTGCTGTAGACCTTTGAATCTTACAAAACCATTCATCTGCTTTCAATACACAAATGGACAGACAAAAGATAAATATTTTCATTACCATATGGAGGAATTGGGAGGGAAACGTTAATCATGGGTCCTCTACATTTCAGTAAACCGGCAGGGAATCCTCCATTTGATTTCAAAATACAAGAGTCACTTTAAGATGATGGTTCCTTCTTCCTGGGGCCACATTGGACCCACCCTTTCCACAGGCTTGCCCAATGGCCATTTTCTTGGTTCCACCTTCATCAAGCATCTAGGTATTGACCAAGCTCCAGACCTCACCCTCTGAGAGTGTTAGGGGTGATTGCCACACCTTACCTGATCTTTGGGTTAGAATCCTAGCCCCCCTAGTACAGTGAGGTGAAGACTACATTCCCCCCTAACCTATGGCATACAGGTTTAACCCTTCAGAGCAATGAGTTGAACACCTAGCCTTCCTTAATCCATGGAGGGCAGGCACACCCCTCTCAGACCTCTGGGGTGCTGGCCTTAACTACCGTAATCCTTGAGGAATGTGATTCACCCTATCTATACCCTGGGGCAGCAAAAATCTCCCCAGACTTCAGGTGGGAACATCCACCTTCTTCAACTGCTGGGGCAAACTCACCCATTCTGTACACATGGGTGGAACTCCTCTCTTGGCCCAAGATGATGTCTTAATTCCAGATCGCTGCTTCCATGGTTTTCTTCTTAAAGCTGTTTCTCCTTCAATCTCTCCTTTCCACGTACCTTTTAGTCCAAGCTGACAGTGATTTTGTTCACACAGTGCTCTCAAAAACCTTGTTGGTTTAGCATGCAAGAAGCAGGGGTCCAAGCTATCAGGATGTAAGACTTTCTGCAAGCCTTTCTGAGATAACTGCATCTTCTATCCTGATTTACAAGTTCCAAATTTAGTTAAATCCTCAAATGGGGCACTTTCATCTGGGAGCTTGATTTCCAGAGACTTGGAATTCCCAGAATCAGTTTCTGTTTTCTTTGTGCCCAAAAGTTCAGTCCTCAGCATATTTCTCTGATCTAGTGTTTTGCTATAAGCTGCAAGGAGAAGCCAAGCTGAATTCTCTGAGTTTACTTTGGAAAGTTCTTCAGCTAAATGCTCAGTTTCACCATTTTCAAATTATGTCTTCCATATAACACCAGGAGTTAATCTTGCTAAGTTCTCTGCAACTTTAAAACACAGATTGCCTTTCCTCCAGTTTCCAAAAATAGTTTCATCATTTACTTCTAAGGCATCATAAAAAGTCTCTTTAGAATCCATGTTATTATCAACAGTCTCTTCAAAGCACTATAGGTCTTTTCTACCAAGCATCTCACAATTCCTCCAAAAAGTTCCCCTTACCCATTTATAAAACCATTCCAGTATTTTTGTAATTGCAAAAGCACTTCCTCACTCCTCAGTACCAAATTCTGTATTTGTCAACCAAAGGGGTACTGATGCAAAATACCAGAAAGCAGTTGGTTTTTATAAAGGTATTTATTTGGGGTAGAGGCTTACAGTTACCAGACCCTAAAGCATAAGCTACTTCCTTCACCAAAGTTTGTTGCCACGTGTTGGAGCAAGATGGCTGCCAACTTCTGCCAAGAGTTCAGGCTTCCTGGGTTCCTCTGTTCCCAGGGCTTGCTTCTCTCTGGCCTCAAGCTTGCTTCTCACCACAAGGCCAGCTATAGCCTATCAGGTGAATGGCTCATCTCTTTTCTTGGGGCTTTCTCTCTTTCCTCATGACCAAGCTCCTATGTTTGCTTACTTCTCTGGGCTTCAGCATTAAACTCATCATCAGAATGCCAACTCAAAACTCCAACTCACTCCTCTGCTTTACCATATAGTATTATCTCTGAGTCCCTGCCCACAAAGGGGCAAAGACTCAATGTCCTACTGACATGACCCAATCAAAGCCCTAATCGTAATTTTTTTTTATTGTGAAAATTCTATATTAGTATCATTGATACAGACCAAAAATGTTAATATACTAAGAATTTTAAGACATCTCTTTAAAATTTCTCTACAAAATAGTATTAACCTTTAATAATATAGTTACATATATTAGATATAATTAATGAATTCACATCAGTTAAAAATGAATAAGATACAGCCAAGTTGTACATTGAGTGATAAACTTTTTTCAGACAAATAATAGGAAAAAGATGTATCAACATTTACCTTAGAGGGGAGGGATGGTGAAATGCATGCAATTAAATTAACAATAAAATAACCAGAATGAAAATGGAGCAAAATGCTTTTCAGAGAGATATGTCCTAAATTGAAGAATTATTGCAGACCTGATGTCCTACCTGAAATGATCCAGGAATGTGATTAAACACTATTTCGTGTTTAACACCAATAAGTGCCTGCAGCTAGCCACACTTTAGCAGGGCTACATACAGTTTTTATTTTTTCCTTTGTTCACCTATCACATTGAATGTAAAATGATAGTTTAAATTCAGTACATCTTTTTGGGGGATTTAATATTTTCACATTTCTCTTATAAATAAATAAAATTAAAAGAGTGTATCCAGCTCACTCTTTTGATTTCATGTTTGTTCTTAATGATATCTAAATTTTTCTTAGAATTAACTCCACAAGAAATATTTGCTTACTGTCTGTAATTGAAGCTAATCTTTGCAACCTTCTGCACAAAGCCTATTAAAACCATCCAGGTTATTTAAGTAATTGCCACCTCTGCATGGCAGAAAAAAATTGTAAATAATTATAATTATAAATAAAATAAACATAAATCTTTTTAGAAAGTTTGAAAATGTGAAAATTTGTCTTTACAAAATTTATCATTATTGATAAATTGCAAATAGAAATAAATGTTAATTTAAGCAAATACAAAATATTAACAAAGGAAGGAAATGAACATTCTCATACATAATTGGAAAAATTATTAATAACTATATAACTGTATCCTTTTTGCTTTTTGATTTTGTGTTAGTTTCCTAGGGAAGGCATAACGAAATACCACAAACTGGGCTGTTTATAGAGCAGAAATTTGTTGGGTGGCTTAATACACACTTCTGGGCTCTAGAACTCTATATCATAGTGTTAGCAGAGCCATGCATTTGTTGAAATCTGGAGGGTTCTGGCAATGAAAATTCATGACACCACTGAATCTCTGTCTTCTTCTCATTCTCTATCTTTCTCTCACTGTTCAAATTTACTCACTGGACAGCGCGGTGAACGTGATCTTGATGTTGGTGCTGGGAAACCTGAACGTGCAAACGCGAGGCAGCTGCAGCTGCAGTGCTCCGCGCCTCGGGAACACGCCGTCCACGAATACGCAGTTCTTGCCAAGGCAGCGCAGGTAGAAGTCGCCGCCCGCGCCCGCGTCCGGCCGGGGCTGCGCGGGCGGGTCAGGTGCGGCCTCTCCAGGGCTGCCGCCGCCCGGGGACGTGAAGATCTCGAGGTGGCGCCGGAGATGAAGCTCGAGTGGCCCATGCTCACGTCCACCGAGTCCTGCGACGAGTTGCGCCCGATGGTCACCGAGCGCTTCTTCATCAGGTACTCGAACTCGCGGCCCTCGAGCCGCGCCACGGCGAAGCCTCCCGCCCGGGACCCGCCGTCCCCGGCCCCGCCGCCGCAGTTCGCGGGCGCTGGGCAGGAGCCGGACAGCGCCACCACAGGCATGCCGCTTGCGGGGCAGCCCGTGGCCGTGGGTTCCCTAATCATAATTTAATCAGGCCCAGTGGAACAGACCAGTTTACAAGCATAATACAATAACTATTTTTTGGAATTCATAAATAATGCCAAACTGCTACAAGTTTAGATGAGGCTGATCCCTGGACTATGAGTCAAATGTTAGTCTGTCTCTTTTTAGAGCCTCTGGCTATGCTTCACAGATTTTTGGTAGAATATATTAGGATGAACTTCAGTTTACTTTTTTATTTTTCACAACAGCTATTCTGCTATTCATTGTTTCTATACAGCCAATGTCAATTAGCAATTGTGTGTTTCAAATGATATTTCTGTTTTCATATCAGACCCAATAATTTTCAGACACAACATCTTAGAAAATAACAGTTCATGCATCAGGACCCAAAACAATTTTTTGTCATTGCTGCCTTGCCAATCTGAAGTCATCTGGGTTGCCTACTATCAGACCCTTCCTTACAACAAGCCATGCTGTGAAATCATTTATAACATCCATCATTTTGTATCTGTCCATTCTGCATGTGGATTGAGTGATGAAAGTTAGAAGCAAGGCTGTGACTAATCTTTCCTACTGTGAGACCTACTGTGAGAGATAGATAAAAACTTTTTTGTACTTTATCTAATAAGATCTCTTGTTGGTAGTTTTTAGGTAAAAGATAATTGAATATCTAGTCTATGCAATACATTAAGGGGGATATAGTTGGCTTCCTTAAGTTTCTTACCTTCCATATACCTAAAATTAATATTTACATTGGCAGGATTTACTAAAATGTTAATGAAATCTATGCAATTATTCTAGTATTACAATGAGGAATTTCCTCACCCAAATAACTTTATTTGTGTAAGGTATCTCCTTTTTAAAATCTGGGGCTTTGTACATATTAAATTGGCAAGCCAGTCTTGTAGGAGCCTTCTTGCTTAGCTTTCATCTTTAGTTCCCTTGTGTCATTTGACCTACTAATAAAATTGGTATGATACTGCTGTTAACTATAGTCCGTAAATTACATTAATTGTATTTTTACCATGAATCACCATATTCTTACCACCTTATAATAGTGGTGTACATTTGGTCTATTTCGTAGAAGAACATTCTTGAATTTCTACTATTAGCCACAATCCTCATCCACCACCAGGTTCACTATGTTATTCAATCTGGAGATTATTCTCTAGCATTCTTTTTATAGATAGTTACATCTCTAGACTACCCCTTTCAGCCACAATCACATTTATTGACCAACAGTATTAGTTATGCACATTATAATGTGTTACATTTAACTCTATCCATTTCCACAACTTTAGAATCAAGCTAATTAAACATTCTATATACATTAATCATCCCAGTCCTTATCTTATCTCCTAGTAATGTATAATCTAGATTTTTAACTCCATGTGTTTATTCGTTGTATTTAGTTCATATTAATGGGACCATACAATATTTGTCCTTTTGTATCTGGCTTATTTCAATCAGCATAATGTCATCAAATTTCATCCAAGTTGTTATATGTGTCCCAATTTCATTTTTTTATAACAGTATAGAATTCCATTGTATGTGTATACCACATTTTATTTTTCCATTCATTGCTTGATGGACACTGGTATTTTCTTGCATCATTGTCAAAGAAGGTACTATATCAATGCTAACAGTCAATAATAGGGGGTTATGACTGCACATCTCTGTGATGAAACTGGGAGCAATTTAGTGTATACTTTGGAATGATTGTATGAAGCATAAGACTGTATAACACAGTGAACCATGTGGTGGATAATAGAATGTCATTAACAGTAAAAATATGAGAGCATATTCTTATGAACTGTAACAATTGTACAACACTAATACATGGTGTTAATAATAAAGATGTAGCAGTTTGGGATAATTTTATTAACTTCTAAAATAGAAATGTTATGTTTGTAAACTAATCTATTCTTCTAGGTTTGATACCCTTTGATTGCATTAAATTCAGTTGAGGAATCTTTGATTAGATTACTAGATAAGTACATTTTAGGGCTTTGGATTGGAATATGTCAGTGAGGTGTGACTCAGGTTGAGTCCCTACCCCCTTGCTGGGTCTGATATAAACTGACTCATACAGACAGAGGCAGAGGGAACAAAAAGGGACCCAGCATATTTGATTTGGTAATGTGAGAGACAGGATTGCTTAAGCATGTAGCCCCAAAAGATTGGTCCTATGGAGCAACTCAGAGGAGATAAACACTGCTAGATGCCTGATAGCTTATAGCTGAACTTGTGAAGAGTGCAGAACAGTGAAGACTGATAAAGGAGAGAATCTAGTAAGAGACAAGCCCTATGCCAGCTGAATTAGGAAAGAAAGTGGAGCAGCTGAGCCTGAGAGAAGAAGCCAGAGGTTAAGGCAAAGAACAGGCAGAATTCACCCACTACCTTGCTTTAACATCTTGCTTGGCAATTAACTTTTGTGAAAAAGTACCTCTTATAGTACCTTTAGTTGACTTTTCATGGCCTTGGAACTGTGAGCTCTCACCCCAAATAAATATCCTTTATAAAAGCCAACACATTGCTGATACTTTGCATTGGCAGCCATTCGCAAAGTAAAACAGGTATGGAAGATATATGCCAAATGTAAGCTATAGAAAATATTTATTAGTAATATTTTGATGTTCTTTCATAATCTGTAACAATTGTTCCACAGCAATGCAAGCATTGGTGGAGGGATAAAGTATGGGAATTCTGCATGTTATGAATGATTGTTTTGTAAACTCACAACTTCTATAATAAATATATATATATAAGTAAAAAAAATTTTGAAATTTGCTAAGATCTCCAATTCTTGTGAGTTCAATTTGATTATCTTAGTAGAAAAGTTTGACAAGTTTGAAGCACAATGAATTCATTTAGAAGCCATGGATTCAAGTCACTAAGGGACATTTTAGTGAAAGTTCCCCTCTCCTGTTCCTGACCAGATCTATGAAGGAACACAGTGGTTTATGTGGATATTGACATACATCCTCCCCCAGTGTTCAGTAATAATTCTCTTGTGATTGTAGGCCACATGTTTTTTAATGTAAATTAGAAATCTTTGACACCCATGGGGCACATCATGTTAGAAAGTACATCATTTAATTTGCTGTTGAGTGAATTTGTAAATGAACTTCTATAAACTCCCATTTGCTTCATTTTCTGCTGAAGCTCATCATCAAGCAAGTAAATGTTTGTGAAACATTTGTGATGGGGATGAATTACAAATTTCAATATGACATAATTGTGCTATTTTGGCTGATTTCTTAGAGAATAAAAGTGTCATATATTATGGCTATATCATTATTTTGGTTCAGTTCAGCTAAGGATTTGAAATTTATCTTAAATATGTACAGTCCATTGGAAAATTTATATCTCTCAAGAGGAAATTTAATTTAAATTAGAGAATTGGACAAAACTAAGCAAGGAAGAAATGGTGTTCAGAATGGAGAAGAAATTAGTCTTCCTTACTTGGTAGAAGTCCATTCATAATGTTTGGTGGCATGGGATAATAAATTATTAAACTTTGACTTGTATGGTATTTGAGGGCCTGACAAAGCCATCTCCAAATCCTGAGCTCTTTACTACAGTTAAACCTGTAATGCTAAATCATTTTGTGCAACTAAACTTGTACAAAAGAGAAATTGCATTGCTTCAAGGATACCTGATTTTTAACTATATGACAGTAAACTAAACATCCATTGAAATGGCATAAAGTTAAAATTTACAAATTACCACCCTTATATGTTTATCTAATTATTTAGTTTACCCTTTGTGATGGTTAAGCTAATGTGTCAACTCAGCCAGGTAATTGTGCCCAGTTGTTGGGTCAAGCAAACACTAGGCTAATTGTAATACAAGGACATTTATGGACTTCAGTCATCAGTGAATTTTTTGCACAGAGGGCTGATTACTTCTACAATCAACCAAGGAGTTTGCATTCAGCAATGAGTAATGTTTGATCAAATCAGTTGAATACCTTAAGGGAAATGATTCAGCATTCAGAGAGAATTTTCCAGCTTGTCTTTGGACAGCCAGTATCTCCTGGAGCTCATCAAGGACCTTCATCAGACCTTCATTAGAGCCCCTGGTTTGCAGCCAGCCTGTGGGATCTGGACTTATGCATCCCCATGGTCATGAGAAAGAATTTTATAAAATCTTATACTATTTACAGATATATCCTGTTTATTCTATTACCCTAGATAACCCTGATTAATACACCCCATGAATCTATTCTTCATTGCCATTATAAATTAGTTGAATAGGTTAGAAGAGATAAAATATGTTTCCCTTTTTTTTTTTGTATTTTTTCCTTAATGGATATAAATTTTGTACTTATTTGTTTTCCCTTGTGAAAGTTGTGTTTATATTTATAAGCACATATATGTACCTGTGTTCACTCAAGATTTATGCACACCTGTCACAGAGCTTAGGTTTTAAATCTGTGAAAGTACAAACAGAAATGGCCTTGACTCATCTGCAGTGAGGGTATTATATAAAGAATCTGGAATGGATTGTTCCATGTTTATTTGGAATGGGAATAACCTGAATGGAATTTACTAGCTCAACTCCAAATATAAACATTTTGACATGCTGTGTATTCATTATCTTTTGGGACAATACATGAAACAAAGATAATGTGTTCGGGGTTGAGACTTTCTCCTGAGGAAGTTAAAGTTTTCTATCAAAAGAAGGCATTTATTTGACTAAAATGAAAGAAAAACACCTTTCCATCTCTGAAAATTATACTGAGAATTTGAACTCTCATTCTGTATTAGTCACCCAAAGGAGTGCTGAAGCAAAATACCAGTAATCTGTTGGCTTTTATAAAGTACATTTAGGGAAGCGGCTGTGGCTCAATCAGTAGGGCTCCCGTTTACCATATGGGAGGCCCCGGGTTCGGTTCCCGGGGCCTCCTGGTGAAGGCAAGCCTGCCCGCACGGCGTGGTTAGCTGACCCAGCGAGCACAAGCAGCAAGGGGGGGGGGGGATAAATGAATAAATAAAAATAAAATAAATAAAATATAGTACATTTATTTAGGGTAGAAGCTTACCATTACAATGCCATAAGAGCCCAACTCAAGGTACCATAAGAGGTACTTTCTCACCCAAAGTCTGTTGCCATGTGTTGATGCAAGATGCTGGGCAACATCTGTGAGGGTTCAGCCTTCCTCTTCCCTCTTAAGTTTCTGTGGGTCAAGATTCTTCTGATCTCAGCTGTAGGCTGGCATGAGGCTCATCTCTCTTCCCAGGGCTCATTTCTTTTTGGATTCATCTGCTCTGGTCTCTTCACAAGGTCAGCTGTAAACTATCAGGTGAATGGCCCAACTCTCCCCAGGGCTCCAGCATCAAAACCAAGTTCTCTCCTCTCCTGTGTCTTTTTCTGTGTATCTACTTCCATGTCAGAATCTGTTTTATCAGCCCACCAAGAGGGCTGGGACTTAACACTGAGCCGCACTTTAATGACATGTTGAATCAAAATCCTAATCTTAGCATAATTTAATCAGATGTCTCAGCTGAATCTAATACAATCAGAAGACCAGATGAGTTTACAAACATAATCTATATCTCTTTTTGGAATTCATAAATAATATCAAACTCTCACAAATGCTCAAAGCAATAAGATCTACCCACATTTGCTTGCATGACACATGATTAAGACCATCATGTCCTCAGGGTGCCTTCCTGCTCTCTGAACCTCAGCCCCCTTCCTCCAGCCTTTCTGATTCCCCTAGACCTGCTATAGCCTGCACAGCTCATGAGACAGGGTGCCCCACTAGGTGGCTCAGGATTGACACCAGAAGTCCATAATAATGATTGGGAGTGGTATGTAGCACATTATCTTTCATCCCAGCTGTAAAAGCTTAGGTGTCAGGCCCAGGCCCCATGATGTTGACAGCATAATTAATATGTTTCACCCTAGTCCCCTTAAAACATCCTGTAACTCTTCCATAGATGGCCAAAAGGGGTAAGGTGTGGGTATATCTCCTTCATTAGTCCAGGCAGTTTTGCATCCAACTAACCAAAACTAGCAACAATGCATTTCTTGCCTCATTCGAGGTTATATATAGACTCGGGTGCAGAGAAGGGTGAGTGGTAATAGAGGCTAATATGCTCATCTCCACCATAGTAAGTACAATTCCTTCTGCTGCAGTGTTCCATAACCATATATGGGGACCCAAGGCCCCCCAAGTACTCAGGATGTGTGTGACCTAGGTATAAGTTAAAGGTTAACAACCCTATATAGAGAGGAGATGTTATCATAAGTTAAAATCTTCCCAAAGCAGTAAATGTCCTTGGTAAATGCCCTTCCTTGGAACTTATCGAAAACACCACCACACCCCATGTGTTTGCTTCACATGACTCTAACAGGAACTCAGTTCTCATACCCTATGGTATGTCCTTGTTCTGTAACCCCTTATATATATCACCCCTCATTTTCTCATCTCTTTGAGGAGCACTATCTTCATTTTTGAACTGTCACCTTCAGAGATTTTCTCCTGTCCATATGTCCCAATAAAGCTTATGACTTACTAAATGCCAGGTGTGTTCTTTGGTTTCCCACTCTCACCAATTCATTCCCTTCAGGAGTTGGGTTGTAACAATTGGTGAGCTATAGCCAGGAGACTGAACGGCCACTGGCAGTAAGGGGCATAAGTTCTTGGGAAGGAGAATCCACAGGAGAAATCTCAGGGTTGCCTATAACATCCATGTGAGGAGGGATGACTGCCCTCCAGGATGAGTGGTGACTGCCAAGAGAATATGGGGTGCCAAAAACTCTGGAAGTTATGCTGCCTGTGCTACAGCATATAGCAGAGAAGCTGCACTGAAATAAGGAAAAGGGAGTCTGCCAGATAGTGGCAGTTATAGTATGACTCCTGTTAGGAGACTTGCAAGTGGCTACCAAGGCAGAAGAAGTGGCATATGTCTCTGTGTGCTGCTTAGAAGGAAAGTTAATGTTAGAAAAAGATAAACACAAGCAGAGATGAAAGATTCTATAACCCATAGCCTGCTCTGAGTAGATGATCAGTTATATTGCAAAACTGTGTAAACTAGAAGAATTTAATGGGATGCTGTTTTGGCAATGTTTTAAGTTTTCACATTTTAATTTAATTAGAATTTTTGTCAAGGTGTTATAAAGAACTTTCAGTTTTGAATCAGTAGCTTACCCTTGAACTTTGAGTCTAAGTGTACTCCTAAAGAGTAAATCAGAATATATAAGTGTTAAATGTCTGTCTCTATAAACTGCTAAATTAGTATTTAACTGCATTTGTACTTCTCAAGTATTCCTAACTGGTTGCTGGTTGCTAATAAAAGAGTTCCCAAGAATGAGTTTACATATTACAGGGAACATTAATTCCAGAGGAGAGCTTAAAAGCAGTAAAAATCAGAAATGTGAAATGATGGAGAGCTTAGACACAGTCATACTAAAGGAGTGAGAATTATGAGCGAATTTAGTGAGTTTTATGTTTCTGTTGGTGTGTCTTAACTCTTTTTGTGTTTGTCAGTTAGTTCAGTGTATATTTTCATACCTCCAGATGGTAATATTAAATTTAAATTTCATATTGCATGGAAATTCTTAAAAGAGCTCTATTCAAATGGCTAAAAATTAAAATGTGCTTATGTTGATAAATGAGTGCTTCTTAAGCCCAAGTTGGAGAAAACAAACAGGATAAAAAGTCACATAAAATATGAATAAACAAGCTCTTTCAAGGAAAGAAATTAAAATATTTATCCTGATTTCTTCCCTAATCTTTTTATAGCCAATCTTACCACCAGGGTCTTCTCCTGACCTTGACTAAATTCCAGTGACTCATTAAAACTGATTTAGGAAAATAAGGGGATCAGCTTGGTGCAGAAATATAGGGGAGATATAAGTTTAGCTTAGAATTCTGTTTACTAGGCCTGGAAATTAAAATGATAGGGACAGAGGGGATATTACAGTTTGTCTTGTAATTCCCCAATTAAATTTTAACAGCTTTTGAGAGGACAATAGTAACCAAATGGCCAAATTTCAGCAAGAAAAGAAAAAGTCACTAAAAGCTATGGAGAGATATTTCTAAATTATTTTTAAATCAAATTAAACAGTTATAATACATTCCAGAGTCTGGCAGTCAGTATGATTTTAAGATTATTAAAAATTTTAGAATTTGATTAAAGAAAAAAGAGTTTTAGCCTCCTGTGGTGGAAGGAAGTAAAAAGGAACACTTCTTGCATAAATTATAATGGTATCAATTTAGCTTGGGTGTAATCTCCCTAGGTTTATAGGATACTAACAAAATAAATTAGCATTATATGTGTTAAAGCTTTAAGATGATTAAAATTGTAAGTTTTTGGTTAATGAAATTATTATAAACCTCTTTTAAAAATTGTTTTTCCTTAAATTGCAATGAATATATTTTTTTCTTCACAGAACAGAATGAGAGATATGAGACTTAAATGGATATAGAAATAAGTAAAAGGTTTGTGGAAGTGAATTCATAGTCAATTCTGACTAAAATTTGATAAGATTGTTTAAGGGAATATGCTTTGCCCTGAGATAAAATGGCTGGTTTTCATAAAATCAGGGTGGAAATATGTAAGACAAGGCTTAAATGAATATACAAAGTTTAGAAGGTATTGTAGAAGGTAGCATTATGTAAGGGAATGTGTTTTTGTAAAAAATAAAGTGCTAAAAATTGTTAAGTTCAGGGAAGCGGCTGTGGCTCGATCAGTGGGGCTCCCGTTTGCCATGTGGGAGGCCCCGGGTTCGGTTCCCGGGGCCTCCTGGTGAAGGCAAGCCCGCCCGCACGGCGTGGTTAGCTGACCCAGCGAGCACAAGCAGCAAGGGGGGAATAAATGAATAAATAAATAAAATCTTTAAAAAAAAAAAAAAAATTGTTAAGTTCATTTAATACATTATAAAGTGCATTGGAAGTATTTAGAAAGTATATAAAAACTGAGAGATATACTACAGGATTGTCAAACTCTCTTTTGCATTCAAACCAGGCGTCCAGCACCTGGCATGGTGCCTATCATTTGAGTTATTGCCTAGGTTTGTCACTGTGACACCTAAAATAATAAAAGTATCTAACATATCTCTGGACTTGGCTCCTGAAGTAGATGGAAAGTATTTTGCAGTTTTGGATTCCTGCAGCAGCCAGTGATGACTTGATATGGCCACATTTACATCGCCTCCAAACTGGCTCTTACATACTGCCAAAAGGCACTATGAACTAGGCTGCTGAAACACTGGAACTTCCATCCAAATGCAAATGGTGCAGCAGCATGCTGGCTGTGTGAAGGATATACTAAGTGGAGCAATAATTACCAGAATAATGTGTGTAGAATCTAAAAAGGCACAATTGTCATTATGGCCCACTCCCATGGAGAGACAACATGTATGGTATTGCAAACCTGGAGCTTAGCTCTATTAACTGCAGCTCAAAGAGGAACTTGTGCATTGATAAGTGTATTGATTAGTATTAAGTGCTATAACTTTATACCTGATGAACATAATAATACCTCTTCTATTATAGATCATATACAGAAGGACATTGAACATGTAAAAAGTCTTTATAAACAAATCATTCTCTTATTAATGAACATGCCTATAAGATAAAAGAATGGCTCTTTTAAGCACTGTCTGTATTTTGCTTGCCATATGCTTGTCTTGTTGCCTATGTTGTCTGTGTGAGTGTATGTCTAAGGCAGTGCTCCTCTTCCTACCTCTCCTAGCTGTCTTAGGCATAACCACCACTGTGGGAACTGGGGGTGGCTGTTTTCTAAAACAGCGTTTGAAACTTACAAGAGCAAACCCATAACCTTTGTGGGGATGTAGCCTCTGGAGGCACCTGGCCTTTCTCATTCCCGTGGTCCAGTATATCATGGCTGGCCTCCTTTTTGGGGCCACTTACCACCATTTTCTTTATCCCTTTAGTAGGCCATGTATCTGCAAAATTCTAACTTAAGTTTATTTTTCCCAGAATCGACTCCTTCCAGAACAAGGTCCTAGTCATGCAGGGATAACATCCATCTCCAACCATGGTGCAGGACCTGTCTGCCTTTAATCTCAATAGAATAGCTTGAGAGTTTCACATCTTATTAGGCAGGGTCTTCTGACCCCAACCAGTAGGAAGCAGCTACAGAAGAATAACTGTTGTTCTTCAGCACCCCTGAAGAATAAGGGAGTGAAATATCTGAGGGGGGAGTTGAGGCCGGTTAGTATAGGAAACAGAGAAGGTCATTATAATAATATATATTATAATAATATACATTATATAATATTATATATTATATACGAAATATATACATACATATTTATTGATATACAATATGTAGTATATATATAATAATATATATTATAATATACGTTATAATAGTATATAATAATAACAGGTATTATAATGCCCACCAGAGTCTCTGGTCACAAGGTCCAGTTTGGAAATCCTGGACTACTTTGTTATCTACTAATGGAAATATTGCTTGTATACTAGACCAGCATTATCTGCCCCTTATACTCCACAAACATCTTTCTTTTCACCTGTAGTGCCTTAGTCAATACATTTCTATAGTGGCTTGGCAGTAACATATGCCCACAATCAAACTCAATGTTGGGTTTGCATAGACTTGACATCCTCAGGTGCTACTGGTCTTCTTTGGACAGTCACTCCTGCAAATTGGATGGTGTGGAACTCCTTGCTGGCATGGCAGAATATGACCCATCATGCCTGGAACAAGAACTTCTCATTTAAGGCTGAGATTCAGCTGCCATCTTTCAATGAGCCTCATAATTATATATTTTCTCTGGTTAGGGAACAGGTGAATAAGCCCAGTCCTTTATTAGGATATGCTGTATATAATGGCTTAGGATGATTAATAGCTGAATCTGCCACCCTAGATCACATGGCTTCTGTCTGCATGGAACAACAAAAGGAAATCCATAATGTGTGAGGGTTACCCCTTGAGTTGTGTTAGTTTACTATCAAGTCTAGATATAGAGTAAAGCATGCGCCCTGATCATTCTACCCATTAACAGTTTTTGGGCCAGGTGGTGCACTTGTCACTGAAAAACACATAAGGGATTTTAGCTAATCACACTGCTCAAGCCCTTAATGACTCCAAAGTAGCAATTTCCTTACTAAACAAAGAAACTACCCAACTATGAAAGGTAGTTTTACAAAATAAGATGGCTTAAGATATTCTTACTGGATCACAAGGTGGGATCAGTGCCCTCATTAATGTTCAATGTTGTGTTTATATTACTCTTATTATTCTGTTGTATTTTATACTGCTGCTGTGGAATATGGATGCAATGCTTGTCCTATGGTCAATGTAGGCTGCTATATGAGGGTGCATTATGGGGACCCAGGGCTCCCCTCAAGTCCTCAACATGTAGCTACCTGTTGGACCTATATATAACTTAAAGGTTAACAGTTCCCGTCAGAGGGGAGAGAATGTAGATGTTATTGTAACATATAATCTTCCCAAAGCAGTAAACATCCTTGGTAAACATCCTTCCTATGAGCATAGTGAAAACATCACCACACTCCATGTGACCCTAGCAGGAACTCTCTTCTCATACCTTATGGAATGTCCTTGTTATTAAACCCCTTATATATCACCCCTCATTTTCTCATCTCTTTGTGGAGCACTCTCTTCATTCTCTGAACTGCCACCTTCAGAGATTCTCTCCTGCATTTAAGTCCCAATAAATCTTATGCCTGACTAAATGCCAGGTGTGTTCTTTGGTCTGTGGCCTCACCAACTCATGTCCTTCAGGAGTTGGATTTTAACAACTATTTTTTTAAATAAAATTTTGTGGAAGTATATCATTCATAAATGAACATAAATAAATAATAAATTATAGTCAAATTTTTGAATTTACAAAACAAATGTGCATATCATCATACAAGGTTCCCATACATCTCCACACCACCAACTCCTTGCATTCTTGTTAATGATTTGTTATAAACTATGAAAGAACATCATCAAAATATTAATACTAACTATAGCCCATATATTAGATTTGGTGTATTTTCCCCTAACCCACCAAATTATTATATATTTATTATCGATCAGGAAAAAGCATTCTCATATTTGTCCTGTTAAACATAGTTCATTATCCACCACTGGATTCACTGTGTTATGGAGCCCCGTGTTTTCTAAAATCTATTCAAAGTGCACATTCTGTGGCTCTCATTTTCATTACAAATTTGTACTGTCATTACATCAGTCAATTTTAGAATGTTTTCATTATTCCAACAGGAAAATTCCCATACACCTGATTGTTGTCCCTTAGTATTGTTTAATATCTTCTTGCCATTGCTTCAAAATATTACATTACCGTTAACTATCATGCATAATTTTCATTTGTTTTAATTTTCCCTTGTATTACTATATTCTTAGCACTTTGTAAAAAAAAAAAAAAATTCTTAAGTGTCCTCTGCTGCTTTTACCCATGGTGTGTTGGAACATGGTTGCACTCAGAGGTATTATCTCAGTGACCCAAAGTAGCTAATCAAAAGTGGTGACCAATGATCTGACTGCACACTCTCCATTCTTGGATAACTTAGTCCTTATATCCCACCCTGACACCAGCAAGCTGCACCTGGGGCTAGGGTTGTGTAAGTCACTTCTCCCCACACTAAAGTAGGGGTGAGAGTAGCCACTACACAGAGAGTGTAATACACTGGTATTTACTGCTATTTATCAGCCTCTTCCTCCTGCTATTCCCTGCATGCTTCACAGTATTCTAGTAGACTCTGAAGTTTTGAAATATTTGATTCAGATAGTTAAAGCCTGTTTAGTAGTTACTCTTGTGGAGAGACTGATTCTTGGAGCTTCCTACCTCATCATCTTCCCACAAGACCAAAGAACACACTAAGTATAGAGTCAGACATGAGCTTTTGGGGGACTTATGGACAGGAGAGGATCTCTGAAGGCTACAGTTTGGTGAATGAAGATAGCGTTTTGCAAAGAAGCAAGAAAAAGAGGGCAATATAAGGGATTTCCAAACAAAGACGTTCATTAGGGTATTAGAACAGAGTTTATGCAAAAGTTCCATGAAGCACACAATGGAGTGTCTGGTGATGTTATTGCAAGAAGGGAGTATACTGCCCTGAGAAGATTAAAGTTTACAGTACCATCTGTACATTTTTCCCTCCAGGGAGCCTTGTTACTTTTTAACTAGTGAATGTCCAGATCATGCAGGTGTCTACATGCTTTGGGCTGTGTTTTATTTATTTAAGGAGAGGAAGCCTGGGCCTGGGGTTCCCACAGCAACAGACATTTTCCTGAATCTGTTAGTTGACTAATGGACTAATGGCTTATGTTTTAATTTCCTAGGATATGCAAAGCAAATACCATGAAATGGTTCAGCTTCAACAATGGGGACTTAATACCTTACAGTTTTGAGATGGAGAAAATATCCAAGTCAAGTTAATATCAACATGATGCTTACTTCCTGAATATTGTCTGCCAGAGATCCTTGGCTACTCTGCTACATGACAGTGCACTTAGCAGTCTGCTGGTTTCTCTCTTCTCTTTTTGGCTCCATTGATTTAACCTTCTAGCTCCCATGGCCTTCTCTCTCTCTATCTGTACTTATTCTGTTTATAAAGGCCCATTCTGAATGAGGTGGGTCACACCTTAACTGAAGTAGCCCATTCTAAAGGTCCTACTTAGAATGAGTCCACACCTATAAGAAGGGATCGACTTTAAGAGAATGTCTTTCTGAGATACATACAGCTTCAAATGATCATGAAGGGGAAATTGTTTACATTTTTTTTTTAACTCTGTGAAATTAAAGTCAGGACAAGAGGTGCCTTTCTAGCCTCAATATGACAATATTAGGCTTTTGCCAGGGAATTCTCTGGTGGTACATGCTATGCTTCTCTGATTAACTGGTGATTATGTTTGGTGCTCAAAAGTTTCCCAGGTACATTTAGTTTTTGTTTATTATGAGATAATCATGTATGAAGTACATCAGCTGTATAACCAAGAGGCTTCCATTAAGAATCTGCATAAGTCTATTCAGTAAAAAGCATAAATATTCTCACAGGAATTTTAATTGGCCAATGATTATTATCATTTATTGATAGTCCATTGTCAGCAATGCATTGTTGACATAATACTTGCAATGCCTATTTTAAAAGTCTAACAGAGCATTTGCGTTGTCACCTGATTTACCAAAGAAAATTACAGGTTGAGACTAAGGTACAAATGCTAGGAAGTCAAATAATGTGCTGAGTCTTAAAATTCTCTGCTTAAGAGATTATTGATGGAGAAGATTAAGAATAGAGAAGTAAATGGTTTAAACCCTGCCAATTTCTCACCCAGGTCAATATGCCCTCTGTGATATGTCCCAATAAGGCATTTCATTTTACCTTTTAATCAACTTTTATTCAAAAAGATGGATTTTGTTATTTATATTATTCAAAATAAAAAGAAATGACTTGGTTGATAAATGTTTTTTAATAATCAAGAATATAAAAAATAATAACAAGATAAAAATAAAATATGTGATTTAAAATTTGTAATTATATATTTTACATTTGTACATAGGGCTTCAAAGGAGTATAGTCATATTGTGACAAAAATAAAGCATTACCCAAATTAATATACATTTCAATATCAGACTTGAATCATAGATCTTTTATTCCCTTGGGATTCTGACATGTTTGTTTGGAAAAATAAACTAACATATATTTTGACATTTGACTAAAAACCCTCAATGAGATATAGAATGAAAGAAAGCTTCTTATAAGTAAGATTTGGCATGTGAAATCACCACATTTGATTTTTAAATATTATTCCTAATGGTGGGTTTAAATAAGCAATTTAATACAGAGAATGGATAATATAAATATTTTAGTTATTTGAATTGGTGGATGAGATCCAAAAACAGTAGGGTTTGGGGGTAATTTTTTATTTGTTGCTTTTGTATGTTTTGGTAAAGGTTGGTAATGAGTGATCTCCAATTAAACATGTTTCCTTACATCACATTAAAAATAGTATTCTATTTATGAATACCAATTAATAATGTGGTGACAACTGGATCCATAAATTTATGGATTCCAGTGGCTTACATAATAGGAAAGTGAGTTATTTTTGTCCAATGACAATTCCTAATAAGGAGCTGTTCATTTATTTCTTTTTAAATATTTACCTGTAAATGTTGGAGGAAAAATGAATAAATGATGGATATTTGTAGATTATATTCGCTGTAGAAAGAAAACAGGAAATATTTACTTTTTGATGAGCTTTCCTTCCAATAACATGCTCAGACTTATTTTCATGGCCTTGTTTCTTAGACTGTATATGAAGGGATTCAAGGTTGGCAGTACCATAGTGTAGAAAACAGATATTACAAGGTCAGAAATAGAAAGGGATGCAGAAGTTGGCTTTAGATAAGCAGTGAATCCAGTGGAAAGAAATAATACGATGACAACCAGGTGTGGAAGGCAAGTGGAGTAGGCTTTTGACTGGCCTTCTGTTGATGGAATCTTCTTGACAGTGGAGAAGATGTAGACATAGGAAAGGACAATAAAATAAAACAACAGAATTCGAAAACCACAGTAATGAGAATGGGCACAATTTCTCTCATTAAATTTTCTAAACAAGAAATAGCTAATAACTGGGGTATGTCACAGAAGAACTGATGGACCATGTTGGATTCACAGAAAGATAAGGAGAAAGTACCAGCTGTGTGCATCACAGCAGTCAGACCCCCATCCAGCCAAGACATAGCTTCCACCTGCATACATGTGCCCAAGTTCATGATGACTTCATAGTGCAGAGGATGGCAGATGACAGCACAGCAGTCAAAGGACATAGCCTGTGAGAAGGAACAGCTCTGAAGCTGCTGAAAAAAAACGCTAAAAGGACTTGGGTGACAAAACCAAAGAAGGAGATGGAATTACTGTGGGTCAAGGAGTTAAAAATAGATTTGGGGATTGTAACTGAAATGAGGCAGAGATTCACGAAAGATAAACTCTTCAGAAAGAAGTAAATGGGGGTGTGAAGGTGCTGGTCTAACGTTGTGATCATGATGAGGACATCCCCAGCAGGGCACAAAAGTAAGTAATTGAGACGATTACTGATGGCAAAATATACATATTCTGAATGGTTGGAAATTCCATGAGAATAAATTCAGTCACAACTGTCATATTTCTCATTACTGCAGTCATAATCTATAAAATATTGTGGAGAGGAATAAAACATAATCAATATCCAATCTTGAGTGCCTGCTTTTGGTAATCTCAAAAACATTTAATTAACCACAAAATTATTCCAGAGTATAATACTAGTTTATTGATAATCAGTCATTTCCTTTTTCAATTTGATTTATTGTACCCATTTTGTTTCAGTTAATATAAACCTGTCATTATGATATTGTCCAAATATATTTTGTTAAAGTGGCTGAATGGCTGAATATTTTCTAAAGCACTTAGCAATCAATGCCTTTTCAACTCTTGATAAATCCAAATTCACAAGTAACAAATATTAAATTGTGTCCTAGCCTTGATGTCCCTACATTCTTTCACATGACTAAGATAATCTCAGTTTCTACACAGCTTTCAAGAAGTTAACAGTAAAAATATCTCATAATAATACTGAACTATCACTAGCTTTCCTTTAATATCACTAAATATTTAGCCTTATTGCTCGCTCAAGAACGTCAAGTTTAGAGCTGTTGTATTATTTGGAAATTTTAATGAGCAATTTATCTAATGGCTGGCTTTTTTCACCTTTACAAAACCCAAATTGTCATCATTTGTCATCTTATACATAAAGTTCCAGAGGACACATAACATGGTTACCCTAGCTATCAGAGAACAATAATATATGTGCTAAGATTTTGAATTCCCTTTTCATCACATTACCTACTTTTCTTTATTATTCCCCATTTGACATTTTCTCCACATTTAATAAAACCAATAATTGCATTTTCCATGTGAGATTTTCTCTTTCATATATTAACTCTATTAAATGTCATGAAGCATGACCTTAGGTACTGTACATCTGAAATATTTACAGTATTTTATTACAGCTTTCATGTCTATCCCGCTACTCATCCCCCTCCATGGGACACTTGATCTTTCCAATAAGATTGATACAAATTATTTATTGGGGGAGAAGATGGCACAAGGAGCTAAATTCAGATGGCAATAGTCTGATGAAAAAGCATGGTCAGTGATTCTGTTGGCAGAGACAGGTAGATGTCTCTTATTTTAAAATATTTTTTCTTTAATCTCATTTGAATTTTGTAAAATATTTGGACACATACTTTACATTTCTCATCCCATACTCTTCCCTTTAACTCCTTCTTTTAAATATTATACTCCTTTTCTCTTCACGATTGTGGGTGGTGGAAAGATCACAGAGTAAATGTTGGTTGTTGGATTTAGAAGAAAGGTAATATAAAATAATTCTAGAAA
>JAKSZT010054387.1:3482163-3533384 GCA_026826555.1 Tolypeutes matacus | reverse complement strand
TGTCTTTCATAAGGGTTGGGAAGTTTTTGGTCATTATTTCATCAAATATTCCTTCTGTCCCTTTTCCATTCATTTTCCCTTCCGGAACACCAATAAGGCATATATTTTTTATTTTTGAGTTGTCATTCAATTCCTTGAGACTCAGTTTCACTTTTTCCTATTCTTTTCTTTCTGTTCTCCTATCTTTTTCCAGTTGATATGTTCTGTCCTTGATATTACTAATTCTGTCTTCCAACAATTCAAATTTGCTGTTACGTGACTTTAATATAATTTTATCTCATCCTTTGTGTTTTTCATTCCCATAAGGTCTGTTACTTTTCTTTCCAAGCTTTCAAACTGTTCTTCATGCATACCCAGTGTCTTCTTAATATTCTTTATCTTTTTATTCATATTGCCCTTCAATTCTTTGAATTGATTCAGGAGATTTGTGTGATTATCACTGATTAGATGTTATAAGTCCTATATCTCATCAGGATATTAGTTTGGTTCTTTTGGCTGGACCATCTCTTTCTGTTTCCTAGTTGGCTTATAATGTTTTGTTGACTGAAGCCTAAGCATCTGAATATTTTGATGAATTTACTTGGGGACTCAATTTCTCTCTCTTGCCAAGTGTTTACTTTTTTATGACCCTTCTTTCATTTTTGGTTCAACTTATTCTCAGTTTTTCAAATTGCCCCAGCTCATGGGGTAGGGACTGACTAATGGGGCACAGACTTTCTCCCAGGGGTTCAAGTTAAGAAAAATGACCTAAAAGAAGTTTTTCTCCTTTTAGTTTCCTGTACTAACAGCAGATAGTGCTTTTCAGTGAACCTTTCCACAGAGGTGTTTCCTTCAATCTTTGCTTGCCTGTTTCTGCTCTGGCCACAGGAGAAATCCAAAGTGGGCTCTGCTGGCCAAATTCAATAAGGAAAACCCATTTTTCTCCCTCTGCCACATCCTCCCTTTTCCCATGGAGGAACACTTCTGTCCCCTTCTTAGTTGGCTTCAGTTGGCCATGGTTTTATCCAGATTGCCTGCCTGCTTACTCTGATGTCTTCTTCCCAGAACTCCCAATAATATGATTTTAATATGATCCCTTTATATTTTAATATTTTCACTATTGTTTAAATAAGGATTTTTAACTACTTTTTATATCTCAACTACTTTTAAATGTAAAACAAATTTCTTTCAAATATAGTGAGTTGCTAATATACCTCCAAAGTTTCACATGAAGTTTCCAACCGTCTTTTGAGATTCAGAACTAGTGAAATTACACTTGACCACAATAACAGAAGTAGGTTGTGAATTTTCATTTAAATAAAGATCATAGAATATGTTGATTCCTCTCAGAACTCATATGATATCCACACAATCTGGATTCATCAGTAAATATTTGTGCAGTCACAATGAGCTGATTTGGCTCAATCATTTTATACCTGCTGCTGCTTTCCCATATTCTTGAATATTATCCAAGAATTATAATGTATCTAGCTGTGTGATTCCTCAGGGAAAATAAGTTACCTTCAACTCCATTGTTTTCATAATTGGTATCAACCAATAATAAAACCTTACTGAGTAATTATTGTATCAGTATGTCATATTTTTTTATTCTGTCAGTGGCTTGCACATTTATGGATACAACTATAATTAATTCTAACTTACAATTACTCAGTCTTCATTTCTTCAGGGCCTTCCAATAACACTGCTTCAGTAAAATTAATCCAGCAAGTCAAAATCCAGATGTAAAGGGGAATGTCATTGCATCTGACCAACAAGTTTTGCTTTGATGCGAGGTAGGGGTGTGTGATGAGCAGATGAGAAAGCCCACCTGGGAAGAATGTGACTGGCAGTAATCATAAAGAGCCCATACCCAGGTATTACTGTTCCAAGTGACTAGCAGATGGCAGGGTAGCTCCAAGAGATCAGGAAAACCAGAACCAAGGAAGTAATGAGTGGGAGAAGAAATAAGGAAAGAGGGTTGCATCAATGGACACTGCTATTCAAGGAAATTATTTTTAATTTGTACTATATATGAGAGGAAAACCTCAGACTGTTTTAGTAGAGGAGTTATATGATACAGCTTAGATTTGAACTTGACCACTTACAAAATTAGACTGTTTAGGGAGCTCCTGTTGTGGGGTTCTGGGGATTGATGGGATTGAACAAAAGAAGTAGTGGCAGAAGTCAAAGGGATTCAGTTTCCTGGTATAAATTTTATATGAAAACTAATTTTTTCATTTAACAATACCTGTGTATTTATTTAGTTAGTTAGTTAGTTACTTAGTTATTAAGTTTACCATAAGATCTTATGGTTTAACTATTTGTTCAGACTAAGATATTCTTTTTTAACTTTAATTTTTTAGGGAACTTAGTTTTATACTTATAATTCCATTGTCAGCAAAATAATATTACATTTTGGATGGACAAAAATCAACAAATGCACTACCCATGTATGCAAGTCTTAGATTAAGTTAAACCAAAAATCAAAGAAAAGCCATGAAACAAAACCATTAGGCAAGAGTGATAAATTGACCATAACAGTGTCACCAACATATTCAGATGCCTAGACATCAGCAAAAATTTCAAGCCCTACTAAGATATAGGAAGAGCTGGTCCAGCTGAAGAATAAATCAAATATCCTGATATGATAGAGAATCTAAGAAAACTAATCGATAATAACCATACAAGCATCCTAAACCAATTCAAAGATTTGAAGTATAATGGATCCTTTTTAGGAATAGATCACATGCTGGGTCACAGTATAGGTATCAATAAATTTTAAAAAGATTGAAAATATACAAAATACTTTATCAAAATGAAATGAAGCTTAAAAATCAATAATGGACCAAAAAAGGCAAAATTCACAAATATATGCAATTTGAACAACACACTCTTAAGTAATCAGTGGGTCAAAGAAAGAAATTGCAATACAATTCAGGAAATATCTTCATATGAATGAAAATGATAACACAACACATCAACGTATGGGGCACAGTAAAAGGCAGTCCTGAGAGGAAAATTATAGCCCTTAATGCTTACATTTAAAAAGAAGAAAGAACAAAAATCAAAGACCTATCTTGATACCAGGAGCAACTAGGAAAAGAAGAAAAAACTAATTCCAAACCAAGCTGAAGGAAAGAAATAATAAAGGACAGAGCAGAAAGAAATTAAGTTGAGAAACAAGACAAAACAAAAACAATAGAAAGCATCAACAAAACCAAAATTTTGGTTTGAGAACAACAAAATTGACAAACCTTTTGCTTGACTGAGTCAAAATAAGAGAGAAGATCCAAATAAATAAAAATCAGAAATGAGAGGGGGGGGTATTACCATTGACCCCACAGAAATAAGAAATATTATAAAAGGATACTATGAACAACTGTTGACCAAAAAACTAAACAACATAGACAAAATTGACAAATTCCTAAAAACACACGAACAACCTACACTGACCCTAGAAGAAATAAAAACATCTGCACACAAATCACAAGTAAAGAGAATGAAAATATCATTATAAACCTCCCAAAGATGAAAAGCCTAGGACCACATGGCTTCAGAGGTAAATTTTACCAATCATTCAAAGGCAATCTAAAACCAATCTTGCTTAAGCTCTTCCTAAAAATTAAATAACATGGAATGCTACCAAATTCAGTCTATGAAGCCAACACCACCCTAATACTAAAACTAGTTAAAGATACTAGGAAATAAAGACAATTTTAGACTAATATCTATAAAGAATATAGATGCAAAAAACCTCAACAAAATATTTGCAAACAGAATCTAAAAGCACATTTAAAAAATTAAACTCCATGATCAAGTGGGTTTTATCCCAGGTATACAAGGATGGTTCAACACAAGAAAATCAATTATTGTAATAACCACATAAATAAATTGAAGAAAAATCACATGATCCTCTCAATTGATGCAGAAATGGCCTTTGACAAAATACATTCTATTTCCTTAATAAAAACACCACAAAAGGAGCGGATGTGGCTCAAGCAGTTGAGTGCACACTTCCCACATGGAAGGTACTGGGTTCAGTTCCCAGTGCTTCCTAAAGAAGATAAAACAAACAACAAGCAGACAACAAACAGACATTGAGCAAAAACAATGAGCAGACAATAAGCAAAGACAACAAGCAGACAACAAGCAAAAACAACTAGCAGAACAACGAGCTGACAATGAGCAAAAACAAACCAAACAAGCAGGAATCAGATGTGGCTCAAGTAGTAGAGCAACTGCTTCCCAAATGGGAGGTCTCCGGTTCAGTTCTGGGTGCCTCCTAAAGAAAAAGAAAAACAAACAAAAAACAGTTCAGCCTATGAGGTTATTACAGCTCAGGAGCTGTAATATTTCAGATCCAAAAATGACTTCTTCTATAGCTACTTAGTATATTTCATTCCATTTTGGCCAGGGATCAGCATCATGTTTCAGAGTAATCTCATTGATAGCACAGAGTTGTCATAGACTAGCATAGATTAAACCTTTACTTAAACATGTAAGAGGGAAACACCTCTATTCTTGTAAATATAAGAACAGTATACTTTTTTCAATAGCTTTCTTCTAATCAACTTCACCAAATCTATCTAAGGCTGTGCTTCTAAGGCTGTATATGATTTGATTAAGGGAAGGAGGCAACACGATATAGAAAGCAGTTAGAATTAGCTCAATGAATGATGTAGACCGTAAAAAGGTTTTAGGTAAGCAATGAAAGCATTTGAGAGGAACAGCACAATTAATATCAAGTGGGGGAAGGAAGTGGCATAGGTTTCTCACAGTCCTTGCATGGAGGAACTCTTCTGATAGCAGAAAAGATGTACAAAAGATTATGACACAGAAACAGCAAGATAAATCAAGAACTGCATCAATAAGGATGAGCACAATTCTTATTTTTAATTTCTTACTTCTATAGACATATGCTCTGAAGAAGAAATAGCTTTGCAACTGGGGATACCACATGAAAAAGTTGAATCCACAGTAAGATAAAGGAAAGATGTCCACTATACTCACTACTGAAACAAGACAGCACCACCATCTGCACCCAAATATCCCTGTTCATAAAGACTTCAAAACACAGAGAAAGGCAAATGGCAGCACAGCATTCAATGGACTATTCTGTGAGGAGGAACAGCTCTGTAACTGCTGAGAAAAGCACCAGAAAAACCTGGGTGACACAGCCAAGGAATGAGATGGGTTACACTGTGTTCTGAAGTTCACAACAGTTTTGGGCACAACAGCAGAGATGAGGCAAAGGTCAAATAAAATCTTTCCTTGAGAAAAAAATACAAGAGCACAAGGATGTTGCGTTGACAATGAGGCCTTTCCCCATCTGGACTGTCAAGTAAATCAGTATAAAAATTGAAGCTTGCAGCAACTGTAGCTTCCAGGCCCAGAAAAATCCAAGAGAAGAAATTCTGTCACCAATAAATTTTTCATTTTTTATTATATTCTGCATTTAAAAAGAAAATATAAAAGTTATTAAAGTTATCAAGAACACCAAGTATTCCTATTTAATATGTAGTTCATATTATTTGATATATTCTGTCCTTGCATGTGCATGTTTATGTGTGTGTGTAGGACCAGTAATAGATTTACAGTAAATTCTTTCCATCCATAAAAATCTAGTTTGTCAGTCATACGGTTCAGACATATACTGTTTCATAAATTGTTCTGCTCCTTCCTATAGGTGTCTAAGTTTTATCGTGCTATTCAGGCACATCAGTATATTGTTTCAATGTTACTCATTATCACCATCTTTGTAGGATAAAGCATTCTGTGCATTATAGAGAAAGATTTTAATTTACATGTGATAGGAAATGAAAGAAAATATATGGAGGTGCCTATCTATCCATGCCAGGGCCTATTTCCTTTATGCTTTGCAATTTTGTTCAGCAATTAATTGATAATTTTATTACATTTTATTTTTCTTTATTTGTCTTAAAAATACACATGATGAAATATCCAAAATTCTCATCCTTAATTTTCTTTAAATTTCCTTTCTTCCTATGCTGCTACAATTTTTCTGATATCATGTGAGATTTTTCATTATTATTTCTAATTGATTAAGCTTCATATTCCTTTGCCTGTATTCTAAATTCTAATCCCCTCTTTCTGACTCTATGATGAACATTTTATTTATATAGTTTGACTTCTTCCAAAATTTAATTTTCTAAATATAACCCTAAATTAAGTGAATTTTTTCATATACTTCTCAATATGTTTTTAAATTTGCCACCTCTATGAAAGGGAAAATATGGGAAAAAAAAGGTTTGGAAATGAATGTAATTATTTACACCCATATTCTGGCATTATACATTCTATTACTATACTTGCAACATTAGATCAATATCTGTGATTTGTCTTTCTCTCTCCCCAATTAACCATCCATTTTATCCATCTAAGAATTTGATTAATTCAACTCACTGGAAAATTATGAAGGTAATTCAATTGCTTAAACATTATGTTGAATAAATACGGTCTAAAATGCTAAATCAGCAGACTCATGCTCTTCTAAAATTACAGAATATACAGTAGTAAGTACTTTATACAAATCTTACAATTTATTAAAAATTTTTGTTTAAACACTCCTTCAGTTAACTCAAGTCATCTCTATAATATGTGGTATTTTTTTTTTTTTGACAGATTGGCTCCAGAATTCTTACCTTTTCTTACAATATCATCCAGTATTTTTCTATATCTCATGATTTTATTATTTTTATAGCATAGGGAGACAAAAAATAAGTAAACAGTGACTATTATGACCAGGCACTTGGTGGGAATCAATATATAATTAGATCTTCATAATAAGAAAATCCCTCACCAGTCATTCTGATGGATGTAGGATGACCGAATACCTGAAAGTAACTTGTTTCTCTCCCTGTTGCTAGGATACAAAGGAAAGAATTATATGTAAATTAGAAGTTAATGAGATGCAAGCCTCTCTTGGCGCCAAATTCCATTTCTTGTGGTAAAAGACACACTGTTAAAGCAATGATGTATGAAAAACAGCTTCAGCTCATTGGCTTGACCTGCACAAAAGAAGCCCCTGACTGTCCTCATTTCAACTAGCTTAATGAACATAGTAAAATTCCCACCCCAGGAGTTATCTGCTCCTTTATATAATCATACGATTACATAACTAGCTATGTACGTTCATCCATATGCATAAAAGCTAATGCATAATCAAAGCAAGTGCTAAGTAGTAACTTAGGTATTTTAGCAAGAGCAAAACTGTAGCATGGGGAGTTGGGTCTGAGTTACTTTAGACCAACGTTGGCTCCTGTCTGGAGATATAATAAATCTAAGTTCTGCAGAACTCTCTTGTTAAACTTCTTTTATTTTCTCTACATCTCTGGTTATCACCAAAGGCCCAGCTTTGGGGTCTAACAATTCCTAAAGCATGTCCATTTAAGAGTTATCATATCTACAGTGTGTTGAAAGAGATTTCTTCTTAATTTTTAAAATTTTTATAATGAAATATTTTATGGCTTTTTTCTGTGAAGGCTCTAAACAATAAGATTTTTGTTTTAGTTTCTAATGTATTTTAACTATTTTATTAGAGAAGTTGTGGGTTTACAGAACAGTTATGCATAAAAAATACAGGATTCCCCTATTACCACCAAACCACCAACACTGCATGTGGAAATTTATTAAAATTCCTGATAGTAATTTTTTGTAATTTTACTTTTTTTAAACCATAGTTACTTCTTTTACAGTTGGAAGATTATTAAAATCATACTATTAATTATTGTCCCCAGTTTACATTAGCTGTATTTTCCCCACATATCACCTTAATATTAACACCTTGTATTCGTGTTGTATATTTGTTATAATTCATGAAAGAAAATTCTTATGATTGTATTAACTGTAGTCCAAAACCTACAGTATGGTTCACTGTGCTATACAACCTTATGTTTTATCATTTCATTTTATTATAGTAACATATATGACCTAAAATTTCCCCTTTTAATTACATTCACCTATATAATTCAATGCTGCTAATTACCTGCAATATAATGTGCTATAATCGCCACCATCAATTTCCAAACCTTTAAAACCAACCTAAATAGAAATTCTGTACAAATTAAGCATCAACTCCCCATTATCTAACCCAAATCTATCCTCTGGTAAACTACATTCCAGATTCTAACTCTATGAGTTTACTTATTATGATTGGTTCATATCACAGAGATTATAAATTATCTATCCTTTTGTGTCTGGATTATTTCACTCAGCATAATGTCCTCAAGATTCATTCATATTGTCACATGCATCTGGACTTCATTAGCGTCTTTTTAAAATATATTTTTTATTTTTAAAAGATACTTATATCACATAGAATGCTACATAAAAACATATAAGGGATTCTCATATGCCCCACTCCCCACACCTCCCACTTTCCCCCACATTAACAACTTTTTTCATTAGTGTGGTACATTCATTGCAATTGATGAGTATATTTTGGAACACTGCCACTAAGCATGGATTATACTTTACGTTATAGTTTACAGTCTCTCCCATTCAATTCTGTAGGTTATGGCAGGATATATAATAGCCTGTATCTGTCCTTGCAGTGTTATTCAGGACAATTCCAAGTCCTGAAAATGCCCCCATATTACATCTCTCTTTCCCTCTCCCTTACTTCAGCACCTCCAGTGGCCACTGTCTCCATATCCATGATATAACTTCTTCCATTGCTAGAATCACAATAAGTATATAGTAGAATACCAGTAAGTCCACTCTATGGATTTCATTAGCTATTACAACTGAATAATATTCTAATATTCCATGCATGTCCTTTATAAGGAAATATGCCCTTTTCTTGTACAATTGTATTTTGACACTTATAAGAATTAAAGACTAGAGTTGTTTTAGTTTCCCAAAGGGATACTGATGCAAATGACCAGAAATCTGTTTGCTTTTATAAAGGGGATTTATTTGGGGTAAAAGCTTACAACTCCAAGGCCATGAAAAGTTCAGACCAAGGCTTTATCAGAGATGCTTTCTTATGAATATCAGCTACTATTGATCCTGGTGTATTGCCATGGGGTGAAACAAGATGTCTGCCAATCTCTGCCCAGGTTTCAGACTTCACCTCCAGGCTCAACTTTTCCCATTGAGCTTCTCCATGGGCCCAGCCTCTTGAGTCTTCTTCCTTAAGTGATCCTGTAGTCCTCTCTCTCCTGGCATAGGGCTTGTTTCTTTCTGGGCCTTTTTTATCAGCCTCAAACGGTCTGCTTTCTTCACAAGTTCAGCTGTAAGCTATCAGGCAAATAGCTCATCTCATCCTAGGGCCTCAGCTGTTTGAGCCTTTTGTTTCTGTCACATGGCAGGATCAAAATTGGCAGGGCTCTCTTTTTCTGTGTCTGTCTGAGTTTTTGTATTTCCATTTATATCAGACTCAGCAAGGGAGCAGAGACTCAACTTAAGTCATGCCTCACTGAGATAAACCAACAGAAAACCCCAAATCAATCCCATCAAGTAAGCCAACCAAAGTCCCCTCAGACAAATTAAATGCAATCAACTGTTATTATACTAGCCAGAGAAATAGGTTAGTTTAAATATATAATCTTTCTTTTTAGGGGATTGTAGCCGTTGGGCAATTTAATGTAATTATGAATTCCAAAAATATAATTGGATCATGCTTGTAAACTGATCTGTTAATCTGGGCATGATTAAGTTATGATTAGGGCGTTGACTGGGCCACATCAGTAGGGCATTGAGCCCTACCCCTTGGTGGGTGGGGGAATAAAATATAAAAGGCATCACAAAGAACAGAGTTGCAGCAGTTCTGAAGTTGGAGTTTTTGAGAAGAGTTTTGATGTTGGAGAGAAGGCCCCAGGAGAAGAGAAGCAAGCCAATTGCCTGATCATCTGCAGCTGACCTTGTGGAGGAAACAGGAGCTAAGCCTGGAGAGAAATGCAGCCCCAGGAAGAGAGGAACCCAAGAAGCCTGAACCCTGGCAAACGTCAGAAGATGTCTTGCTCCAACACGTGGCAATGGACTTTGGTGAGAGAAGAAACTTACGCTTTCTGGCCTGGTAACTGTGGACTTCTACTCCAAATAAATACCCTTTATAAAGACCAACCCATTTTTGGTATTTCACATTAGCACCCCTTTGGCTGACTAATACAGGGATTTATAAAATAACCTCAAACTGCTACACTTGTATATTGAGGATACAATCTATCAGATTTTGTATTTACCCTTTTAGTTATCCTTACTGGTGATGTTCATTTTCTCTCACTACTCCAAGCAATTCTTTCCTGTCTTTTCCTTTCAACCTACAGAACTCCTTTTAGTAATTTTTGTAAGGCAGGTCTTTTGTTGACAAACTCTCTCAGTTTCTGCTTATCTGTGAATATTTTAATCTCTCCCTAATTTTTGAAAGTAAATTCACCATCATTTTTGAAGGAAAATTTTGCCAGATAGAGAATGCTTGTCTGGCAGTTTTTCTCTTTCAGTATCTTTAATATATCATACCATTGCGTTATCATCTACATGGTTTCTTCTGAGAAATTGGCTTTTAGTCTTATTGATGATTATTTAGGTGTGATGAGTCACTTTTCTCTTGCTGCTTTCAGAATTTGTCCATTATCTTTGGCATTTGACATTCTGATTAGTAAGTGCTGAAGAGTAGGTCTATTAGAATATAACTTTGTTTGGAGTTTGTTGCAATTCTTGGACTTATATATTTATAATTTTCATAGAAATTTGGAAATATTGGGTCATTTTTTATTTTAAAAAATCACCATTAATTTATTGACCTGTCATTGATCTACATAGTAAAAAATTCAATTCTATTCAGATCCTGTGTACACACTGAAAAGATGTATTCCTGAGCAATAAAGATCACAAACATTAACCATGATCATTTGAACAATATTTAATAGTTCGTTGTTTAAAATTTTTGTGCAAAGCCCAATTTTTCCTAATGTGCAAAGTAAATTTTCACCATTTTAAGGAAAATTCTTTGTTCATTTTTTAAAATAAAATTTTATTGAAGTATATAATTCATGCATGCACATACATAAACACTAAGTTTTAAGTAAAAGTTATGAATTTACAAACAAACATGCATATCATTATACAAGTTTCCCATACATCTCCCCACAATTATTTCTTCAAATATTATTTCTCCCCTTTTCCCTTCTTTCTCCTCACGGACAGCCATGATGCATATATTTATGTGCTTCATGTTGTCACTCAAATCGCTGAGATACTGCTCATTTTTTTCTATTCTTTTCTCTATGTTTTCTTCTGGCTGTATGATTTTGATTGTCCTGTCCTCTAGTTTGCTAATTCTTTCATCTCCCTGTTGAAACATGCTGTTGTATGCCTCTAAAATATGCTTAAGTCTCTACTTTTGTGTCTTTCATACCCAGAATTTCTGTTATGTTTTTTTTTATACCTTCAATTTCTTATTTATGCTCACACATATTCTTCTTAATGTCCTTTATCTCTTTATGCATATTTTCATATATGTCCTTGAATTGATTTAGGAGATTTCTTTGAAGTTCTTTAATTAGTAGTTTCAAATTTTGAGTCTCCTCTGAGTTAAAATTTGTTTTCTTTAATGAGTCACATCTTCATGTTTCCTAATATGGCTTATAATTTTTTTTCTGATGTCTAGGCATCTAATTATTTTGATAAAAAACTCTGAAGGTAAGTTTCTCTCTCTTGCCTATGCTTTTGCTGTTGATTAGCTTTGTGTTAAGGCTCTTTGATTCTTGGTCAAACTTATTCTAGTCCTTTAGAGTAGGCTGTTTTTTTTATGAGATTTTCTGAGCTTTTCTTCACCTGATTCTTGTTCTGGATGTGTGGCAAAATATTTAAGATTGCACTTTTTGCATAATTGGTCATCTCCAGGAGAAAGTTTCCTTCTCTCTGTTACTTCTTTTGGAATATTGACCTGTTCTGGTTGTTTTTGTGCAGAATTTTCTCCCCAGCTCCTATGATTTCTTTAAATTCTTTTCCTGACTCAGTGCTTCATTTCCTTAACACTTTTCAGTAATGGGACCCTCCCATCTTACAGCAGTTCGGTTTAACCCTACTTCATTTTTTTTTTTTTCTCTCTGTGAGGCTTTTCTGCCTCTGGTTTCTTCCCCATTAGGTTTTCCTGCCCAGGGAAACTAGATGGTATCAATCAAGATAGATGGGTCTCTCCATAAAAATTCATTTTGCATTTAGGTGGTTCAGTCAATAGAAACTGCATTGAATGAATGAACCCCTTACTAGCTGAAGTTCTATTGTGGACTCACTCATTTTTTTCTTTTAAACAATAAGAATTATTTATGATGTAGAAGTTAGTTTCCTTATTTAAAAAAAGCTATATTTTGTAACAACCTAATATTTAGTGTGATTAAGTATGAAGAAGAATTGATCAATGAGATTGTATCCTAAAATAAAAATTGTTTGCCACTTTTTAATTGTAATGTTTTGGCAAATTAGCAATAAAGTTTAATATCCCTTAATACTCCCTGCTCATGCCTAAAATTTACTTTTACTAATATTTTAAACATTTCTCCATTGTTAGTTTGCTCAGCACCCTGTTATGTATTAAAACATAGTTATGGATTGTGGGAACATGGCTGATAGGTTAAGCAGACAAGTCTCAGCTCTCACTAAAACTACAGAGAAAGAACCAGAGGCTGCTTAGGGGACCTCCTTTGGGGCATAACAAATAAGGACACTGCTTCACAACTCCCAGAAGAGTGATAGTCAGAGAGATGAAGAAGTCAAATCAAGTAATCATGAGTTATTAAACCACCCAGCAGCCAGGAAGGGCTCTCCTTCCCCACCCCTGAGATATTACGTGAGGGTAAATCTCCTGGTGAGTTGTATTTAACTGAAAGGAAAGATGTCTTCCTCCCTGACAGCTCCTTTGGATATATATATATAGAACCAGAAGGTGCTCTGAGTCATCTAGGAAGGTTACTGAACAGTTAGGGAAGTCAGGGGAAAAAAATCATGGTTTGCGTGCTTTGGTGGCTGGAAGTGGAACACATACCAGGCTTTTAGGTTGGACAGCCTAGGTAGAGCCCCTGGGTTCCTGCTCCAAACAGGAGTGTGATGGCAGATTCCTTGTGTGTAAGAGGGGTCTGGGTGGGTGGAGAGTGATTTCCTTGTGGTGAGTTTAGCCAGCTGTGCCCCCCTTGAATATCAGAAAGGACCTCAGAGGAGGGGAGGGGGATCTCCTCAGGCAGGCTGCCATGCCCAGCTGCCTAGGCAAAGAGAGGAATTATATTAGAGAGAGGCAGAGGCAGGCAGCTGATCAACAGGACTCCAACAGACTGCAGGGAATATAACCTGCCCAAGGGAAATGGGGCAGATAGCCTTCTGAAAGGCTAATTAACCTAAGGAGGGAGACTAGCTCAGTGGAAGAATTCCTGCCTAGCATATGCAAGGTTCCTGGTTTGATTCCTGTCTCTTCCTTGAGAAGTGACTTGCCAGGTTATCAGGTATCCACATGAAACTTTGATAGGGAACATATAGATATTCTCTTTGTATTAGCTTTTCTTGGATCTCTCTTTTTTTTTTTTTTTAAGGTTCCTTTTTTCTTGTTTCCCTGATTTTATTCACTAAATCCTGGTTCAAAACCTGCAAAGGGCATGGTGCAAGGTGAGTGATTGTCAAACACTAGCAGCCTGAGAAGATCCTTAGGGGTCTAAGAGAGAAGGCTGTTTTTATGTTTTCATTTTTCTTGTTCTTTTTTTTATATTGTCTACTTTTAAAAAATGAATTGCTGCTGTTTTGTTTCTTATTTGTTGTGTTTCCACTTCCTTTGTTTCTCTACTTGTTTGTTTTTCTTTTATTTATCATTTAATGATTTACTCTACCTATGCTATTTCTTCTCTCTCCTTCATCTTAATATCTTCTGTTTTCTGTTGTTGTTATTTCATTCCACCTCTTCTTTTTGGACTCCAAATTTTCTTGTTTTTATTTCTCCTTTCTCTGTTTACTTCCTTTTTTCACTTTTTTATCTCCTTTCTCATTTCTTTCCACCTTTTCTTGCAATTCCAGCCTTTTAATTCATTCAATATATTTTTCTTTATTGTGTTTCTTGTTTCATTGTTTCTATTTCATGTTTCTAATCTTATTCACCTATGATTATTATTCACGTTAATTTTTCAGTTTCCTAGGTCTTCTATGATTTCTCTGCTACATTTTATTATTATTATTGCTTTTATTCTTTTTTCTCTTCTTATCTCTTTACATTTCTCTGGTCCTAATTTTTTTTCTTTCAAGGGAACATAGAAAACAACAAGGAAATAGACTAAGAGGAACATAGTAATTCAGTGAAACCATACTACACACACAAAACAACAACAAAATGTAACCATGGAATATAGAAGGAAGCTAATCAATGGAATAAATCCATCAAGATAAACATTCCTAGACAGCAACAAAAAATTTCAAGCCATACTAAGAAACAGGAAGATATAGCCCAGTATAATGAACAAAGTAAAAACCAGGAGGAGATCCAGAACACTGAACAACTAATCAGAGATGTCCAAACAAATATCATGAATTAACTTAATTAAGTGAAGGAAGAAATTAAGGATATTAAGAAGACATTGCGAGAACATACTGAAGAAATTGTAAAGATACATAAAAAGATAATGGATATGATGGTGATGAATGGTACAATCCAAGAAATCAAAAATATGCTGGAAGCAAACAACAGCATATTTGAACAGGCAGAGGAAAAAATCACCAATGGGAAAGACAGTATATCTGAAATCAAACAAATAGTAGAACAGATAGATAAAAAGATAGAAAACATTCAACAGGGACTTAAGGACTTGTGACAACACAAAATGCACAAACATAAACATATAGGCTTCCCAGAGTGAGAAGAGAAAGGAAAGGGGAGAGAAGGAGTGTTGGAGGAAATAATGGCTGAAAACTTCCCAACATTATTGAGGGAGATGGAGGTACAAGTCCAGGAAGTATAGCACATCCCAAAGAGTATAAATCCCAAAAAGACTACTCCAAGACATATACTTCTCAAGGTGTCAAATGTGCATGACAAAGAGAGAATATTGAAAGCAGCAACAGAAAAGAGAACCATCACATACAAAGGAGCTCAATAAGATTAAGTTGATTAAGTGCTGATTTCTCATCTGAAACCATGGAGGCAAGAAGGCAGTGTAATAATATAATAAAGGTGATAAAGAAAAAGAAAAAATTCAGTTAAGAATTCTCTGTCCAGCAAAGCTGGCATTCAAAAATGAGGGAGAGCTAAAAATATTCACAGAAAAACAGAAATTAAGAGAATATGTAAAAAAGAAACCTGCAATGCAAAAAATACTTAAGGGACTTCAGCAGGTTGAAAGGAAAAAAACAGGAAAGAGAGAGTGTAAGAACAACCAAAAAGAAAGAGAAATAAAAGCAACATATGACATACATAAACTTAAAGAAAATATGACTAATGTAAGTAATTCATTGACAGTAAAAACATTGAATGATAATGGATTAAACTCACCAGTCAAGAGATACAGATTGGTAGAATGGATAAGGAAATATGGCTCACCTATATGCTGTCTCCAAGAAACCCACCTTAAACCCATGGATGCAAGGAGGCTGAAAGTGAATGGTTAGAAAACAATTTTACAATCAAACAATATCCAAAAAAGGGTGGAAATAACTATATTAATATTGGACAAAATCTTTAAATGCAAAACTATTTTAAGAAACAAATAAGGACACTATATATTAATAAAAGGGGCAATCTATCAAGAAGAACAAACAATCATAAACATTTATGCATCTAATCAGGGTGCCTCAAAATACATGAGGCAAATTTTGGAAAACTAAACGGAGAAATAGATGCATCTACAATTATAATGAGGGATTTTAATACACCATTATCACCATTAGACAGAATATCTTGAAGCACAACCATTAAAGAAACAAAGACTTTGAATAATACATTAGAGGGCTTTGACCTAATAGACATATACAGAACATTACACCCAAATAGAGAAGAATTTACATTCTTCTCAAGTGTACATGGATCATTCTCCAGGATAGGCTAATTGCTAGGTAACACAACAAATCTCAATGAATTCAGAAAGATTTAAATTATACAAAGTAATTTCTCTGACCACAATGAAATGAAACTGGAAATCAGTAAGGGGCTGAGAACCAGATTAGGCAAAAATATGTGGAAGTTAAATAACACACTTTAGACAAACAGTGGGTCAAGGAGGAAATCTCAAAAGAAATCAGTAACTACCTTGGAACAAATGAAAATGACAACACAATGTATCAAAACCTATGGGATGCAGCAAAAGCTGTCCTAAGATGGAAATTCATAGCCATAAATGCCTATATTAAAAAAGAAGAAAGAGCTAAAATCAAAGACCTAACTGCAGTTTGGGAGGAATTAGAAAAAGAACAACAAACCAAACCCAAAGAAGATAGAAAAATAAAAGAATTTATAAAGATAAGAGAATAAATAAATGAAATTGAAAATAAGGAAGCACTAGAAAAAATAAGCAAATCCAAAAGCTAGTTCATCAAGAAGACTAATATAATTCACAAACCCTTAGCTAGACTAACAAAGAAAAAAGAGAGAAGATGCAAATAAATAAAATAAGAAATGAGGGATATAATCGCTGACCCCACAGAAATAAAAGAGTATCATAAGAGAATACTTTGAAAAATTATATGCCAGCAAGATGGATAATTTAGAGGAAATGGACAAATTCTTAGAATTACACAAGTAATCTACATTGTCAAAAGAAGAAATTGATGAACACAACAGAGTAATCACAAGTACCAAGATAGAATTAGTCATCAAAAGCCTCCCAAATAAGAGCCCAGGACCCAATGGCTTTACAGATGAAGTCTAGCAAACATTCCAGAAAGAACTAGCACCAAACCTGCTTAAACTCTTCCAAAAATTAGAATTAGGGGGAACATTGCCTAACTCATTCTATGATGCAAAAATTACCTGAATAACAAAGCCAAACAAAGACACCACAAGGAAGGAAAACTATAGACTAATCCCTCTAATGAATCTAAATATTAAAATCCTCAACAAAATACTTGTTAACCATATTCAACAACACATCAAAAGAATTACACACCATGACCAAGTAGGTTTCATTCCTGGTATGCAAGGGTGATTCAACATAAGAAAACCAATCGATGTAATATACCACATAAACAGATCAAAAGAAAAAAAAACACATCATCATCCCTATATATGTCGGATAAGCATTCAAAAAAATATAGCATCCTTTCCACATAAAAACACTACAAAAGATAGGAATAGAAGGAAACTTCCTCAACATGATAAAGGGTATATATGAAAAACACACAGATACCATCATATACAATGGAGAAATCCTAAAAGATTTCTATCTAAGCTCAGGAACAAGACAAGGATGCCCACTTTCACTGCTTCTATTTAGCATTGTGTTAGAAGTACTTGCTCATGCACTTAGGCAATAAAAAGATAAAGAAGTCTTCCAAGTTGGAAAAGAAAAAGTAAAAATTTCACTATTTGCAGGTGACATTATCTCATATGTAGAAAGCCCTCTGAAATCTACAACAAAGCATCTAGAGCTTATAAATGAGTTCAGTAAAGTGGCAGGTTATAAGATCCACTTGCAAAAACCAGCAGCATTTCTGTACACAAATAATGAGCAATCTGAGGATGATATCAAGAAAAAAAATCCCATTTAAAATATCAAGAAAAAATTCCCATTTACAACTAAAAGAATCAAATAACTAGGAATGAATTTAACTAAAGATAAAAATGAAATATATGCAGAAAACATCACAACATTTTAAAAAGAAATCAAAGAAGTCTTAAGTAAATGTAAGAATATTCTCTGTTCATAGATAAGAAGACTAAACATCAAGATGTCTATCCTATCCAAACTGATCTATAGATTTAATGCAATCCCAATAAAAATCCAATTCAGCATTTTTTACTGAATTGGAAAAAGTAAGTATGAAATTTATTTGGAAGACCAAGAGGCCCCAAATAGACAAAGACATATTGAAAAAGAAAAATGAAATCAGAGAAATCACTGTACCTGACCTTAAAACATATTATTTCACAAGGTAAGACATACTGACCAATGGAACCAGATTAAGAGTTCTGATATAGATCCTCACATATATGGTCAAATGGTATTCGAGAAGGCCACCAAACACATTCAACTAGGAGAGAGTAGACTCTTCAACAAATGGTGCTTGGAGAACCTGATATCCACATCCAAAAGAATGAGAGAGGGATACCATATCACACCTTAAATAAAAATTAACTCTAGATCAAAGATCTAAATATTAGAGCCAAGACCATAAAGATCTTGGAAGGTAATGTAGGGAAAAATCTACAGGATCTTGTAATAGGAAATGGTTTCATGAATTTTACACCCAAAGCATAAACAATGAAAGAAAATATACATAAATGGAACTTGCACAAAATTAAAAACTTTTGCACCTCAAATGAGTTTGTCAAGAAAATAGAAAGGCAGCCTACTCAAAGAGAAAGAATTTTTGGTAACCATATATCTGACAGTGGCCTAATATCGAGCATGTATAAAGAAAACCTACACATAGAAAATAAAAAGACTAACATCCATTTAAAAAATGGGCAAGTGATTTGAATAGATACTTATCCAAAGAAGAAATAGAAATGCCTAAAAAACAGGTGAAAATATGTTCAACATCACTAGTTATTTGAGAAATACAAATCAAAACTACAGCGAGATATCATCTTATACCCATTAGACTGGCAGCTATTATAAAAAACAGTGGACTACAAATTTTGGAGAGGATGTAGAGAAATGGGAACACTCATTTACTGCTGGTGGGAATGTAGAATGGTGCAGCCACTGTGAAGGACAGTGTGGTGGTTCCTCAGAAAATTAACTATAGAACTGCCATACGATCTAGCAATTTCACTGCTGGGTATATATCCAGATGAAATTAAAGCAAACACATAAAGAGATATATGAACACCAATGTTCATAGCAGCATTATTCCCTACTGCCAAAAGTTGGAATCAATCCAAATGCCCTTCAACAGATGAATGGATAAACTAGTTGTGGTATTTACATACAATGGAATGTTACTCAGCTGTAAGAACGAATACAGCATTAACACCTGGGTAACATGGATGAATCTTGAGGACCTTAGGTTGAGTGAAGGTAGCTAGGCACTGAACAACAAATATTACATGACCTCACTGATACGAATTAAGCAAATTGAGCAGACTCAAAGAGCTAGAGTCTGGAAGATAGGTTTACAGGAAATAGAAATGAAAAAGGTTGTGAACCAACGCCGATAGGGGCAAAATCTATGATAATGTGGAAATGTGTAGTTGTAAAGTGGAGAGGCATGACAGTGGTGTAATGACACTGTTTGGTTGGACAGTGCTTGTTTGTTAGGGGGTGGGGTCAGGAGCGTGGGTTGGACTGTCCATGGAACTTGGGGAAGGGTTGGGGGAGGGAGCAAGTAAACACTGGGGATTGGTGGGTACATGGTTGAAACTATAATGTTGGGAGTGCTCTTTTGGAATATGGTAAGTAGGGGTTGGTGGTTTGGGGTGTTGAATGTGGGGGCAGTTGGGACATTGCACACCTGTGGCAGGCTACTAGGGAGTGTGTGTGTGTGTTCATCTTGCCATAGTGTGTTATATCAGTGGGTGGAGACCCACATAATGAGTGGCAAGGTGGTGGACTCCCATCCTGGCGAGGCCCACTATATTCTCAAATAGAGGGGCAGGATTCTCTTGATAGCATGGACAGTGCCTAATAGGGGAGGACAGAGCAATGTGTCAAGCCCTCAGTGTTGTTGCAAGGAAAAATGAATCTTGTCCTTCAAGGAGTGAAGCCTGGTGGTTGTCATGAGTCCTGAGGAGAGGGGAAGGGAAGAATAGAATAGATGGAACAGGGGCATTTTGAGGGAGATGGAAGTAGTCTACATGGTCTTGCTATGATGGATACAAGCCATGTTGAATTGCATCAAAGTTTATAAAAGTGCATGGTCCCAAAAGCAAACCATTTACCATGGTTGGTAGCTGTGTTTCAATATTTGTACATCAGTTGTAACAAACATACCATCCACATATAAAATGTTATTAATAAGGTAAGGGGGATACGAGGGAGGATGTTGGGGAAATGGGAGTCCCCTATATTTGGTATGTGACTTTTCTGTAACCTAAAACATCTTTGAGAACAAAAAGAAAAGGACACTGGGGAAATAAACAGAAGAAAATGTCACTGTACATATATGACAACAGATCTTACAGTGATGAAAGGCAAAACATCAAAAAATTCAAATATTTTTTCATTATTTTTATTATCCTAAATTTTTATAATTTTATTTTTATTATGTTTTTTAATTTTTGTATTTTATTTCTTATTTTTAAAACTATTATTATTATTTCATTTTCTTATTAATTGTATTTGGATATTTTATTGGCTTAATGTTTGAAGAAGTTTTGGATCACAGAAGGGTTACAACTGTGGCAGGGGAGGGTCATTAGTGTGGGGTGTCAGTGATGGGAGATACATGGGAGGAAGCTCAACCAGTCATACATCTAAGGCATATAAATGTGTTCAAATGCTCATGGGGCATTGTCACAGTTTTTGGAGATTCATACAATACTGAAGGAATATCAAATTCCCTCCTGAGGAGCTCTACCACATTCTCTAATGGAATATCAAGAATATCCTGAGTTCAGGGGCAATGACTAGTGAAGGAGGATGGTCCACTGATGGGGCCTTGATATAGATGGATGTGTATATGAACTTTTAATCTAGAAATTGAAACTTGGCCTAGTATTATAAGATGCCTAAGAGATGTCACCTGTAAACCTCCTTGTTGCTCAAATGTGGCCTCTCTCTAAGCCAAACTCAGCATATAAATACATTAACTTCATCCCAGCATGGGACACAACTCTTGGGGATGACCCTCCCTGGCACTGAGGGATTACTACCAAGCTCCAAATAGCAATACAACTGGAAAAAGATCTTGACCAAAAGGGGAAAAAGGTAAAGACAAATGTGTTTATATGACTAAGAAACTTCAAAGTGAGTCAGGAAGTCACTCCAGAGATAAGGCTCATGCACATCTCAGCAGGATCTCATTGACTGCCAAAGTAGATACTATCCCAATTAGTGGGGCTCCTGAGGGCTCTGGAGACATCTAGAAATGATAGTACAGATAGCAGGAGTTTGGTACCTTGCCATTGGGCCCTACTTTGGAATTTATGTTCCCCAGAGTGAGAGAGTTGAACTCAGTTGTGGTTTCCCTACACATGGCTCTTTTGTCATTCTATTTGAACCTGTAATTAGTACTAGAGTTGGAAGGTGTATGTTCAAGAGATTTAAATCTTTGGGCTGTCCATGTGCCAGCTGGGCCCTGTATCTCAATGGAGTTGCAACACCTACTCTCCAGTGCATTGGTCTCACCTAGGACAACTAACGTGGTGGTGATGATGGACAACCACCATACCTAGGAACCAAGAGAGACTACAACTACAAGAAAGAGAGTCCCATTCATGTACTCTATGGGATCACAACCCCCTCTCAATTAAAGGTGGAGTGGTCATCACCATCCCAGAACCCTCAGGATTCAGGAATGTACTGTGGACTAAAGTATACTTACTAGTATTCTACCATAGACTTATTGTGATTCTAGCAATGGAAGAAATTTTATCATTGATGTGGAGGCAGTGGCCACTGGAGGTAGTCATGGGAGGGAGAGGGAAAAACAGGTGTAATATGGGGGCATTTTTGGGACTTGGGAATTGTCCTGAATGACATTGCAATGACAGATACAGGCCATTATAAATCTTGCCTTAACATACAAAATTGGGTGGGAGAGAGTGTAAACTACAATGTAAACTTTAATCCACACTTAGTGGCAATGCTCCAATATGTACCATGAATGTACCTCAATAATGAAGGATGTTGTTAATGTGGGACAATGTGGGAGGTGTGGGGAGTGGGAATATGGGAATCCCCTTTATTTTTTATGTGATATTTGTATAATCTAAGTATCTTTCAAAAAATTTAATAAATTAATTAAATTATTCAGGTACATTTAAAAAAAAGTTATGTAAATAATTTTTTGAAAGGCTGATACATTCATGAACAACAATTCTAAGCTAGCAATCAACCCACTTAAATAAATCTTTTCTGAGGCAATGTTTCAGAAATTATGTAAAATTATTTTTTCTGTAACTTAAAGAGACACATTTCTTAGTTATCTTAAAATAGATTTTTAATCTCTTCAGAACTTCTTGTTATTAAAGTTTTTAATTTTTTTCCTTCTCAGACCTACACATCTGGGTCTGAAATTATTAACAAAAAGAAAATTATAAGAAAAACAATGCCCACTGAAGGGTCTGTCATAAAGCATATTAAAATACTCAACAGTCTTTTCAGTAGTTCCTGGTGAAATTATTACTAAGCATTAATAGAGACTGGTAATATTAAGTCTGACATTCATATACTGAGAAAATCCTTCCTTAAAGAGCACTCTTCTTTCTGCTCTCTTCCCAACAGAAAACAAATTGCTGGTAAAATCAAGTAGAACAAGGATGACAATTGTTTTATCTCTGTTCCTCTTCACACAAAGGCTTAAACTCAGAAATATTACACAGGGAAATGCTGCCTCTCTTTCTGGTATTGAAATTTACACCTTCATCAAGCATCAGGATGGTGGCCAGTTCTAGGCTCCACCTAAATCAAATATTGGGGTGGCAGCCAGACTCTCCAAGATGCCCCAGGCATCTGAGAAAACTGGGTGGTAACACTCTTTGTGAACAACAAGGCAGAAGGCCTGCCATCTCCAAGTTCCATGGCATACTCAACCTTTACTCACACATGGGTGGGTTCACACTCTTTGCCCATAAAAAGTTGTCTCTGGTCCAGACCTTAGCTTCCATAGTTCTGCATTGTAAGTCATTTTATCTTAAATATGTTCTTTTTCTGTCATTTTTAATCCAGGCTGACAGTAGTTCCATTCCTACAGATCTCACAAAAATTTTGTTGGTCTCATATGTAGTACTCAGGGGTTCAAACCATCAGACAAGACTTTTTTACAAATCCTTTTTGGAAAGCTGCATTTCCAATACCGACTTGCACTGAAAGGACTGACTGGTTCTGTGTTCAGTTAAGCCCTGACATGGAGAACTATGTTCTGGGGAATGACTTTGCAGAAGCTCAGAATTTTCCAATACATCAATTTTGTATTCTTTGTGCCTAGGAGGTAAGTTCTCAGCTTCTCTCTTTCCTCCTACATTTTACTATAAGCAGCAAGGAGAAACCAGCCTTCATTTTTCACGGTTAGTTTGGAAATCTTTTCACCTAAATACACAAGCTCATCACTTTCAAATTCTGCCTTCTATCCAACATCAGAACTCAATTTAACAAGTTCTCTGACACTTTAAAATAAAGGCCCCCTTTTTTTTCCAGTTTGCAATGACACATTCATCATTTCTGTCTAAGGCCTCATAAGAAGTAACTTTAGTGCCCATATTTCTACCAACAGTGTCTGCAAAGCAATCTAAGCCTTTTCTATTAAGCACCACAAGATTATTCCAGCCTCTACCTTTTACCCAATTCCAAAGCTGTTTCCACAATTTTGGTATTTGCAATAGAAGCAACCCACTGCCCTGATTCTAAAAACAGTTTTAATTTGCTAGGCAAAAGCAGATGACATGAAATAAGTTGGCTTAAAAATGGGAATTTATTAGCTCACAATTTTGAGGATAAGAAAAATGTAAAAATGAAGACATCATCAGGCAATGTTTTGGTTTTTTTTTCCTTGAAGACAGGCTGCCAACAATCCTTGACATTTCTGCAAAATATCCAACAAACATGACAGCTTCTAATGGTCTCTTCCTTTTCTTCTGGGTTCCATTGATTTTAGCTTCACGGTCCTGTAGCTTCCTATCTTTTAATTTGTATTTATTCCATTTATAAAGGATTTCAGTAATAGGATTAAACCCATCCTGGATGAAGTGGTTCACCCCTCATCAAAAGATTCTACTTACAAATCGGTTCACAACCACAGGAATGGACTAACTTTACGAGAATGTCTTTATGAGGTCCATAAAGCTTCAAAGCATCATGGAGGTAAATCACATTTTTTTCTTCACTGCACAGCAATTAAATATTAGACAGTTAGTGCCATCTAGCCTCAGAAGGGCAAAATTGGGCTTTTGCCAGTGAATTCACTTGTAGCACATGATGCTATGATGCTCTGATTTTCTGGAGATTTGTTTTTTGTTAAAAGGTTTCCTAGGTACATTTATTTTTAGTTTGTTATGAAAGATTTATGTCTGAAAAACATCATTTAATATCACATAAAGCTTAAATGAAGAAATCTGTATAAGACTATTCAATAAAAAGCACAAGTATTTTCAATGACTATCAATTGACCAATGATCATTAGCATTTATTCCTGGCCCATTACCTGCACATTCATTATTGACATAATAGGTGTCATAATGCCTATATTAAAATGCTGACAGAGGATTGGATTATCACCTGATTTATGAAAGAAAAAGTACAGGCTGAATAGTCACGTAAAACCCTAAAAATTCAAATCATGTGCTACCTTGAAATTCTCTGCTTAAGATATTGTTTAATGGAGAGGATAAAGAATAGAGCAGAAAATGGTTTAGAGTAATGCAAACTTCTCACTTATGCTGATTTGTTCTCTGTGATATGTGTGTGATTTGTCATAATAAAACATAATATATTCACCTTTTATCAAAAGGATGAAATTTGTTGTTTGTATTAATTCATACTAAAAAGAAGGGACTTGGTTGATTGTTTTTTTCAACATTCAGTAAGATATTTCCTGCTTTGCTTTAAGATTTAAGGAGAAACAAACTCTTTAAAATTTTCATCTGAATCTAGATAAACAAATCTATTTGTATAAAATGAAAAAGACATAAATAATGTGTATTGAACGTGATGAATTCATAACATCAACTTGAAGTACTAAAAATAACAAGGAAAGAATTTGAAAGATTTAATTGCATAATTATTAAAAGTTTTGTTGATTAAACTATAACAAAACTATAATCAAAGGCGCAACTAGAGATAGAAAATATTTACGTGATTTAGACATTAGTTTCTATATCACATAAAAGCACATACAAATTAACCACAATATTATGACAGAACAGGTAAATTAATACCATATATGAACAGATGATTTATATTAAAGAATAAAAATACAGAAAATGGACATGTTCTACTGCATGGTGAACAAATGATATATTAAAACATTCTTATATTACGTCACAATATAAAAAAGTGCTCCATGAAGACCATATTGGCATAAAACTTACAGAATTTAAATGGACTCAATCCTTATGAAAACCATATATTCATTATTTTTAAGAAATATTCTTGTGGACCTAATATACATGAAAACTATGAATGCTCTGGAGAAATAATTATGTGTTCCCAGATATTTACTGGATAAACAAGCCATTACTAATGAGATCTCTACATTTCATAATATTCCATAAACATTAATTGAGAACTTTGGAAGTTATAGTATCCATGTTTCTGTATAATACCTATTTTCACACATTTCTGTGTTTATTTCAACATAATATTTTATGTAATCCAAGAATATAATGCATAAGTAACAGTGGAAGAAAGAATGTGGAATCTTAGTGATACCTAGTAGAAAGGCTATCATCAACTATCATCAGCTATCAAAAGTAAGTTTTGAAGACCAAGGAGAATCCTCAATAATAGATATAATTAAACCAAGTATATAAAATAATACTAGCTATATTTAAAAAGTAAAAAGGGGATTTTTATTTTTATTTTTAATATTTGTAAATAGGTCATCAAGGGAATAGAATCATACTGTGACAAAAAATAAACCATCACCCAAATTAATATTCACCTCAATATTGGACTCAAATAAGAACTCCACAGTTCCCTTGAGATCCTGATAATTTTCTCTTAAAAAAATTCAAACTGCATTTTCCATTTCTCCTTTGACTGAAACCCCTAAATGAATATAGAATGAAAGACAGTTTCCTATAAGTAAAATTTGGTGGGTGAGATCACCACATTGTTTTGAACTGACAATTCCTATGGTGTTCTAAATTAGCAATTCATTACAGAGAATGCATAATAGTAACATACCAAAATATTCTGCAAGATTTTAGTTACTTGAATTAATAGGTAAGATCATTAGATAGCAGAGTTGGGGGTAGTTTTTTGTTTGTTGTTTTTGTATGTTTTGGTGAATTTTGGTAATGAGTGGTAGTGATTTCCAAGCAAACAGGTTTCCTTACATCACATTAAAATAGCTAGAGTTATAATTATGAATGTCACCTCATAATGAGCTTGCAAAATGGATTAAAAATTTTAGGAATTTTAGAAACTTACCTAATAATAGAGAAGGGTGATTTTTTTGTGCAAGGACAATTCCTAATAAAGGATTTGCTCTTTCTTTTTTTCATTTTAAATAATTACTTGTAAAAGTTTGAGGAAAATGAAAAATGTTGAATATCTGCAGATGATATTTGATATTGAAATGAAATGTGATACATTTACTTTTTCATGAGTTTTCCCTCCATCAGCATGCTGAGAGTCATCTTCATGGCCTTGTTTCTTAGACTATATATTATGGAATTCAAATTTGGGGGTACAATAGTGTAGACTACAGATATTACAAGGTCACAAATAGAATGGGATGCTGAAGTTGGCTTTAGATAAGCAGTGAAGCCAGTAGAGAGAAATAATACCACTACCACCAGATGGGGAATGCAAGTGGAGTAGGCTTTTGATTGGCCTTCTGTTGATGGAAACTTCTTGACAGTCAAAAAAAAATGTACACATAGGAAATGACAATGAAAATAAAACAGCAGAACTCTAAAACCACAGTAATGAGAATGGGCACAATTTCTCTCATTAAATTTTCCGAACTAGAAATAGCTAACAACTGGGGAATGTCACAGAAGAACTGATGCACCACGTTGGACCCACAGAAAGATAAGAAGGTACCAGTTGTGTGCATCACAGCTATCAGACCCCCACCGAGCCAAGAAACAGCTGCCATCTGCATGCACATGTCCATATTCACGATAACTTCATAGTGCAGAGGATGGCAGATGGCAGCATAGCAGTCCACAGACATTGCTGTGAGAAGGAAGAGTGGTGCAATTGCCAAAAAAACTGCCTAAAAGATTTGGGTGACACAGCCAAGAAAGGATATGGAGCTGTTGTGGGTCAAGGAGTTGAAAATGGAGTTGGGGATTATGACTGAAATGAGGCAGAGATCCAGGAAGGATAAATTATTCAGGAAGAAGTACATGGGGGGTGTGAAAGTGCTGGTCTAAAGTTGTGATCATGATAATGAGGACATTCCCCATGCGGGCCCACAAGTAAGTAATTGAGAAGAGCACTGAATGCAAAATATACATATTTTGACCGGTAGGAAATCCCATGAGTATAAATTCAGTCACAATTGTGAGGTTTGTCCTTACTGTAGTCATAATCTATAAAACATTGGTAAGAGGAATAAAACATCATTGATATGAAGATTTTTAATGTTAAAGCCATAATGGCTTTCTGCTTAAGGTAATCTCAAAATCAATAAATTAACCATAAAATTACTCTCATGTACAGCAGCTTAAATTTATTGATCATCAATCATTTCTATTTTTATTTTGTTTTACTATCACATAACTAGCACAATCTGAGCTTCTAAACAACTTCCATGAATTCAAACAGTAAAAAATTCTCATAATCATACTGAACAATCACTAACCTTCTCATCTACCATGTAAAATTTTTAGGCTTAATCCTCTCTCAAGAACATCCAGTTTAGAGCTGTTGCATCACTTGGAAATTTTAATAGGGGATTTATCTAATGGCTACATTTTTTTCTCTCCTTAATAGTACCCAAGTTGTTTATCTTCTTATACATAAATTTCCATAAGAAGCATAAACTGTTTACTGTAGCTATCAAAAGTCTATAATATATGAGTTAAAATATTTTTGGCCTCTTCATTCATCAAATTTTTCACTTTTCTTATTCACCTTTTGACATTTTCCCCACAACTAATTAAATAAATAATGTTTTCCCCAAGAGCTTTTGATTTCTCTTTCATTATTTTCACACTTACACTTTTATATGGAATAATGCATTAACTTTGTACTATAAATCTGAAGTATTTCAAATATTTTATAACAGTTTCATGCCTATCCCAGTATCCATTACTCCTCCCTTTGACACTATGTTTCCAATAAATTTAATACAAATTAGAAAATAGGGGAGAAGATATGACACAGAATTAGGGATAAATTCAGATGGTATTAGTTTGATGAAAGAGCGTGATTGGTGATTCTGTTGGCAGTGACATGTTGAAGCTTCCTATTTGTACATATTTTTTCTTTAATATATTTGAATTTAGTAAAATATTTAGGCATGTACTTTACATTTCCCACCCCACATTCTTCCCTTTAACTCCTTTAAATATTACGTTCTTTCTCTCTTCATGATATTGGGTGGTGGAAAGATGACAGAGAAAATGTTATTTGTTGGATTTAGAAGAGAAGAGTAATACAGTAATTCCAAAAACAGAGGAAACTATTCCATTATTTATTAAGGAAAAAACAAGGGCTAGAATTTATTCTTATTTAAGTGGTTAATATTTATAACCAATTTAAGAGTGTTTATAAGGATAAAATTTGATTTGATATATCTCTACTGCTGTCTGTGTTAAATATAGGGAGTTCTTCACAATACCAAATTACTCACAATCCTTAAGTGTTTGATTTAAGAATTATATTCATGGCCATAATATATTTCTAACACCCATATTCTCTGTTTCTTTTAGTGTGAGGATAATACAATTTTAAAGGAAAATTAACTCAAACATAGAGTCCTGAATGATTCTGACTCAGTTACCTGCCAAAACTATTTTAATACCTGAAAGAATAATATGCATTAAAAACACTTATCTACTATTCCTTCATTCATTTCTCCTTATTTACTCTCCTTAATTATTGTGATTTCATATTAACCTGGATTACTCTTTCAGCTAATTTACATCATTAACATTCATAACACCTAATACTATTATTTTTTTTTAACTTTTAGACAGTACTGGTTAATAATTTTTGATGATATTTAACATGTCCTGAGTCCATTACTGTAAGGTAATGAAAAAGCTTTCCCATGACCACTAAGTACCCCATTTGATCACCTAATACTATTTTTTTTTTATTATGGGTAAAAATCAAAATTCTCACAATACATACAAACATTTGCAAAATGATATATAAATATATATGCATATATGTGTATTTGCTTACAAAAATGTTATTTATATATATATACATATATTTTAAGAGGTGCTTAGATTACCCAAAATATTACACGGAACCCACTGGGATTCCCATGTTGCCCATTATTTATACTTCTGATCTATGATGTTATACCAAAAATATTAAAAATCACAGTTCTTTTGTGGGCAAACTAAAATTTAGGAAAACAAAAAGTAATATTTTCATGCATTCAATTTCATTCCCCAAAATTGATGTCCTGGCTGAACTGAATAATTTCAATTCCAGTGTATACTGTGATCTCTTTAGGTTGTATTTTTAATTGTTCATATTAAAAATATTTTAACTGTTGTTTTATTTCTCTGCTTAATTTTAATTTTTATAAAATTAATTCTTTGTTTTTAAAGAAGCTTTAGATTACAAAAATATTACATCAAAAATATAGGGGATTCCCATATACCTCACCCCTTCTCCCTTCTACACTTTCCCCATTAACAACATCTTTCATTAGAATGATACATTAAAGTGTAACAATTGATAAACACTTATTGAAGGATTGCTACTAACAATTGTCTGTAGTTTACATTATGGTTTAGATGCACAAATTTATAGGTGTTTTCAAAATGTTTAATGGCCTGTATACATCATTGCAGTACCATGCAGAACAATTCCAATGTCCCTAAAATGGCCAAAAAATTCTCCTTTTTATTTAAAAGTAAATAAAAAAGGAATTGTATTATAAAGCATAATGACTTACTTGTATCACTCAGTTGTGATAGATGAAGGATCCAGCTGTCTTCTGAGGGTCGCTCCTGAGGAAATTATAAAGTTTCAATTCAAAAGTCATCAGAGGACATGTTAATTCCTCTGGAAACTCCTGCATACTCTTGCTTCATGGATATCTATATTGGCAGAAACAATAGAACTGAGTAGCTCAATCATTTTATCTCTGTTGCTGCTCTCCCACAGTCTTGAACATAGACTAAGGCATACAAGTTATCAAATTACTTAATTCCCAAGGGGACTGGTGCTACCATAGTCCCCATTGACTTTCTTAATTGGTATTTCCATTTGATAAAATCTCATTGAATAATTAGTGAAAACAGTATGTCACAATTTTATTTTCTCAGTTGTTTGCACAACTACGAACAGAACTGTAATTAATTCTAGGTTCCAATTATTCATTCATCATTTCTTGAATGCCTTCTATGACACTGTTTCAATAAAGGCAGTGTGGCAAATCAAAGACCAAGTATACATGGAAATATCATTGCCTCTTACCACCAAGTTGTGCATTGGAGGGAGTTGGAGGTGTGTGAGGAACAGAAGAGGGCACAGATCAAGGGAAGATCAAGGGACAGTGTGACAGAGTGGCAGAGGGTACATAAAGAGAGCATTCCAGAAGTGGAAGTGTGTCAGGTGACCAGCAGAGGGCAGGGAGACCCAGCAGGTGATGAATAAAAGGAGGAAGGTACATCATATGACATTGCTTTTCACAGGAATTATTTAATGTGTGCAATGGGTAAGAAAAAAACAAACAAACATGAACTGTGTGAATAGAGGAGCTACATGACCTGACATAAATTTGAAAAGTTTGAACTTGATCATTCTCTGATTAAAATAGAATGTAATGGGTACTACTGGAAATGAATACATGAAACTATTACAGTATTCCCTTTGTGAGGTTGTGAAGATGAAGGACTTGTACAAAAGAGGTGATGATGGAGGTAGAGTGGTGTTCAGTGCCTGAGTGTTTTATTGTTTTTGTGAAGATTAAAATAAGTTGTACTAATACCTTATTCTATTTTTCTATATGCTAATCCCATATTCTTGAGATAAATATTTTATGGAAATTAAAGTATTTTTATTGAGGTTTTTTTTATTCTTACAACTTTATTTTTTCCTCTATTTTAAAGGAGCTTTAGATTACATAAATGTTACATCAAAATTATAGGGGATTCCCATATACCCCATTCTCTCTCCCTCCCACACATTCACCCATTCTTTCATTAGTGTAGTATATTTGTTACAAGTGAAAAACATATATTGAAGCACTGCTTCTAAACATGGTCTATAGTTTACATTATGGCTTGCACTTTGCACTGCACAATTTTATAGGTTTTGATAAAATGTATAATAGCTTGTATCCATCATTGCAATATCAGGCATGCAGCAGTTTGGCATTGTTTATGAATTCCAAAAATAGATATTTGATTATGTTTGTGAACTAGTCTTTTCCTTTGGGCATATTAGATTATATTGGATTCAGAGGTTTTGTTTTTACTTGATTAATGATTAAGGTTTTGATTTTGCCATGTCAGTAGAATGTTGAATCGTCACCCCCTTGGTGGACAGGGACTCACAGAGAAATTGCACTGCAGAGAAGGGAGTTTGGAGTTTTTGAGCTGGCACCCTGGGAAGTAAGCATACAGAGGAGATTGGTTGTGAGAAGGGAGAGAAGGCCCCAGGTAGAAAGATGAGACTTTCACCTGATAGTCTACAGCTGGCCTTGTGGAGAGAACAAAGTAGCTGAGCCTGGAGAGAATTGAGCCCAAGGAGAGAGGCAGAGTCTAGAAAGCCTGACCATGGGGCCTTAAGAGGAAGAGAAACCCTGAACATCAGCAGCCATCTTGCTCCAACACATGGCAACAGACTATGGTGAGGGAAGTAATTTATGCTTTATGGTCTGGAATCGATAAGCTTCTACCCCCAAATAAATGCCCTTATAAAAGCCAACAGATTTCTGATATTTTGCATCAGCACCCCTTTGGCTGACTAATACAATGCAGAACAATTCCAATGTCCCCAAAATGTCTCATGTTACAACTATGTTTCCATCAGGACCTCTGGGAACCACTACCTTTAAATAAATGTTACATTTCTTCCATTACTAGAATAATAATAAGTCTACTTTAGTCCGTAGTTGCATTCTCCCTTTTATGTTTGTTTGCTCCTTAATCTTAGGGATTAAGGGCTGGTGATGTTCACTTTGCTTATGATTGAGATGGAGCTTAGATTCCATGGGGAAGATGGATGGCATTTTTTTGCTTGCAGTTGTAGATACTTTATGTTTTTTTGGGATGGGTGTTGTCCATCACCATCCTTTTGTTAGTTGTCTTGGGTAAGTCTGATAAATTGGAAAGTAGATATTGGCTGTAACTCTGTGGAGATTCAGGGCTCAACTGGCACGTGAACAGCTGGAAGATTTATGTCTCTAGCACATAAATTTAATGAGTATAGTGGTAATTATAGGTTCAAATATATGGGGTAGGAGTACCATGTGTAGGAAAATTATAAAGGAGTCTAACTCTGATACAATGGGGAGATATGTAATCATATATTCCAAGGTAAGACCTTGGAATGGGTTAACTCCTGGCAATGAGTTGCTAGTTTCCTGGGATTGTCTGCTCTGCCTTTAGTGTCTAGATGTCTCTCGAGACCTCAGGAGCAACCCTGATTGAGGCACTGTTTACTGTGGCAGTCAACAGATCCCACAGAGACCATGCATAAGCATAACATGTGAAATGACCTTCTGACTCACTTTGAAATCTCTTAGCCATAAAAACTCATTTGTATTTAGTATACCACCCTTTTGATCTAGGTCATTTTCAAAATACATTGTTAGTTGGTGCTTAGTAATAATCTCTCAGTGCCAAGGAGGCTCATCCCCAGTAGTCATGTCCCATATTGGGGAGAATGTTGTGAATCTACATGCTGAGTTTGGTATACAGAGAGGCCACATTTGAGCAAAAAGGAGGCTCTCAGGAGGTCACACATAGGTAACTCAGTTGTGCCTTCACTTCTTTTATTTTTCCTTATGGGTGTAAAATTTTCTCACCATATCAAAATTACTTAATTGTGTTTGGAGAAGAAGTAGAGATAAATCTTTGTATAAATCTGCCAAAATTTGCTTAATTTATTTTTTTTAATCTTGTTTAATATATGAAAAACATTTTAATAAAACAAGAAATAAAATAGATACTTGCATGTTCAGATATGACAATGTAAATTGGATCCTAGTGCCAAAATAGCTCTCCCAACATAAATATAGAAAATGGATAAAATATAGGAGACAACCTTTTTCTGGCAGTACACATGAGACAAAGTATTAAACTCTGAACCTTGAATAAAAATGATTTAAAAATATTAGGCAATAACTAACTAAATATCATTCAACTATTTTTCACTGTAAAAACAATGGTAAGTGTTCATAACATCTGTTGGAAGAGTTCATAAGAGAAAAGCTTTCAGGGAATTGTGATCTCCTTCCCCACCAAAATTCTGGTTTAGGAATACTATCATAATACTTAATGAAAAGCAAAAAGCATGGAAAGGCTTGAAAAGATTTTCATATTATTCAAAGAAACAGTCAGTATTTAAACAAGATTAAGATTATAAAATATTTAAATATATAAATTGTATAAAGCAAAAACTAATAACAAAATTTTTTTTAAAATACTACAGAGCCAATATTTTAATCTAATTTTATTTCATGGAAATGTAAAATTTCTCAATAGTGCCTTTATAGGTATAATGATATATTCATCTGTGCCTATGTCTAAATCTATTTTAAAACTGTATTTTAGGGAAGCGGCTGTGGCTCAATCAGTAGGGCTCCCGTTTACCATATGAGAGGCCCTGGGTTTGGTTCCCGGGACCTCCTGGTGAAGGCAAGCCCGCCCGCATGGCATGGTTAGCTGACCCAGCGAGCGCAAGCAGCAAGGGGGGAATAAATGAATAAATAAATAAAATCTTTCAAAAAAAAAAAACCTATATTTTAACATCAAATACACAGTTACACATTGTATCTTTTTAATCTGGAAAATTACCTGAAATTTCTTTATTTTTCATCACTGACATTTTGAAAAGTGCAGGACATTGATTTTTTTAGAATGTCCATTAATTTAGATTTATCTGAGGTTTCCTGGTGATTACAATCAGATTATGCAGTTTCAGCAAGAATACTACAGAAGTACATGTAACAAGGAGACACAAGATATCAAGATGTCCCAATGCTGGTCCTATTAACTTTGGCCACTTATTTGAGAAGAATCTGCCAGGGTTCTTCAGTGTAAACTTACTCTTTCTCCCTTTGTAGTTAATAAGTAATTTGCAGAGAAATATTTAAGGCTGGAAACCCAAATGAGAAATCTTATGTTATTGTTATATTTTATATTTTTCTTAATTTTTCCCATGTTTCATTCTTTCCTGGAATGTGTAAAATGCTTAGCAATTTTTTTCCACATCTTTTGTCAGACTTGCTCATTGTTCATTCAGATTCCTATTAAAGTGATATTTTTGATGATTTTTAATTTTTTTTATTAGAGAAGTTTTATGTTTACAGAAAAATCATGTTAAAATACAGCATTCCTAATACCCCTCTCCTGTAAACAGTGGATTATGTTTAATATACAATTTTAATATCCTTTTATCAATTGTAACAAAAGGACCACACTACTGCAAGTTATCATTAATTTCAAAATTTAAATAGTTGCAATATCTTCATCATCTATAGAAGTACCTTATAAATTGCCTTAACATACCTGATTGCCATTTATATCTCCTTAGTTTTTGTGAGTCCTTAAATTTTCAGGTTCAAATTTAGCATGTGTGTAGCTATGCCATATTAGAATATTGGCCATACCCACATGATTATTTCTGGTATATATATCTTCAGGCTTTTTATGCTAGAGCAAGTATTTAAAAAGTTGCTACTTGTTACACCAGGTCACCACTTTAATCTTTAGACCTGAAATGTCAAGGGGAAGATGTAGTTTGTGGAAAATAAAAGTGAGAGAGAAAAATTTAAGAGCAGTGAAATGGTTGATACAATACAAGAATTAAAGCTCCACATAAATAATGTAGGATGGAATGTTTTAACAGGGTAACTGGGATGGTAAACAAAAGATATTCTGCACACAATTTATAGATTTCTTTTTATATATCTGATAAGTAAATGTCAGCTATTACCAATAAAATATTACCTCCTTTCTTTTCTTTATTTCTTTTTCTTTCCTTGTTAATCATCAATATTCCTGAACTTGTATCTTGTGTGTGTGTGCACATGCACAGGTGTATGTGCATATAATAATTCATTTCCTTCTTTGTGCAATGTTCCAAGTAATTATCAGGTCAATCCTCAAGTTCATTAACTAATTTAGTAGTATGTTTCCATTTTCATTAAACCTCTAGTTTAAGCAATAAACTACTTCCATTTATATTAATAGCAATTATTTCATTTTCAAATATGTGTGGCCAGACCACATTTTCACAGTTGCTTCTTAAACTTTTTAAAATTTTCAATGAACTTTTGAACATATAATGCATAGCACTTTATATTCCAACTACAACATTGCAATATATGTATTTCTTGCATATTGAGAAATCTGTTTTTTAACAGTTCTAATGTGTTTAGTTTTGAAGAGGTTCCATTTATCTATTATTTCTTTAATTGTTCTTGTTTTGAGTGTAAGGTTCAATTAACTATCACCTACCAGAAGAACTTGAAAATGTCTCCCTACATTTTCTTCAAGGAGATTTATGGTTCTAGCTTTTATATTTAGTTTCTTGATGAATTTTGAGTTAATTTGTGTATAACATAGTGATCTTCTTTCTTTCTTTTAAATTAATATATCAACTTTCTCAGAATAGACATTTCTGACCCCAGCTAGGAGAGTGTGATAGCCTTGTCAAAAATCGATTGGCCATAGATGTGAGGGTCAATTTCTGAATGATCAATTCAGTTTCATTGGTCAATATGTCTATCTTATACTCTTTTTACCACTGTACATGAGTAATATGCTTCAAAGTCAAGAATTGACTTCATTCCTTTTTAAAAAATATTTTTTGCTGTTCAGGATGACTTATTATTCCAAATTTTTTTTATAATTGGCATTTCCATATGTGTGAAAAATGCTGTTGGAATTTTTATTGGGATTATGTTCATTCTCTGAACCAGTTTGAGTAAAACTGACATCTTAGCAATATATAGTCTTGCAATCCATGAACATGGAATGTCCTTCCATTTACTTGGGTCTTTTTTCTTTTCTTTTAGTAATTTTAATCTTACTTTTCTAAATACAGATCCTTTATGAACATGGTTAAGTTTACTTCTATTTAGTTTTTACTTTTTTTTTTTTTTTTTTTTTTCAGCATGTGGCTCAATTTATTTTAAATTGCTCGAGTATCTCAGTATTGAAAAATAATGTTAGTCTTCTAGGAAGTGAGTGGGGATTTTTAAAAATATATATTTTAAAAGATTCTTAGATTACATAAATGTTACACAAAAATTACAGGGATTCCCATGTTCCCCACCTCCCACACCTCCCATAACATCGAACATAAACATCTTTCATTAGTGTGGCACATCACCTGCAATGGATATACACATCCTGGGGCTTTGCCACTAAGCATAGACCATAGTTCACATTGTAGACCACACTCTCTCCCACAGAGTTCTGCATGTTATATGCTGATGTAAAATGGCCTATATCTGCCATTGTAATGTCACTCAGGATAATTCCCAAGTCCTGAAAAAGCACCTATATAACAAATGCTTTTCCCTTCACTGCCCCAAAAGCATCCAGTGGCCACTGGCTCCAGCTAAGTGTTGTATTTTTTTCCATTGCTTGAATCACATTATGTCTACAACAGAATACCATTAAGTCCACTCCAGTCCATAGCTCTTCCCCCAATCCTGAGGAGTTTGGGATGGCGATGTCCACTCCACCTCCAAGTGAGAAGAGGCTTATATCCCATGGATACAGTGGATGGAATTATCCTGTCTGTGGCTGCAGGCTCTCTCCATTCCATGGGATGGCCATTGTCCATCATCGTCTCCTCACCAGGTGACTTGGGTGAGTCCATTGAGCTGTAGAGTAGGAGTTGCAGTTCCACTGAGATTCCAGGCACACCTGGCACATGGGCAAGCCCGAGGCTCCAGTCTCTGGAAGTACACCTACAAACTCCAGCATCACATATAGGTTTGAATAGAAGGGACTGATTGACCATGTGCAGGGAGAACTTATTTGAGTCTAACTCTGTCATTCTCAGGAGCACAGATTCCAAAGTATAGCCCACTGATAAGGCATCAATCTCTGGAGCTATCTCCCCTTATATAGGACCTGGGTGTCTCCAGAGCCCTCAGGGGCCCCTCTGTGTGGGATGATATCCACTTTGGTGTTCTATGAGATCCTACTGAAATGTGTGTAAGCGTGACCTCTGGCATACCTCCTGACTCTCTTTGAAGTAACTTAGCCACATGAACTCATTTGTCTTTTCCCCCTTTTAGTGATGGTCTTTTTCCAGTTGTATTGCCAGTTGGCACTTGGTATTAATCCCTCATTGCCAGGGAGGCTTATCCCTGGGAATCATGTCCCATGCTGGGGGGAAGGTAATGCAATCATATGCTGAGTTTGGCTTAGAGAGAGGCCACATTTGAGCAACAAGGAGGCTCTCAGGTGGCAACTCTTAGGCACCCCATTACAGTAGGCTAAGTTTTAATTACAAGAGCAAAGACTCATAAGGCTAGTAATCAAGACCTTGGAAGATAATGTAGGGAAGCATCTACAGGATCTTGTACTAAGAAACGGTTTCATGAACTTCACACCCAAAGCATGAGCAGCAAGAGAAAAAATAGATAAATGGGATCTTCTAAAAAATAAAAACCTCTGCACCTCAAAGGACATTATTAAGAAAATAAAAAGGCAGCCTAATCAATGGGAGAAAATATTTGGCAACCATATATCTGATAGAAGCCTAATATCCTTCACATATAAAGAAATCCTACACCTAGAAAATAAAAAGAAAAACAACCCATTTAAAAAATGGTCAAGTGACCTGAAAAGACACTTCTCCAAGGAAGAAATACAAATGGCTGAAAAGCACATGAAAATATGCTGGACGTCGCTAGCTATTAGGGAAATGCAAATCAATACTACAATGAGATACCATATTACACCCATCAGAATGGCAGCTATTAAAAACACAGCAGACTATAAGTGTTGGAGAGGATGTGGAGGAACAGGAACACTCATCCACTGCTGGTGGGATTGTGGAATGGTCCAGCCACTGTGGAGGACAGTTTGGCAGTTCCTCAGAAAACTAACAATAGATCTTCCATATGATCTAGCGATTCCACTGCTGGGTATATATCCAGAAGAATTGAAAGCAAAGATACGAACAGATATATGCACACCAATGTTCATAGTGGCCTTGTTCACAATTGCCAAAAGTTGGAATCAGCCCCGGTGCCCATCAACAGATGAATGGATAAACAAAATGTGGTACATACATACATGGAATATTACTCAGCTATAGTTTTTACTTTTGATCGCTATTGTAAATGCAATTTTTTTTTACTTCCACTTCAGATTGTTCTTTAGTAACGTATATAAACACTCCTGAGTTTTGTGTATTAATCTTGTATCCTAGATCTTTACAGAAATCGTCTATTAGTTCTCTCAGCTTTGATGAGGATTACTTAGGATTTTCTAGCTACAGGACCATATCATCAACAAATAGAAGACATTTAACTACTTCTTTTCCTATTTAACTGCCTTTCATTTCTTTTTCTTTCCTAATTGACCTAGCAAAAACTTTTAGCACAATATTAAATGACAGTGGTAACAGTGGGCATCCTTGTCTTCCTCATGGTCTCAACAGGAAAACTTTCTGTCTTCATTGTTGAGTTCAATATTGGGTACTTTTTTTTTCATATATGCACTTTACAAGGCTGAGAAAGTCTCTCCGTTCCTTGCTTTCAGAATCTTTTTATTAATAAAGGATGCTGTATTTTGTCAAATGCCTTTTCAACACCAATCTAGATGATTTTTTCTTTTTCAATTTATTAATGTAGTGTGTTACACTAATTAATTTTCTTGTACAGAACCACTCTTGCATATCTGGGATAAAATCCACTTGGTGGTGAATAATTCTTTTAATGTGCTTTTGGAATTAGTTAAGCATTTTATAGAGGATTTTTGCATCTATATTCATAAGAGAAATTGTTCTGCAAAATTCTCTTTTTTTTGTAGTATTTTGATCTGACTTTGGTCTTAGTGTGATGTTGGCATCATAGAATGAAATTGGTAGTGTTTCCTCCTTGTATTAGTCAGCCAAAGGGGTGCTGATGCAAAGTACCCAAAATATGTTGGATTTTATAAAGGGTATTTATTTAGGATAGAAGCTTACAATTACCAGGCCATAAAGCATAAGTTACTTCCCTCATCAAAGTCTGTTGCCATTTGTTGGAGTAAGATGGTTGCTGACATCCAGTCTTCCTCTTCCTCTTAAGGCTCCAAGGACCCACCTTCTTCTGATATTAGTGTTATGCTGGGATAAGTCTTATCTCTCTCCCAGAGCTCATTTCTTTCCAGGCTCAGCTGCTCTGTTCTCTCCACAAGGTCACCAGAAATGTGTCAGCAAAATGCTTATCTCTCTTCCTGGGGCCTCTACCATGTCTAATGAAGACTTCTCTCTTTTCTCATGTATCCTCTTCTTTGGTTATTTACTTCCAGGGGTTCCAGCACTAAAAACTCCAAACTCCTCCTCTGCCATGTGGTTTTCTCTATGACTCCCCACCCACCAAGGGGGCAGGGACTCAATGCCCTACTGACATGGCCCAATCAAAGCCTTAATCATAATTTAGTCAAGTTAAAGTGAAACCTCTGAATCCAATACAATTTAATATGCCCAGAGGAAAAGAACAGTTCAAAAACATAATCCAATATCTATTTTTGGAATTCATAAGCAATATCAAACTTCTACACTCCTGTTAAAATAGCTTGAGGAAAAGTGGTTTTAGATTTTCTTTGAATGCTTGGTATAGTTCACGTGTAGCCATCTCTTTATTGATTTTTCATTTTATGATGTTTTCAATGACTGTCCCAAACTAACTACATGTAATTGATTTGTTGAAGTCATCTTCTAGGGTCATTGTAGGTTGTCTGTGTGTTTCTAGGAGCATGTCCATTGTGTCTATGTGGTATAATTTGTTAGTATACAGTTTTTCATAGTATCCTCTTATGATCCCTTTTATTTCTATGCAGTCAGTGGAAATGTTTCCCTTCTCATTTCTAATTGGGTATGTAAATTCTGTAAATCATCTCAAAGAATCAACTTTTTTTTTTTATTCTATGTATTGCTTTTTTCCTCAATTTCATTTATTTCTGTTCTAATCTTTATTTCTTTCTTCTGCTTGCTTTGGGATTCCTTTTCTCTTCTTTTTATGGTTTCTCCAAGAGTGCAATTAGGTCTTGGGTTTTACCTCTTTCTTGTTTTTTTTTTTTTTAATTTTAGCTTTATTTTTAAAGAAGTTTTAGATTACAGCAATGCTACATTAAAATTTTAGGGGATTCTAATTTATCACACACCTCCCTTCATGCATTTTTCCCTTATAATATCTTACATTACTGTGGTACATTAGTTACAATTGATGAACAAATATTGAAGCATTACTATTAATGATGGTCTATAGTTTGCATTATGGTTTATATTTTGCACTGAACAATTTTACAAGTTTTGAGAAAATGTATAATGACCTGTATCTATCATTGCAATATAATGCAGAACAATTCCAATGTCCTCAGAATGGCCTGTATTCCACCTATTCTTCCCTCCTACTCCTTTTATAACCTCTGGTAATCACTATCTTTATATCAAGATATATAAGTAACAACTTTTTCTGTTACTACAGAAGTCCTTGTTTGAATTCCCACCTTATGTTTATTCATTCCTCAATCTTGAGGATTTGGGGATGGCAATGCCCAATTTATTTCAAATTGAGAGGGGGTTTAGATATTTAGGGATGGATGGAAGGAATTGTTTTACTTGCAGTTGTAGATATACTTTGCCTTTTGGGGTGGGGGTTATCCATCATCATCATTTTGTTAAGTTGTCCTAGGTGAATCTGATGAACTGAAGAATAGGTGTTGGCTGCAACTCTGCTGAGATTCAGAGCTCAACCAACATATAAAAATACCAAGATTTAAGTCTGTGGATCATACATTTAAACGGTATATAGTGCTAATTATAGGCTCAAATAAAGTGATAGAGAAATTGTGCATAGGGAAATTATAAATGAGACTAACTTTGTTACAGTGGGAAATAGGTTATCATATATTCCAAAGTAAGACCCCCTGATGAGGCACTGAATTCATTGGGTTGTGTGCCTTATCAATAGTTTCCAGAAATCTCTAGAGCCCTTGAGAGCACCCTTGTTTGAGGCTTTGTTTGCAGTGACAGTTATTGAGATATGACTGAAACATGCAAAAGCTTACTTCTGGAATGACCTCCCAACTCACTTTGAAATCTCTTACAGTAAAAACTATTTTCTATTGTATTTGATATTTTGGTCATGTCTTTTTTCCAATATGCATCACTGGTTCATTCTTGGTATTAATCCATCAGTGCCTGGGAGGCTCATCCCTAGGTTGTTGTTTTTTTAACAAATAAATTTTAATGATACATATTAATAAAGCATAAATCCACCCAAAGTGTGCAATCAATTGTATTAAATATAATTGCACAGTTGTGCATTCATCACTTAAATCATTTTTAGAGCATTTTTACTATTTCATTAATAATAATAAACAAAAACCAACCATCCAAACAAAACTCATCATCTCTATTTCTCTCTATGCTTCCCCTACTATACATAGCTCCTATTCTGTTTCCTTCTCTATAGTTTATTTGTATTTATAATTTGTAAAAACAATCTTATATATGAAATATCACTGATATTCATATTTAACTTGAGGTATCACTATGTTATACAGTGCCTTGTTACAAATTTAACTTTCCTTCTAGTCATATAAATGCCCCTAGGCTTTCCCTTTCAAACACTGTCATACCCATAAAAGAGCTCTGCTAGTCACAAACACCATAATGTGATTTCATCATTTCCATTCATTTCCAAAGATTTACAAACAATCTTTTAACCAATTCTGCACAGATTAAACATCAGCTTTCCAATCTCTAGCCTTATTCTATTTTCTGGTGACTTATATTCTAATTACCAATTCCATTACTTTACATAATATAGTTAGTTCATAATGAGGCAATCATACAGTATTTGTCTTTTTTTGTCTGACTCGCTTCACTCAACAAAATGTCCTCCAGGATCAACCATGTTGTCTTATGCTTCATGACTTCATTTCTTCTTACAGCTGAATAATATTCCATTGTGTGTATACACCACAATTTGTTCATCCATTCATCAGCTGATGGACCTGTAGTGTGTTTACAACTTTTGGCTCTCAGGAATAATGCCAATATGAAAAATGGTGTGCAGAAATCTATTCATTACACTGCTCTTATTTCTTCAGGTATATACCTAGTAATGGTGTTGCCAGGTCCCATGACAAGTCTATTCAATTTCCTTAGGAACTGCCAAGTAGCCCTCCCCAGTGACTGTACCATTCTACATTTCCACCAAGAATACATAAGCATTCCTACCTCTCCACATCCTTTCCAATATTTACAGTATTCTGACTTTTTAACAGTGGCCAGTCTAATAGGTGTGAAATGATAATTCAATGTAGTTTTTATTTGTATTTCCTTAGCTTCTAGTGCTGTTGGATATTTTTTTTGACGTGCTTCTTCACCATTTGTATTTCTCCTTTGGACAACTGTCTTTTCAAGTCTTTTGCCCATTTTTTAATTGGGTAGTTTGTCTTTTTATTGTTGAGTTGTATGATCTCTTTATATTTATGTATATTAAACCCTTATCAGATATGTGATTGCCAAATATTTCCTCCCATTGAGTTGGCTATGTTTTCACCCTTTGACAAAGTCCTTTATGTCAAAAGTGTTTAATATTGAGGACGTCCTATTTATCAATATTTTTGGTTGCTCGTGCTTTGGGTGCAAGTTTTAAGAAGCTACTGCCTATCACAAGATCTTGAAGAAATTTTCTTACATTTTCTTCCACGAGTTAATTTTTGTTGCTTTTATTTTAGTTCCTTGATCCATTTTGAATTAATTTGTGTATCAGTTGTGAGAAAGAGGTACTCTTTCTTTTGCATATGGCTATCCTGTTCTCTGATCACCATTGGTTGAATTTATTGTTATGGACTAGTGGGCTGGGTTTAGTGGCCTTGTCAAAAATTACTTGAGTATAAATGTGGGGTCTGAGTTCTTGATTCTTTTCCATTGGTCAATCTGTCTGTCTTTATACCTGTATCATGCTATTTTTATGACTGTAACTAAGTAATATGCTTCAAAGTCAGGAAGTGACTGTCCTCCAACTTTGTTCTTTTTAGAAATATTTTTGGCTATTCAGGCCCTTTACACTTCCAAATAAATTTGATAATTGGCTTTTCCATTTCTGTAAAAAAAATGCTTTTGGGATTTTTATTGGGACTTCATTGAAATTGTAAATCAGTTTGGGTAGAATTGACATCTTAACCATATTTAGTCTTCCAATCCATGAACATGGAATGTTCTTCCATTTATTTAAGTCTTCTTCAGTTTCTTTTAGCAATATTTTGTCATTTTCTGAATATAGGTTCTTTACGTCCTTAAGTTTATTCCTAAATGTTTGATTTTTTTAGTCGCTATTTTAAATGGAATTTTTTTCTGATTCCATCTTTAGATTGCACATCAGTAGTGTATGGAAACGCTATTGATTTTTGTGTATTAATATATTATCCCACCACTTTCCTGAACTCACCTTTTAATTCTAGTAGCCTTGTTGTGGTGTTTTCAGGATTTTCTAAATTTAGGACCATAATATCAGAGAATACTGAAAGTTTTACTTCTTCCTTTCCTATGTGGGTTCCTTTTATTTCTTTATCTAGCCTAATTGCTCTAGCTAGAATTTCTAGCACAATATTAAATAATATTGTTACTGATCTTAGTGGGAAAGCTTTTAGTCTTTCACCATTGAATACAATGTTAGCTAAAAGTTTTTCATATATGCACTTTACCATACTGAGAAATCTTCCTTCTATTGCTATATTTTGGAGTTTTTATCAAGAGAGGGTGCTGTATTTTGTCAAATGCCTTTTCTGCATCAATGGAGAAGATCATTTGATTTTTCTTCTTCAATATGTCAATATGGTGTATTCCACTAATTGATTTTCTTGTGTGATAAAACCCACTTGTTCACGATGTATAATTCTTTTAATGTGCTTTTGCATTTGCTTTGCAAGTATTTTTTTGAGGATTTGTGTATCTATATTCATTAGAGATAGTGGTCTGTAATTTTCTTTTTTCATAGTATCTTTATCTGGTTTAAGTATCAGGGTGATGTTGGCTTCATAGCATTCTTACCTGTTCAATTTTTTGGAAGATCTTGAGCAACATTGTTATTAGATCATATTTGAATGTTTTATAGAATTCACCTGTGAAGTCATCTGGTCCCAAGCTTATCATCTTTGGAAGGATTTTGATAACTGTTTCAATCTGTACATTGTGACTGGTTTGTTGTATTCTTATATTTCTTCTAAGGTCAGTGTAGGTGGTTTGTGTGTTTCTAAGAATTTGTTCATCTTGTCTATATTGTCTAGTTTTTTGACATATGTTTGTTCATTGTATCCTCTTATGGTCACTTTTATTTTAGAAGGGTCAGGTGTATGTCCCTCCTCTCATTTCTGATTTTATTTGCTTCTGTAGTCTCTCTTTTTTTCTTTGTCAATGTAGCTAAGGGTTTGTTGATTTTGTTGATCTTCTCAAAGAACCAACTTTTGGTTTTCTTGATTCTCTCTTGTTTTACTTTTTGTTGTTGTTGTTCTCAGTTTCATTTATTTCTGTGATTGTCTTTATTATTTCTTTCCTTCACCTTGGTTTGGGATTAGTTTGCTGTACTTTTTCTAGCTCCTCCCAGGTTGCAGCTTGATTATCAATTTTAGCTGTTTCTTCTTTTTTAATGTAAGCATTTAGGCTATAAATTTCCCTCTCAGCACTGCCTTTTCAGTATACTATAGGTTTTAATATGTTGTGTTCTCATTTTCATTTGTCTCAAGATATTTATTAAATTTTCTTGCAACTTCCTTTTACAACCCACTGATTATTTAAGAATGTATTGTTTAATCTCTCATATATGAATTTTCCCTCTTTCTGTCCATTATTGATTTCTACCATCATCCCATTATGATCAGAGAAAGTGTTTAGTATAATTTCAATCTTTTATAATTTATTTAGATTTGATTTGTGACACAATTTATGTTCTATCTTGGTGAAGGATTCATGAGCACTTGAAAATAATGTATATTCTGCTGTTTTCAGTTGCAGTGATCTATAGATGTCTGTTTGATCTAGTTCATTTATTATATTATGGAAGTTCTCTATTTATCCTCTTTCCAGATTTTCTAATCAAAATTGAGAGTGGTGCAATGAAATCTCCAAATATTAATGTAGTGTCATCTATTTCTCCTCTCAACCTTTCCAGTGTGTGCCTCATGTATCTGGGGGCACTCAGGTTAAGTGCATAAATATTTAGTATATTTTTTCTTATTGTTGAATTGCCCCTTTTATTAAGATATAATGATCTTCTTAATCCCTTATAACAGTTTGCACTTAAAATCTATTTTGTTCAATATTAGTATGGCTACACCAGATCTTTTGTGGTTAGCATTTGCATGAAAAACCTTTCCAACCTTTTACTTTTAACCTTCTTGTATCCTTACGTCTGAGGTGAGACTCTTGTAGACAACACATAGATGGCTCATATATTTTATGCATTTTTATCAGTTTTTGTCTTTTGTTTAAGTGGTTCATACCATTATTATTCAATGATTTTACTGTAGAAGCATTACTTACTTCATCCATTTTGTCCTTTAGCTTTCTTTTGTCATCATACATTTGTCCTTCTTTCTTTACCTTATAATTGATTCTTCCTAATAATCTGCATTTATCCTATCTTCACCAAGTCTCTTGCCCTTGTTTTTCTCTTTTCAGGCTGCAGCACTCCCTTTGTTATCTATTGTTATTCAGGTTTTTTGGTAGCATATTTTATTAGTTTTTGTTTGTGAAGTCTTTGATGTCACTGTCATTTTAGAATGACAGTTTTGCTAAATACAGAATTCTTGACTGACTGATTTTTCCCTTTCAGTACCTTAAGATATATCATATCACTTTCTTCACTCCTCTATTCCCCTTTCACTCCCCTGATGAGAGGTCAGCAGTTAATCTTATTGAGGTTCCCTTATATGTGATGTTTTGCTCTTCTCTTGCTGCTTTCAGAAGCCTTTCTTTATCTCTGATATCTGTCATTCTGTATTTTAGGTGTCTTGGGATAGGTTTATTCAGTATTATTTATTGGTAAGCAATCAAAAATTTGTCTCTTGCTAATAATACACGCCCTTTGTGTTGCTATACAAATTTTTAATTTTAAAAGAGTATTTTTCAGGTAGATTGAATAATTCTTAAGATTTTAGTTTCCCTCCTTATAAGAGGAGAGTATTCCATTATGCCATTGATATATAGCTTGACCATTTAGCAGGCACTTTCAATATAAATGACATTGGAAGGAAGCATATGGATTATGCTATAGGCTCTGAAAATATATTCAAAATTATAATAACATTAGTTTTCATGTTTTATCATTTCATCACTTAGAGTTGATTTTGTGTAGTTTGGTTGGAATGCTATTCTCACTGCAGTGCCAATGTAGGATCTGTCATCTGTTGAGTATTCATATATGTTCCCTCTACTCTTTCATATTCTTACTCGTGTTTTTTTTTTTTTTTTGTTCCATGCCACAATGTTTACTGACTATTATTTTATACCAAGACACAATATTTGTTAAGAAAAAATCCATAAAATTTTTTCTTCCTTAGTAATGTTTATGTTATTTTGATTTCTTCAGTACCTTAGGGCAAAACAGTCTATTTTTTCTGTAGAAAATCTCCAGGGATTTTTATACAGGTGCCATTTAATAAATTAATATAATAGACATTTTATAATATTGTATCTTTCATGCCATAAATGGTCTATTTCTCCAATTAGTATTTACTTCATAACTCTCAGTGAAATTTAATTATTCACCAGAGGACTTTAACAGTATTCTCTCTAAGGGGACACTGTTCAATTGATGGCTTATAGGGAGGTTTCTTATTCCACAAGGGAGAGGTTCAGTAAATGACCTCATAGACCTTGATTCCCCTTTCACTCCCCTAATTATGCTTAACCAACACTATAGAGGTCTGAATTGGCAGGTCAGGAGCTAGTAAGTGGCTCCCATGTTAACTAAGAAATTAACACTCTACCTGCCACATCAATGGTCATTTGAGGATCCTCCTGGTTGATGGTTTGCAGTGTTGATGAGGGAGCCATGCCTTGCGTTGGCCCCTTCTATCCTTCCCTGGGAAAATGCCTTGACAGCAAGGCAGCTTGGGGCTAGGGGCCCAACTCTCCACACTTGAAGCAGGTTCCTGCTGAAATAGAGCCTGGCTTTAGGTGGCCCTGAGGAGACAGGTGCCTTAAATGGTGGAGCTAAAAGGTGAGCCTGTAACTGTGCTCTGGGCATGCCATTCTTCATGTTTCTCCTCAGCAGCATGGGCTGTTTCTAAAAGGGAGTTCATGGAAGTTTGGGGATCCAGGGAAAGCTTTTGAAGCTTCCAATGGACATCAGAAATAGACTGGCTAATAAAGTGAGTTCCTAGAGGACCTGTTCTTCAGAGTCAAGATCTACCAGAGGGTATTTTTTTATTGTCTCTACCAGCTTTCCTTGAAGTAAGGCTGGATTTTGGTCCTGCCTGCTGAGCAATTTCCTTGAGCTTATTTTAATTGACTGGTTTGGTAGTGCACTTCCTAATCCTTTTTAGTAGACATGTGGCCACATGTTCTCTGGCTTTCAGATCTGCCTGTCCCCTCCTTCCCTCTTACACAGGAGATTTACTTGAATTCAGGGTCCCATACAGAGGCTGCTTTTGGCTGTCCTCTAATTTGTACTGCATTTGTGGTATGGCAGGAAATATTAGCCTCTTCTTTTTTAGACCATCAGTAAGTAAATTGCCCCAATTCCAGAGAAGGCACCCCAATGGGAAGTCTGCTGGAATGCTGGAGAAGCCAACAATTATTCTAGGGGAGGATAAATATGTTGGTAAGTCTTAGTGGCATCTCACTCATGGATTCTACTGAATGGAAATTGCCCAGTGTCCTGGGGATTGGAAGCCCTGCTTGCCATTCCAATGGTCTGGGGAACAGGTGTCTCTTGTCTTTGAGTGTTTCCAGAGACTTACAGGTCTCAGAAGTCTTCTGGGTCCTGTTGACAGGCTGAAGCTATCAAGCTGGACCTCCTCCCCAGTAAAGGGACTGGCCACGGACCCTTCTTTTGGTCTACTTTTGCAGAGTTCTTAGGAAGTGACCATGAAACAGATCTCATTTTATGGCCACTGCCAGAGACCAACTTTGCAGTTAAATCAGACATTAAGAAGCACATTAAGAAGCTATAGACTGATTGCTCTGTGGCTTGCAGACAAACAACCTTAGGGGCCCCAGAGGTAATAGATTAACAGGAATCTCAGGGCCTCCTAGTCCTTTAAGAACACCCTCTGGGCACTACCAAGGGTGGGAATCTGGGGGCCTTGCTATTAAGTCAAAGGAGGGCACAGACAGGTTATAATTAAAAACCTAGACTCACCTGTCTTGGTGTCGGGAGCTTTACTTGCCTCTTTGTCTCCTGGATTGCTCACCAAATATGTTAGCAGAACACTCTGGATTCTGGGCTTCAAGGTTCTTGGCTTCATTGCAAGGAAATAATTCAGAAATATGACAGTTTAATGAAGCCAGTAAAAAAACTATATTAAGAAATGAGAAAAAAAGAGATAGAATATACTCAAGACATGGGTATGGGAGGGCTACAGGGTAAGACATGCAATGTGGGGCCCTGGGATAGGTATTTTTCAGGCCTTTCCTTCTCTCCCCTCCCCTTATTAAGGAGATATCTTAGCTATTTGCTGTCCTGATTGGCTGCCATTCTAATTTTACCTGTTAGTTTTCAGGGAAATGGTAGGATAGCTTTTCTGTTTGGGGTTATCTGGGATTTCTTTTGAGCCTGGGAGTTTCAAATGGGATCTTGTGACCAAGGTCTTGTGGGCTTATTGGCTGTGATGGTTATAGCTTTGTTCTCAAGCATCTGCCTTCCCTCAGGGTGTTTCTGGGTGGGGTTTCATGGCTATGTTCCAACAAGTGGGGTCCCAGCTGTAATGGTTTTATTCTCACCAGTCACCTTCCTTTGTTGCCTATATTAACATGCCTCTACTCTGTCAGTTGGTCCATCTTATAATATTTTGTGCAAGGCTCTTCTTTCAAACTGAAACTGATGTTTATGTGATTCACCAATGTTAGGTTTACAGTAGTCTACTCATTTTAAATTTTGAATAATGTTATTTTGTAAACATTTCCAACTTTGTTTATCAATTTTCCTTAGATGGGCATCTGTGCCCTATCCATACTTTAGTTACCAAGAAAAAGGTGATGGAAATTCTTGTACAAGTTCCTTTGGACAAACATTTTCAGTCTTGCTTGTTTAATAATGAGGATAAATCACAGGGTCAAAAAATAGGTTATGTTTAGTTTTATAAGGACCTACTCATCATTTGTAGAGTGGGTATAATGGAACACTACCAAGAAAAATCATGAAAAGTTAGTTTGAGCATCATAATCACCATACTTACTTATCAAATGTGTTCATTTCTCGATTTTCCAGGTGTGTAATAAAATATAATTTTAGAATATATGAAAAAGGACTACATACTAAGCCATTAAGGAAATTTCAGTGAATTATAAGGATTTTATTTAGCAGAATGTGTTTTCAGGCCACAATGGAATTAAATTAGATATTAGCAACTGTTTAGCAAAATAAAAACTTATGGTTTAACTATCTGTGAATCAAAATAAATTACCAGTATTTTTAATATGAAATTTAATGAGAGTGAAATTGATGAAATAGAAATAAAAAGTATATACAGCAAATTTTAAAATTATAAATGTTTATACTAGAAAGGAAGAATATGTATAAACAAATAACCTACAATTCCAACTCAAGAAACCAGATAAAAAATAACAAAATTATGCTAAAGTACATAATAAGGAAAACTAATGAAGAAAGAAGTAGAAATCAATGAAATACAAATTAGAGAAGCAAAAGGAAAAAGTGACAAAAACAAAAGGTTTTCTTTCAGTACTTCAGTCAAATTTATTAATTCTACATAGTTAATAAATAATAAAAGAGAATGAGGAGGCAAGATGGCGTTGGTGTAGGAGGGCGCACACTGCAAGCTCCCAGAGCAAGGCGGATTGGGGACGGGGTCCTGTCCGGGGGTCTGTGCTGTGCACGCGTGGAGTGAGAGGCTTGGGACATCTATCTGCGCGGATCGGCGGCGTGGACCGAACGGTGGAGATTCGTGAGTTTTGAGGCTGCCAGTGGAGGTTGGCACAGGCGGCTGAGCCCCGCGGTAACGGAAAAAAATAATAAAACGGCCATTTGGAGCCGCGGGCGGGGCGAAAAAGTTTTATTTTCTGGGGAGCTGGCTGCCTGGCGCCCCTTGGACCTTGTGTGAACAGAGCAAATGAGCTAGTCAGCACCCGGTGAACCGGAGAGGGGATTTTGGTCGGGGAACGGAGCTGAGTTCCCTAGCCACCCAGGGATAAGACCCGGGCCACTGAGGAGCCAGGAGGAAGGGACACTTCCCAAAAAAGGGAGGGTTCGGTTGGAAGACAGGGAAGGGTATTTTATATTTTTAGACATCGATCTGGCTGCCTGCACCGCCCCATAGCTTTGGGGAGCAGATAAGCCGAACTGAAGCAGCATTAGGCTGAGAGCAGACGCGAATCTGCACTCAAACTGATTTACTGAGCAGCCCGGTGACGCTGGAGCTCGGCGCCAGAAGGGGCTGAATCCGCCGTCTTTAGCACTCCTCACTGACTAACATCAGAGTTTCAGCTAACCTGGGGAGTCCGGAAAGTGGGACGTGCTTGATTAATTTCCAC
>JAKSZT010054387.1:3399739-3481132 GCA_026826555.1 Tolypeutes matacus | reverse complement strand
GAAGGAACAAAGTGCTAACACATGGAATAACGTGGATGAATCTTGAAGACCTTATGTTGAGTGAAGCAAGCCAGACACTGAAGGATGAACAGTATATGACCTCACTGATCTGAACTGAGGAAAGTGAGCAGTCTCTGAGAACCATTGTCTGAAAGATAGGTTAACAAAGGAGAGTAAGAGAACAGCAGGCTCTGAGCCATCTCCCATATGGACATAATCTATGGTAAAGGGATAGAGTGTGGTTGCATGTTGGGGGATGGGGCAGATGAGTGGTGGTGTTCCTGGGTTTGGTGGTACAGCACTGGAGGGTGGGTGGATTAGGAAGTGCTGGCTCAAATCCCCAGGGCATGTAACTGTGAATCTTGACATTCCATGGGTTAGGAGAGGGGGGTATCATTGGCCCTGGGGGGCTGGGGAGAAGGGAACAGTCAAGATCTAATGGGTTGTTTGGTGGTCATGGGGAAGGTTTTTCATTACCTTTCAGTAATGGACACAGGACATGGTAAATATCATCAAAATTATTTAACTGTATCATCTAAATTGTAAACTATACTGTAAATCACTGACAATGTTTAGTTGCTAAAAAAAAAAAAAAAAAGAGAATGAATACAGTACTAATATCAGGAATTAAATAACTGTTTTACTCATCTACAGACAGCTAGTCAAACTTTGTTGTTTGACAGATATACTCTCAAAAATCCATATATTGAGCAGGCAAACAAGATCACAAAGTAAGAAGCTTCAGCTTTCCATTCTCCCAATAGAAACTTATACAACTACCAAAATCTGACAGCATCTACTTCCACTGAGCTCTGGAATACAAAAAGGGGATGCAATAATTAAGTGAGCACTAAGTCATGCAACTAGCACTTAAAAATGTTAATAGAAGCTGGTGGTGACTTTCCTGGGCTCCCTCACCTTCCACTATGGCATGCTGTGGAGCTGGCCTGTGCTCTCATTGTGGGTTCCTGGCCATGTTCCAGAGAGAGTTTTTCACCTACATATAGACTGAGGTGCATGTATGCTTATGCCAGTCTAAGCAGTGGCATTCTGAAGTATTGAACCAGAACACTCATTTCTGTCTTTCCCTCCAAATACTTGTCCTGCAGAAAGAAGCAGCTTGCAGAGGGCAAAAGCAATATAAAAATCAATCAAATTGTAGTTCCTCTGGGCAAAGGATTCCCCCTAAAGACATGCATTGTGAAGGGAGGAATCAATTTCATGTAGGTAAGATGTGATATCTGATTCCTGAAAACAGGGAAATTCCTAAGGACATGAGTACATGTCCAAAACAAGGTACAGGCTCAGAAATGACTGCGAAGACATCATGTTTTCTCCTCAGTCTGGACCTCTTGATAGGAAGGATTACTCTGAAGGAGACCACCAGCCAACCAGTCAACACAGTGAAAGGTGTCTATTTGCATTGGCTTGTTTGGTTTGTTTCCATTAGCTTCTTGCATGAAAGGAAATCTGTATCATATTACTAATTTGATACAAACTTAAAGAACAGACAAATCAAGGACTAAATTCCAGAGGTAACACTTGAAAATAATCAATTTTAGAGTGTGTAATAAAATGATTACAAGACAGAAAACAAAACAGGAAATTATAGCCACTCCAAAGGATAAAGACAAAATATCAGAGAAAGTCAATTGAAAAGACAAGACATTGCTTATATCAGTCAAGATGTTAAAAAATATCTCTTAAAATTCTAAAATAAAAAAAGAAAAAAACTAAAGGATTTAAAGAAAATGATGAATAAACAAACAACAGACCTAATAAAGAGGCAGAATTTATATTAGGGAACAAACATAAATGTAGTATTTGAAGGCCACAATGACTGTAATAATAAATTGCCAGTGGGTTTCAATAGCAAATAGAAATGGTAGAATAAAGAATCAGTGAGTCCCAAGACAATTAAAATGATTCAAACTTAGGATCAGAAAGAAAAAAGAATATCAAAACATGAACAGTCCTTAAGACAATTGTGACATAGTATCATGCATACCAGTATTCATACTATGGGGTTACCAGAATTATACGAATGCAGGAAAGAGGCAGACAAAATACTAAAAGATAAAATGTGAGAAAACTTCCCACTTTTTATAAAAGACCTTTATATACACATTCAAGGTTTCCAATGAATCCTAAGTATGATACTCAAAGAGATCCAGGCTTAGACACATTGTATTAAATTCTTGAATGATAAGGACTTGGGAAGATTTCTGAAAAGTCCAAAAGAAAAGTAAAGTGCTATGTATAAGGGATCTCCAGTGAAATTAAGTAATTATTTCACATCAGAACCCATGGAAGCGAGAAGGCAGTATAAGAAAATATTTAAAGTGTTGAATGAAAACAATTGCCAACCAAATATTTTATTCTGGCTAGAATGTCTTTCAAAAATGGGGAGAGATTATCAAATGCTGAGGGAATTCATCATCATGACACCTGTCATACAAGCAATGCTAAAGGGATTTCTTAATACTGAAAAAAAGAACATTATATAGTGGATTGGAGTGGCATAAAGAAATAAGTACCTTCAATAAAGGTAACCATTTGGGTAATTATAAATACCATTGTATTGTATTATTAATATGTAACTGTACTTTTTAATTCTTACAGTTTCTAAAATTTAATTGTATAAACAGTAATGATAGCATATGGTTTTAAATATATAATATATAAAGATATGTGAGAAATACAACAAAATGGTGGAAGGGTGAGGAGTTGTGTTTGTGTAGATGGACTACGTATAACTATGGATTATAGTTAATAGTATAATTTAATAATGTTATTCATGAATTGTATCAGAGGTACTTTACTAAGGCACTGTGTTAATAACATGTAAAATTATTTGTGTCAGGGGAGCATTATATTGGAATCCTATTTTCTGCATGATTTTTTGTATACCATGACTGCACTAATTTAAAAAAATGTTGCAAGGGACAAAGGAGGGCTGTATACACTAAAAGGGGTCAATTCAAGAAGAAAACTATGCAATTTTGAATATATATTCACCCAAGAATGTGCTCCCCAAATTACACAAAGCAAATATTGACAGATTTGAAGAAGAAATAGATTTTCTACTGGAATAGTAGGGACCTTCAATACAACACTTTCAATAATTGATAGAACATCTAAACAGAAGATCAATATGGAAACTTAATACTTGAATGAGGACATAAACCACCAAAACTTTAGCCTTATATAGAATAATTCACATGCAAAAACCAGAAAACACATTCTTAAATAATACACATGAAGCACTTCCCAGCATAGACAATATGTTAATTTAAAAAACATGTCCCAATAAGTTTAAAAATAATTACATCATACACATATCTTCTCAAGTCACAAATGAATTGACATTAGAATCAATAACAGAGGCAACAGGAAAATGCACATGTATGGGAAAATTTAACAACACATTCATAAAAAATTGCACCACATTTCACATTAACAGTTAACTTAAAGTGAATCAATAAAACATGCAAAATTTTGTGATATGCAACAAAGGCAGTGATGAGAGTGAAATTTATATATTTCAATGTTTACATATAAAAGAAGAAAGATCTAACATCAAAGACCTAACTTAATACCTGGAGAAGCTAGAAAAAGAAGGCCAAACTAAATCTAAAATAACGAAATATAAGGGAAAAAAAGGATTAGAGTGGAGATAAATGAAGATAGTATAAAAAATAATGAGAGAAAACCAACAAAAGCAAAAAAAAATTATTTGAATAGAACAATAAAAACTGACAAAACACTTGCTAATGTGATAAAGGAATAAGTTAGAGTAACAAATAAATAAAAATCAGAAATGAAATTGGGGACATTATTATTAACCCCAGAGAAATTTAAAAAAATATATAGAGGATACTATGAAAAACTGTTTGCCAACATATTTGGTAACCTAGATGTAATGACAAATTCCTAGAAACACACAAACTACATAAACAAACTCTGAAGTAAGAGATGCACACAGACAAATCACAATTAAAGAGACTAACATAATAATCAAAAACCTCAAAAATTGGTAAATCTCAGGACCATGAGGTTTAATTGGTGAAAATAAAAAAAATTCCAAGAATTAACACCAATAAAACTCAAATACTTCCAAAAAATAAAGAAGAGGGAAAAGTTCTTTACTCAGTCTCTGTGGCCATCATTGATCTACTGCCAAAGCTAGAGAAAGATATCAGAATAAGATAAAATTAAAGACCAATATCCTGTATTAAAATAGATTTAAATATTTCAATGAAATATTATCAAACTGAATAGAATTGCATATAAGAATTATATATCATTATTAAGTTGGATTTATGCAACATATGTAAGTAATAATTTTTTTTTTGTTGGTTTTCTCTCATTATTTTTTATACTTTGTTCATTTATCCCACTCTAATTCTTTTTTTTCCCTTACATGTAAGTAAAACCAGTTAATATAATATGCCATATTAACAAAACAGAGGAATAACAAAACTCATTATCTTCTCAATTCAGGCAGAAAAGACATTTGGCAAAACCAAGCACAATTCCTTTATGAAAACACAGGGAAATATGGAATAGCAAGAAACTAAATTACAACATGATAAAGTACATATTTGGAAAACCCACAGCCAATTTCATACTCAATCTCAAGAGACTGAAAGCAATCCCTTTAATACAGAAAAAAGTCAAGCATGCCCACTGTCACCAGTGTTATTCAATATTGTCTGGAAGTTCTAGTCAGAACAATTAGGCAAGCAAAAGAAATTAAAGACATCCAAATTTGAAAGGGAAATGCAAACTATCCCTATATGCAAATGATATGACCTTAAAAATAGAATATACTGAAAAATCCACAACAAAACAACTAGCAGGAATAGATTAATTCAGCAAAGTGTCAGAGAACATGACTAAGCACCTGGGGAATGCCTCTAAGACTTATAAATATGTTCATGTGTTCAAGCAGCATTGTCTCAGTGAGTGGAGACCCACACAATAACTGAAAGAATATTGAATTCCCATCCTAGGGTACCCTCCTACATTCTTTAACAGAATGGCAAGAAACCCCTGAATACAAGGGCGGTGCCTAGTGAAGGAAGACAGACCATTACACCAAGCCTGTGATATTGATTATTATACTTATGTAACTTTTCTTGTGAACTTAGCCTAGTATCATATATTGCCTAACACTGATCTACAGAAAGCCTCCATGTTGTTCAAATGCGGACTTTCTTTAAGCCAAATTCTGTATATAAACACACTACCTTCCCCCAGCATGGGACATAACTCCTGGGGATGAGCCTCCCTAGCACCAATGCATTATTACCAAGCACCAACTAGGAATTTATCTGGGAAAAAACCTTGATCAAAAGGGGGGAATATTAAATACAAATGAGTTTTAATGGCTAAGAGATTTCAAAGTGAGTCAGGAGGTCATTCCAGAGATAATGATTATGCACTTTTCAGCAGGATCTCATTGACTACCACAGTAAACTGTGCCTCAGAAAGTGGGTCTCTGGAAGGCTCTAGAAATAGCCAGACACTAAAAGCAGGGCAGACAAACTCAGGAATTCAACACCCTGTCAGTGGGCCTTACTCTAGAATTTATGCTCCCTAGTGTAACATAGTTAAACTCATAGTTTCCCTATACATAGCTCTTCTACTACTTTTATTTGAACCTATAATTAGCAGTATATTTGATAAATATATGTCCCAGAGACTTAAATCTTTAGTCCATTCATATGCCAGTTGAGATCTGAATCTCAGCAGGGTTGCAACACCTACTCTCCAGTTCATTGGACTCACCTAGGACAACTAACAAGGAGATGATGATGAACAATCCCCATCCCAAGGAACACAGAGTGTCTGCAACTGCAAACAAGATAGTTACATCCATCTGTCCCATGGGGTTTTAGCTCCCTTGCAATTAGAGGCAGATTGGGCATCACCATCCCCAAATCCTCAAGATTGGGGAATGAACAAAGGACTAGAGTTGACATATTATTATTCTATTATTGACTTATTACTTTTCTAGCAATAGAAGAAATTTTATCACTGATATAAAGGCAATGGCCACAGAGGTCCCAGGGCAGGGAAAGGGAAGAATAGCTGTTATATGGGGGCATTTTGGGGACATTGGAATTTTCCCACATGACATTGTAATGATGGATACAGAACTTTATATATTTTGTCATAACTTACAAAACTGTGTGAGATAGAGTGTAAACTATATTGTAAAGTACAGTCCATGATTAATCCAATGCTTCATTAGGTGTTCATCTATTGTAACAAATGTGCCACACAAATGAAGCTTGTTTTTAATGTGGGAAACTGTGGGAGGGGGAGTGGGTGGGGCATATGGTATCCCCTATATTTTTTAAGTAACATTTATGTAATCTAGAGCTTCTTTAAAAATAAAAAAATTAAAATTAAATATTCAATGGTGTTTCAATTCACCAATAACAAAGAATCTGAAGAGGAATCAAGAAAACTAAGTGTATTAACAATAGAAACAAAGGGAATCAGATATATAAGAATATATCTATCCAAGTGTGTACATGGAAACACTGTAAAAACATATTGCTGAAAGATATAGAAGTAAACTTAAATAAATGGAATGAAATTCTGTGTTCACAGAAAATAGAAGGAAATTCTGTGCAACCCCAATCAAAGTTAACAGCCTTCTTGGCAAAATGGAAGTCAATCATCAAATTCATATTGAAAACTAAGGAGATCTGAAGAGTCAAAACAACTTGAAAAATAATAATACAATTGAAGGTCCCATATTTACTGATTTTAAACCTTATTAAAATGGTACAGTAATTAAAACTGCATGGTAATAGCACAAGGACAGACATAAAGACCAATAGATTAGAATTTATGATGAAAACATAAACCCTTATATCTGTGGGCAATTGAACTTTGCTAAGTCCATTCAGTGAGGAAAAAAATCTTCTCTTCAAATGGTGCTCATAAAAAAGTATATTCATTTGCAAAAGAATAAAGATGGACCCCTATTTTCATCCCATATCCCAAATTAAACTCAAAATTGTACAAAACCCTAAATATGAGAAACAAAGCTTTAAAATCTGGAAAGAAATCTAGGAAATCATTTTCAGGCACATGTGTTAAGAAATAGTTTATTAGAATTTACACCCAAAGCACAAGCAACAGGAGAAAAATTAGATTAAATGGGATGTAATCAAAATTCTAAAATGTGCCTTAAAATTCATTCTCATGAAAGTAAAAAAAGACACAAAAAAGCAAGAAAACATTGGAAACAACATAGCCATTGGTTGTTTACTATCTAGAATATATTAATAAATGTTATAAATACAACAATTTAAAAACCCCCACAATTCCATTTAAATGGGCAATATATGTTGTTTTATTTTGCCAAAGGGCTGCTGATGCAAAGTACCAGAAATGTGTTGGCTTTTAAAATGGGTATTTATTTCGGGTAAGAGCTTACAATTTCAAGCCAATGAAATGTCCAAATAAAGGCATCAGCAGAGATGCTTTCTCACCAAAGTCAGCTACTATCAATCCTGGTGTTTTTGTCATGTGGTGAAGTAAGATGGCCACCGATCTCTTTGGAGGTCTCTACCATCCCCTCTGGGCTCACAGTCTCTTCTCGAGCTGCTCTGTGCGCCCAGCCTCTTGAGAGACTCATGCTTAAGCAACCCTCTCAGTCTGAGAACCCTTCAGAATCAAATATGCCTGCTTGCTTTTTCTCTGTGTCTGAGGGAGTCTCTGTCTGTTTCAATTTATATCAGACAGCCTAAGTGAGCTGTTTTGGGAACCCACAGAGCAGGAGGTCTCAGGACAATGATCTGGAGGGAACTGGACAAAGAGATAAAAAGCCCAAGGGAAAATCATGAGATTTTCACCCCAGTGGATGGAAAGGTGGGCAGCTAAGCCCCACCCTCAAGGCAAAAAGCCACAAGCCCTGACTCCCACTGGCCACTGAGTAGGAGGGAGTGTTCTCCATGAGTAAGAGGGTTCTGGCAAAGGATGGAGAGGGGTTTCATTTCTGTGGATTGGATTACCTGGACCCCCTTTGAACTTTAGGGAGCATACAAGCTAGCAAGCGGTAAACCCAGGAAGAAGGGAGAGGTGAAACTGCTTAGGCAGCCTGATTTACCTAGCTGAACTGGAAGAGAGGAAGTTGGGCTGGTAGAGGGTGGAGTCAGGCAATTTACTACTTCTGTGCTGAAAATTATCAAAATTCCAACTCGCCTAAGGGAGGCAGGCAGTAGGAAGCACTTACTAACCTTCCAAGGGCTTATTGAGGGTCCCCTGGGAGGAAGGGGTTGTCTGGAAGAGGGTTGGGAGTCATTTTTCTCTGGTGAGTTTGGATACCAGAGTCCCACTTGAATTTCAGAAGGGAACTCAAGCTGGCCAGGAGTGGTAAAGGAGGATCCAATCACACAGGCTATTGCATACTGCTGCATTGGGAGAAAAAGCAATAAGAATAGAAAGTAGGCAGAGACAGACAGGTTTCTAATCAGCAGGAATCCACCCAACTGCAAAGAGTCAAACCTGCCCTAGGGAAAGTGGCTGGATAGCTCTCTGGCAAATTGACCCAGTGAGAAAGTTTAGCTCAGTGGAGAAGACTTTGCTTTGAATATATGAGGTCCCTGGTTCAATTCCCAACTCTCCTTAGAGTAGTGATCCACCAGTTATCAAACATTCAGCTGACACTTTAGGATAGGGAACACAACAGACATTATTTTTGTATTCGTTTCTCTTGGGTCTCTTACTTTTCTTTAAACAGATCTCTTTTTAAAAATTTAACTTAGTTTACTCACTAAAACTTGATTCAAAACCTGCAGATGGGAGGCTGCAGGATAATTGATTGATAAACACTAGCAGCCTGAGAATGTCCTCAGGTGACTAAGAGGGAAGGCTGTTTTTCCTAAGTTTTTGTTTGATTGCTTGTTTGAGTGTTGTTGTTTTTTCTTATTTTTCCCTCTCCTCCCCCACCCCCATTTTTTAAAAATTAGGTGCTGCTGTCTGGTTTCTTATTTGCTGTGTTTTCCCCTTACTTTGTTTCCATTTTTTTGCATACCAGTTTTGACTAACTATGCTATTTATTTTCCTTTCTTCATCTTCCTATCTTCTGCTTTCTGTTTTTGTTCTTATATTTCACCTTTCTTTGTTTAGTCTTCAAATTTTTCTTGTTTTTATTTCTATCGCCTCTATTCTCTGTTTTCTTTCTTTTTAAAAAAACTTTTGGTTATAGTCTTTTCTCTTTCCCTCACTTCTTATCATTCTGGCCTTTTAATTCATTCTAGATATTTTTCACTGTTCAATTTATCATTTCATTGTTTGTACCCCACTTATATATTTTTATTCCTTTGCACTTCTACATGAGTTAATAATTCATTTTCCTAATCTTATATGATTGCTCTTCTACATTTTACTATGATTATTATTATTATTATCCTTTTTCTCTTCTTACTTCTTTCCCTTTCCCTGGCCTTAATCTTTTTCTTTCAAGGGAACATAGACAACAGCAAGGAAATAGAAAGAGAGGAATGAAGTGTAAAAGGGAAAACTTACCACACACACAAAAACAGCAACTAAAAACCTTAGAGTAGAGAGAGAAAATAATCAACTGAATAAACCCAACAAGATAAAGAGATGCTTAAACACCAACAAAATTTATAAACCTTACAAAGAAGAATGAAGACATAAACCAGTCCAATGAACAAACTAAAAACCAGAAGGAGATTCAGAACATGAAACAACTAATCAGAGCTGTCCAAACAAATATCGTGAACCAACTTAATGAAGTGAAGGGAGAGATTAAGGTAGTAAGAAGACACTGGGAGAACATCCTGAAGAAATTATAAAAATACATATAAAGATAACGGATATGATGGAGATGAAAGGCAAAATCCAAGAAATCAAGAATACACTGGAAGCATATAACAGCAGATTTGAACAGGCAGAGGAAAGAATTAGTGAAGCAGAAGACAGAATATCTGAAATCAAACAGATAGTAGAACAGAGAGATAAAAAGATAGAAAAAATCCAGTAGGGACTTAGGGATCTGACCGACAACACAAAAGGCACAAACATACACATTATAGGCATCCCAGTGGGAGAAGAAAAGGGAAAGGGGACAGAAGGAGCCCTGGAGGAAATAATAGCTGAAAACTTCCCAACCCTATTGATGGAGGTGGATGTACAAGTCCAAGAAGCACAGCTCACCCCAAACAGTAAAAATCCCAACAGGTCTACTCCAAGACATATACTTGTCACATTGTCCAATGTTCAAGAAAAAAAAAAAAGGATACTGAAAGCAAAAAGAGAAAAGAAAACTATCACATAAAATGGAAGCGCAATAAGATTAAGTGCAATTTCTCATCTAAAACCATGGAGGCAAGAAGGCAGTGATATGACATAGTTAAGGTACTAAAAGAAAAAAAAAACTTCCAGCCAAGAATTCTCTATTCAGCAAATCTGGCATTCAAAAATGATGGAGAATTCAAAATATTCACAGATAAACAGAAATTAAGAGAGTATGCCAATAAGAAACCTGCCCTTTAAGAAATACTAAAGGGAGTGCTGCAGTTGAAAGGAAAAAATAAGAGAGAGAGAATTAGAGGAGAGTGTAAGAAAAAATTTAAAATAGAGAAAGAAAAACAATATATGTCATACATAAACCAAAAGAAAATATGGCTAATGTAAGTAATTTCTTGACAGCAATAACACTAAATGTTAATGGATTAAACTCACCAGTCAAGAGGCACAGATTGGCAGAATGAATAAGGAAATATGATCCATCTCTATGCTGTCTACATGAAACCCACCTTAGAACCAGGGATTCAAGGAGACTGAAAGTAAATTGTTGGAAAACAATTCTAAAAGCAAACAACCACCAAAAAAGGGCAGGATTAGCTATAATAATGTCAGACAAAATAGACTTTAAAAGCAAAACTATTCTAAGAGACAAAGACAAACACTATATATTAGTAAAAGGGGTAATCTTTCAAGAAGAAAGAACAACCATAAACATTTATGCACCTAACTAGGGAATCTCAGAATACACAAGGCAAACACTGGTAAAACTAAGTAGAGAAATAGATGCCTCTACAATTATAGTGGGGGACTTTAATACACCATTATCACCATTTGACAGGACATCTCAACAGAAAATCAATAAAGAAACAAAGACTTTGAATAATACATAAGAGGATCTATACCTAACAGAACACTACACCCAAATACAACAGTATATACTTTCTTCTTGTGTGCACATGGATCATTGTCCATTATAGACCACATGGTAGGCAACAGAACAACTCTCAGAGAATTCAGAAGGATTGAAATTATACAAAGCAATTTCTCCAACCACATTGGAATAAAGCTGGAAATCAGTTAGGGCCAGAGAACCTGATTAAGCACAAAGATATGGATGTTGAAAAACACATTCTTAGATAAACCATGGGTCAAGGAGGAAATTACAAAAGAAATCAGTAACTGCCTTGAAACAAACAAAATTGACAACACAAGATATCAAAACCTATATGATGCAGCAAAAGTTGTACTGAGAGGGAAATTCATAGCCATAACTGCATATATCAAAAAAGAAGAAAGAGCTAAAATCAAAGACCTAACTGCACAACTGGAAGAATTAGAAAAAGAACAACAAACCAATCCAAAAGGAAGTAGAAAGAAGGAAATAACAAAGATAATAGCAGAACTAAATGAAATAGAAAATAAGAAAGCACCAGAAAAAAATAAACAAACCCAAAAGGTGGTTCTTTGAGAAGGCCAATAACATTGACAAACCCTTTTCTAGACTAACAAAGAAAAAGAGAGAGAAGATGAAAATCCACAAAATAATAAATGAAGAAGGGGATATCTCCACTGATTCCACAGAATCATAAGAGGATACTTTGAAAAATTATATACTAACAAGAAGGATAATTTAGAGAAAATGGACAAATTCCTAGAAACACACAAACAACCTACACTGACAAAAGAAGAAACTGATGAACTCAACAGAACATTCACAAATTATGAGATTGAATTAGTCACTAAAAACCTCCCAACTAAGAAAAGTCCTGGGTCAGACAGCATCACAGCTGAATTCTACCAAACATTCTGGAAAGAACCAACAACAATCCTGCTTAAACTCTTCAAAAAAATAGAAGTAAAAGGAACATTGCCTAACTTTTCTATGATTCCAACATTACCCTAATACCAAAGCCAAAGATGCCACCAAGAAAGGAAAATTACAGACCAATCTCTCTAATGAACCTAGAAGCTAAAAACCACAACAAAGCACTTGCTAATTGTATACAACAATACATCAAACAAGTTATACACCATGACCAAGTGGGTTTTATCTCTGGTGTGCAAGTATTGCTCAACATAAGAAAATCAATCCATGTTTTCTACCACATAAACATTGAATAAAAAAATACACATGATCATCTTTATAGATGCAGAAAAAGCATTCAGTGAAATACAGCACCTTTTCCTAATAAAAACACTGCAAAGGATAGGAATAAAAGGAAATTTCCTCAACATGATAAAGGGTATATATGAAAAACCCACAGCTAACATCATACACAATGTTGAAACATAAGTGCTTTCCCTCCAATATTGGGAAGAAGACAAGGATGCCCACTATCACCGTTCGTATTTAACATTGCACTTTAAGTACTTGCTTGAGCACATAGGCAAGTAAAAGATATAAAATCCATCTAAACTGGAAAGGAAGGAGTGAACATTTCACTATTTGCAGATGACATGATCCTACACATAGAAAGCCCTGAGAAATCTATAACAAAGCTTCTAGAGCTTATAAACGAGTTCAGTAAAGTCACAGCTTTTAAGATAAATGCACAAAAATCAGTAGCATTTCTGTACACCAATAATGAGCAAGCTGAAGAGGAAATCAAGAAAAAAAAATCCCATTTACAATAGCAACTTAAAGAATCAAATACCAAGAAATAAATTTAGCTAAAGAATTAAATGACTTATACATAGAATACTACACTACATTGTGAAAAGAAATCAAAAAGACTTAAATAAATAGAAAAATATTCCCTGTTCATGGATAGGAAGACTAAACATCATTAAGATATCTATCTACCCAAATTGATCTACAGATTTAATGCAATCCCCCCAAAAATCAATGAGGCATTTTTTACTGAATTGGAAAAACTAACTATGAAATGTATTTGGAAGGGCAAGGGGCCCCAAATAGCCAAACACATATTGAAAAAGAAAAACTAATTTGGAGGAATCACAGTACCTGACTTTAAAACATCCTACAAAACTACAGCAGTCAAAACTGCATGGTATTGGCACAAGGATACACATACTGACCAATGGAACTGAATTGAGAGTTCTGATATAGATACTCACATAGACAGTCATCCGATTTTTGACAAGGTCACCAAGGCCACTCAACAGGGAGAAAATGGCCTTTTCAAAAAATGGTGCTTGGAGTACTGGATCTCCATATCCAAAAGAATGAGAAAGGAACACCATCTCACACCTTATAAAAAATCAACTCAAGATGACTCAAGGAACTAAATATAAGAGCCAAGATCATAAAGACCTTGGAAGAAAATGCAGGGAAGCATCTACAGGGCCTTGTAATAGGAAATGTCTTCATGAACTTCATGCCCAAAGCATAAGCAGTGAAAGAAAAAATAGATTAATGGGACCTCCTCAAAATTAAAACCTTTTGCACCTCAAAGGATTTGTCAAGAAAGTGAAAAGATAGTCTACCCAATGGGAGAAAATATTTGGTAACCATATATCTGATAGAAGCCCAATATCCAACATATATAAAGAAATTCTACTTCAATAATAAAAATAGTACATTTTTTAAAAAGGGCAAGTGACTTGAAAAGACATTTTTCCAAAGTAGAAATACCTTAGGCTAAAAAAAACACATGAAAAGATGCTCAACATCATTAGCTATTAGGGAATTGCAAATCAAAACTACAATGAAATGTCATCTTACACTCATTAGACTGTTGGCTATTAAAAAAAACAGAGGACTACAAGTATTGGAGAGGATGTGCAGGAATGGAAACCCTCATACACTGCTGATGGGAATGTTGAATTGTCCAGGCATTGTGAAGGACAATTTGGCTGTTCCTCATAAAACTAATTATAGATCTGCCATATGATCCAGCAATTCCAATGCTGGGTATAAACCCAGAAGAATTGAAAGCAAGAACACGAACAGATATATGCACACCAATGTTCATAGCAGCATTATTCACTATTGTCCAAAGTTAGATAAATGGGACCTCCTCAAAATTAAACACTTTTGCACCTCACAGGACTTTGTCAGAAGGGTGAAAAGGCAGGCAACTCAATGGGAAAAAATATTTGGAAATCACATATCTAATAAGGGTTTAATATCCAGGATATATAAAGAGATGTTACAGCTCAACAATAAAAAGACAAATGACCCAATTAAAAAATGGGCCAAAGACTTGAATAGACATTTCTCCGAAGAAGAAATACAAATTGCAAAAAAACACATGAAGAAATGCTCAACATCACTCATGATTAGGGAAATGCAAATCAAAACTACAATGAGATATCATTTCACACCTATCAGAATGGCCACTATTAAAAAGACAGAGAACTACAAGTGTTGGAGAGGATGTGGAGAGATAGGAACACTTCTTCACTGTTGGTGGGAATGCAGGATGGTACAACCACTATGGAGGACTGTTTGGCAGTTCCTAAAGAAGTTGAATATAGAATTGCCGCATGACCCTGCAATACCACTACTGGGTATATACCCAGAAGAACTGAGAGCAGTCACACGAACAGACATCTGCACACCAATGTTCATAGCCACATTATTCATCATTGCCAAAAGGTGGAAACAACCCAGGTGTCCATCAACAGATGAATGGATAAACCAACTGTGGTCTATTCACACGATGGAATATTATGCAGCTGTAAGAACAAATGAAGTCATAAAGCATATGGCAACATGGATGAATCTGGAGGACATTATGTTGAGTGAAGCAAGCCAGACACAAAAGGACAAATACTGTATGAATGCATTACTATGAACCAAATATATTGTGTAATATATTGTTTGATTCACGCACACAAAAAAAAAACAAAAAAAAAACAAACAAAAAACAAAACAACAAAAAAATTTACATGTATCCATTACATTTAATTGAGAAATGTAAATATTTATTCATCTGTGTTTACTTTTTAGTTTTTTATTGCTTATGTTTTCAATTATTAAATGTACAAAATAAAGTTAAAAAAAAAAAAGAATCAACCCAGGTGCCCATCAACACATGAGTGGATAAACAAAATGTGATATATATATACAATGGAATATTACTCAGCTGTAAGAAGGAATACAGTACTAACACACAGTATAACATGAATGAATCTTGAGGACCTTATGTTGAGTAAAGCAAGCCAGGCATTGAAGGACAAATATTACATGACCTCTCAGATATAAGTTAAGCAACTTGAGCAGACTCAGAGAGCTAGAGTCTGGAAGATAGGCTTACAGGAAATAGAAAGGGAGAAGAAGGTTGTGAGCCAACACCCATATGGGCAAAATCTATGATAAGGTGGAAGTAAGTAGTTGTTCTGTGAAAGGATATGACAGGGGTGTAGTGATACTATTGGGTTGGGTGGTACAAGTTTGACAGGGGGATAGGGTGGGGAAGATGGATTGTATAGTCCACAGGTGAACACTGGGGATTGCCAGGTACACAGCTGAAACTACAATGTTGAGAAAGCTCTTTTGGCAATATGACAAGGAAAGGTTATTGGTTTAGGGTGTTGGATGGGGGAGCATTTGTGACAAGGTGCACCTGGGCCAGTCTTCTAGATAATGTGTGAGGGATCATTTTGTCATAGTGTGTTTTATCAGTGAATGGAGACCCACATAATAAGTGGGAAGAAGTTGAACTCCCTTCCTGGGGAGGCCTGATATGTTCTCAAACAGAGGGGTGGGTGTCTCTTGAGAACATTGGCAGTTCCTAATAGGGAAGGACAGACCAGTGGGTCAAGCCCTCAGTGTTTTTCCAAGTAACTATGAATCTTGTCCTTCAAAGAGTGAGGACTGGTGGTGGCTGTGGGCCCCAAGGGGAGGGGGAGGGAGGAATAGAGTAGACGGAAGAGGGGGTATCTAGGGGGCAATGGAAGTGTTTTGCATGATCTTGCAATGATGGATACAGGCCACGTTAAATTTCATCAAATATTTATAAAAGTGTATGGTCTAAAACATAAACCATAATGTAAATCATGGACCATGGTTAGTAGCTGTGTTTCAATATTCATACATCAGTTGTAAAAAATTTACCATCCACATAAAAAAAGCTAAATAATACTGGAAGGGGGGAAAGTCAGAGGATGTTGGGTAAATGGGAGTCCCCTATATTCTGTATATGACTTTTCTGTGACCTAAAACTTCTTTGAAGAAAAAATGAAAAAAAGTAAGACACTGGGGAAGAAATGGACAAAATTGCCACTGTAGATACAGGACAAGAGATATTACAGTGATGAAAGACAAAACGTCAAAAAATTTTTTAAGATTTTAAATTATTTTTTAATATTACAATTTTAATTTTAATTTTATTTTAGTTTTAGTTTTTCTAAATTATTATGTATTTTATTTCTTATTTTAAACCTATCAATATTATTTCATTTTCCCATTAATTGTATTTGGTGATATTTTTGGCTTCAATTTTGAAGAAGTTTTGGATCACAGAAGTGTTACAACTGTGGCAGGAGAAGATTATTGGTGTGGAGAGTCAGTGATGGTGGATACATGGGAGGAAGTTCACCTGGGCATACATATAATGTATATAAATGTGTTCAAATGTTCATGAGGCATTGCCACATTGGGCAGAGATTCACAAAATAACCAAAAGACTATTGAATTCCCATGCTGGGGAGCTCTGCCACATTTTCTAACAGAATAGCAATAATCCCCCAAGTACAGGGAGATCTCAGCAGGATCTCATAGACTGCTAAATAGATACTACTCCAAATAGTAGGGATCCTGAGGGTTCTGGAGACAGTCATGGCAGATAGCTCCAGAGTTTGGTAACTTGCTAGTCGGCCCTACTTTGGAGTTGGTGGCCCCAAGTGTGATAGAGTTGGAATCAGTTGTGACTTCTCTACACATTCCTCTTCAGTCCCTTCATTTCAAACCTATAGTTGGTGCTGGAATTGTTAGGGGTACATCCAAGAGACTTTAATCTCTGGGCTTTCCATGTGCCAGCTGGGCCCTGAGTCTCAACAGAGTTTCAACACCTACTCTCCAGTTCATTGGACTCACCCAGAACAACTAACAAGGAGGTGAGCATGGACAATAACCACACTAAGGAACCAAAAAGTTGACAACTTTTTTGGGATCGAAACCCCCTCTCAGTTAGAATTGGAATGGGCATCATCATCCCAGAATCCTCAGAATTTGGGAAAAAATATGGACTAGAGTGGACTTACTGTTATGCTACTACAGACTTATTTGCATTCTAGCAATGGAAGAAATTATATCATTGATGTGGAGACAGTGTCCACTGGAGCTGGTGAAGACTGTGAGAGGGAAAAAGAGGTGTAATATGGGGGCATTTTTGGGACTTGGAATTCTCTTGAATGACATTTTAATGACAGGTACAAGCCATTATATATCCTGCCATAACCTACAGAATTGAACAGAAGAGAGTGTAAACTACAATGTAAACTATAATCTATGCTTAGTGGCAATGCCCCAAAATGTGTTCATCAATTGCAATGAATGTAACACACTAATGAAAGAAGTTGTTAATGTGGGGAAAAATGCGAGGTCTGGGGAGTGGGGCATATGGGAATACCTTATATTTTTTTATGTAATATTTTATGCAATCCAAATATCTTTTGAAAATAAATAAAAAATATATTTAAGAAAAATCTTGGAGATATCTAATAAAAATAAGAAAAAAAGAAAACAAATACTTCATTGCTAAAAAAAATACTGGTAATCACCTGAAGCCTTCAGTGAGTCATAATCTTTTTGCTGGTGGATATTCTTGCTTCGATATTGATGGCTGCTGACTGATCAGGGTGTTGTTTAATGAAGGTTGTGACAATTTCTTAAAATAAGACAAAAATGGAGCTTGCCACATTGATTGTCTCTTCCTTTCATGAAGATTTCTCTGTAGCATGTAATGCTGTTAGCATATCACAGACCATAGGAATTTTAAAATTTGTGTTAACCCTTTCAAAGCCTGCTGCTGCATTATCAACTAAGTTTATGCAATATCTAAATCTTTTTTGTTGTTGTTTCAACAATGTTCACACCACTTCACCAAGAGTAAATTTTATCTCAATATACCACTTTCTTTGCTCATCCCAAAGCAGCAATACCTCATCCATTCAATCTTATCATGAGATTTCAGCAGTTCAGTCAGATTCTTAGGTTCCATTTCTAATTCTGGTTCCTTCCTATTTCCAACACATCTGCAGTTCCTTCCTCCACTGAAGTCTTGAACCCTGCAAAGTCATACATGAGGTTGGAATCAACTTCTTCCAAACTCCCACTCATTTTGATATATTGACCTCCTCCAGTGAATCATGAGTGCTCTTAATGGCATCTAGAATGTGAATCTTTTCCAGAATGTTTTCAATTTCCCCAGATCCATTAGAGGAACCACATACTATCTATGGCAGCTATAACCTTATTAAATGTATTTCTTAAATAATAAAACTTGAGAGTCAAAATTACTCTTCAATCCATGGGCTGCAGAAAAAAACATGCATCACCACATGAATTTTATTACTTATCAATACTTAAAGTCATGTTTAAGAGGTTTGTTACTTATATTACTAAATGTGTAAAATAAAATGTCATATTTGTAAGGTCTAGATTACTTTGTGAACTGATTTTTTCCAGATGAACACTATTTGGTTACTAAATCATGTATGTGGAATCCATTCAAATTGGTAAATAGATAATGGATTTACATTTAAGAGAATGTGTAATGTTCACCTGTATGATTTAAGATTAAAAAATGGAATTATTATTTAGGAAATCACCACATATTGTGTTTTGCTATGAAATATTCAAATTAAATAATAATATGAACAATTATATAAAGTGATAATCACATATTCTTTCCCTTTTCTAACCATATATCTGTACAAGGTCATATTTTCTTCACACTCTTCAGTCAATCCAAAGGAATGAATTTGAATTAAATATAAAAAATCAGCTATCTCCTTTTAAAAGGTTAAAATTGTTTCTTTTTTCTCAATAATTTTATTTTGATTTTGAAATATAACATTATCTAAAGTGCATTATTAGATTAAAACACAATGGATTTATTACTTTTATAAATTATTTATTTATACTTATATCAGTTTTAATTTCCAATGTGATAATTTTCAATATGTAAAATATGCAGATTTATAGGTTACTTTGGGTTTTCAATAATTATTTAGAGTGTAATGTGTTTCTGAAACCAAAAACAAAATAAAAAATACAACTTGAGAACAAATGATTTATGTAAATTCTATTAATTTAGTTTCAAAAAACATTTCAAGAAATCTTAGGGAGTATAATTTTGCATGTATTTTGCTTACCATCACCCTCTTTTAAGTGCTACATAGTCAGGCAAATAATAATAGTATGGCTTTATTATTGAATAATCCTATCCAGATGAAAATCTACCCAGATCTACTATGCATTTTGACTCACTGTGAATTACTCTGGCTATATTAGGAAAATTTTGAAGACTCTGTCAGGCTGAGAAAACATTCAGTTTTGCTTTTTTACCTAAAATATACATACAGAGACATATGAAAGTAGCTAAAGATCTCTTTGGGCTCTGTGAAACTCTCACTGAGTGTTCCTGAATGTTGTGAAGGCAAAATTGTCCTATACTAAGTCAAGAGGGATTCTCCTTTCATTGATTTGACTTCCTGTACTTCATCCAACTTCCTTGTCAATTTACCAAAATGTGATAACCTGTAGTTACACGAAAACGCCTTTTAGTGAGCCTTCCCTGCCTAGACCTTCCTGAAAGCTTCTTAACCTCTCCCACATTCTGATACTCTCTTGATTGACTTATTAAAAAGAATTTTCAGAAAGTGACAAATGAACGACTTTCCTCAGAACTGACTTTGGGTATAGTAACTTAAAATCTGGGGAGTAACTTTTGTTAATGTCATATATTATGTACAAGTATCTCTTCAAAGTAGTTTTGATAAAAGTCCCACACTATGCCACAACAGTTATCACTTGTATGTTTTTAAAAACTGTTCTAAAATATATCCTATATTTCCTTAATTTAGTAGCTACTGGGACATTTTTCTTTTATTTTTGCTGATAATTTTTAAAGTATATGATTATTATTCATGCCACAAAGCTAGTTCCAATTTTTAGAAAATGTATTTTATTGGGGTTTGCATGATATTATGGATATATTATAATGCAAATAAATTAAATTCAAAATATGAAAATTGAAAATATATTGAATCACCAGTGGCCTGTGAATCTTTTTAAAAATACATTTCTTTTGTTAAATGTAACAAAAAAACTATGTTAATTTTATTGATACTAAGCATGAATGTAACTAATCTCAAAAATATAGTCAAGGGATCCTAACCAATCAGGATTGGAAGTAAACTGACTTCTTTGGAGAGTGAAATCATCATTCCCCTTGGTTCCCTGAGCTGGAAGACCCATAGGTGAGCTTTATAAGGAATAACCATGTGTATGAAGAATCTAGAATCAGAATTTTTCATATGATTAAGGCTAAATGTAAATCTTCCTGAGAAGTGACTACATGACTTTTTTTTCAGTGAAAAATAGAGACAGGATCACGGATTTTGTAAAGTCTCTATAATTGTGCAAAATAAATACCTTGTTATTTTGCATAACATAAATGGAATTCATCATTTATCAGGTATAATTGTATGCTTAAATTCATGTGTTTCTTTAAAATAGCTATTGAAAAATTCACTGAAATAGCTGTGATGTGTGTCAACATGTTTAGCACACTGTAATTCTGCTCCACAGTATAAACTGATGCTCATAAAGAGTTTGAATTTTGCTGAGTCTGGTTTTATTATAGATGATTGGTTTTCAAAGCAGTAACTGAGGAAATGTATACAATATGTAGACTGCATTAAACATATGGAATATATGTTACAGAAATTAGAAGAAATTGAACTAGTACAAGCACTGTGAAAGAAATATTACAATAATTAGACTGTAAAGGATAGTTAAGCTATTCAGTGGCAAATGTGATTTACCAAGATATTTTATAAAAATCAATCCATGAAAGAAAAAACAGTCCTTAAAATATCAATGGATTGATTGAGATATAAATTGAACTTTGTACTATGTATGCTTTCTATATTTATGTACTGGATATTAAGACTAAATATGTTCTAGGTAGGTTTTAAATATACTGCATTTCATATGTTTAAAAATCCATGAGATACAGGTTTCCCATTTATTTTTCCCACATTTTACAATTATAAAGTAAGGTATTTCAAAATATTCCTGAAATAATTAGGATCAGGGGGAAAAATTTGACTTGCTTTTCTCTTACACACAGGGCTTTGCATTTAACCATCAAAATGCACCCTGAGGCAGATGATGTATGGTAACTTTAGTCTGGGAAAACATGAGAATTTGTACAATTGAAAAAGAATGATGCAATCTGCAGAGATGGAAAATGAGGTTAATAGAAGAAGTATAGATCATTGAGTGGTTCATATAAAAATGCATAAAATATTGTGAAAAGAACTACAGATTCATGAATATAATCAGTGAAAATAAATGAATATTATTATTACCCACACAAAATGTTACCCAAAATATATGCATTTTTGCCCTTACATATTGATTATAAACAAATAAATTATTAATGATAACTTATTCTAACATTTTTAGTTATTACCCCTCAATTGTGCTTTACACATATAAAAATTAAATAATTCTGTAATTTTATCCTTAAAGAAAATGCTTTTGAGTTGAGAGGATAATTAAGAATGAACCAGGATTTATTTATGATGTGGAACACTTTAACATAAGCACAAGTAAAATAATTGTGGCTACAATAGTTATTTTTAATAAGGAGATCTCAGTGAATTCTTGAAAAGCACATAGAAAAGATATCTGGACAGAAATTAATCCTTCATCACATATAGGAATTCATACCTGATTGCAGGAAGGGTTTTTTGAGAAGGAATAATATCAGGTGGGATGCTTTTCTTAGACACTTTCTGCAGATGAGAAGGTAAACTAGAGAGACAGCAAGGGAAATCTGGTACATACTGCAACTGAAAAATTGAATAGGCTATCAGAATGAAATCAAAATTTTATGGATTTCAGGGCAAAGGAGGAAAGAAAGGACTCATATGGACATTCTTATTAAACAACTGATATGAAAGAGTGGAGAGACATAATCTATCTGCTCTTCTTTGTATTAATCATTTTCCAAAGAAACTCAGAATGATTGACAAAGTTTGGTAAAGGAACTGTTTTAAGACAGCCAACCAAAGAACAGGAAATATCAGCAATCTTCCTAACCATCTGATATGTAAAGAATGTCAGAAATAGCTATAGCCTGTGCAGAGAAATGAGTTTATATGGGGGATCTCTTACAGGGCATATCTGGGATGACCATTTAGTATGGAAGAAAGTGAGATATTATCACTGGATGTAGACAGGCAGAGTTTGAAAAGATATTTTACTAAAATAGTGTACATGAGATTTAATAACTGAAATATTTTTGGTCTTGAAATTATTTTAAATAATTTAATGAACTTAGATTATCTGATCCTATTAAAGTTGAAATTAACACATTGGCATGCGTAGGAAAGAAAATGAAAAGGGAAATATGTGCATTCATTGATTTCAAAATACTTTCTCTTTTTGTCCATTTCCTTTATTCTGTTTTCCTGATGAATAATTATATATTACTACCAATGGTGACATTTTACTTTCCACATATATGGATTTTCTCTATTTGGCTTTTGGTATATTTTATCATATTATACTTTGACTACAGGGAAACTGAAACATATTAGAAGATATGGACAATTTCACTATCTTCACTGAATTCCTTCTCATGGATATCTCAACCACCTGGGAGCTTCAAGTTTTGCAAGGTCTGATGTTTTTAGTGTTTTATCTAGGTGCCCTGACTGGGAACATTTTAACTCTTACTGCCACTGTAATCAACCCACATCAACACTCCCCGATGTACTTCTTTATTGGCAATTTATCTTTCATAGATCTTTGTTGCATCTCAGTTGCTCTTCCCAACATGATTGTGAATTTTCTGTCAGGGAATAAATCTATTTCTCTCTTAGCATGTGCCTTTTTAGATTTAATTGTTTATCTTACTTGTAGCCACAGAGTTGGCCTTCCTTGTGGTGATGTCCTATGATTGCTATATGGGCATTTGCCACCCTCTGCACTATGGGCTCACAGTCATCCCACATCTATACACACAGGCAGCTGGGGGCTTGTGGACAACAGGGTTGGTCTTTTCTGCTATTCACACATGCAACATGTTCAGGCTTCCCTTCACAAGGTCTAATGTGATCCATCAATATTTCTGTGATGTGCCTCAAACTTTGAGGATCTCCTCTTCAAATGTTCAGTTTTCTGAATTTATGGCCTTAACTATAAGCACTTGTATTATCTTAGGATGTTCTGCCTTTTTGTTTAAGTCCTATACTGATATATTTTCAATGGTGCTTAAGATGCATTCTGTGGAAGTCCGTAACAAAGCCCTATCAACCTCTACCCCACAGGTGGCAATTCTTATATTGTTTGCAATTTCTTTGTTGACTGCTGTCTTTAGTTTCATGGCAAATGAGCCATCTTTTGGTAATCTTCTCATGACCATGTTCTACTCTATGGTGCCTTCATTCATAAATCCAATCATTTATAGCCTGCGGAACAGAGAAATTAACATTGCTCTACATAGAATGTTCCACAGGTATTTTGAGTTCCCAAAAAGGATATTTTAATTAAACATTCCTGAAAATTATTGAAATGAAATATAATTTATATTTAATATATAGTCTTAAAACTGAATTTCTTTCTGTTACATATATTTTCCTTTCTGTATAACCTTTCGTGATTTTTTTTCATATGTGATAGTGAATTACACATTTCTTTATCCTACTTTTCCAAATCTATTTCATGTTTAATTCATGTATTCTTCTGCAAAATAATTTTTTCACATTGTTAAAAACTCTTGAATAATCTTCCTGATGTTTTAGAGCCAAAAACAAGTAATGATATCATACAGAGATGCACATGGACAGGTACTTTAACAGGTACCTATACACTTGAGACAATTTCATGGTACTGGATACTGTCACCCTGGAAGAGAACATTGAATGTTTTAAATTAGAGAAAAGAGTTCAAATTATGTTTTTGTTTTCTTCTTTATATAACTGTCTGTACCATGTAATAAAATGTTTAGAAAAACCAATTAAAATTGCTAAATTGAGCATGGATTTAAATCTAACAGAATAAAAAAGTTTATTACAAATTGGAACTATTCTTGAAGAAATTACCACTTGCTGATTTGCAGTTTAGAATATTTTTATTATAGAAGAATATTAAGAAGCATCTTAAAACTCTGAATATGTATTTCTTACCTTCTCTAATTATATATCTCTGTAACACAATATTTTCTTCAGACTCAACTAAACCAATATATTGCAACAGAATGAATGAACAGATATGATAATTTAGCTATTTCCCAATAAGCCAGAAATATATAGAATTTTAAAATGATAAAATCATTTCTCTTTCCCAAAAATTTATTTGTCATATATGCATGTGACACAAGAACTTTTGGTAAGTCTCTCACTAAATGCCACAAACCCTTTTATTTGCTTTCTTTTTATAATTCATTTTAAAACGAATCATAGTTTTCTTTAGTTTAGTAACTACTGGTCAATTTTTGTCTGTTTTATTTTTTGATGTCATAATGCTATTCTAAACCCTTAAAATACAGTTATATTGGAGCTGCATGATTCTATGGATATATTATAATGTTAATAAATTATATATATCACGTGGCATAAAATTGAAAATATTTATCACCAGTAAATATGAAATGTTTAGAATACTTCTCTGTTGTTAAGTTTAACATCAACAAAGAATTTGCTAATAAGCACTATTATAAGTTGAACTAATCTCAAGAGTATAGGGAAAAATTCCTCATCAATCAGGATTTGAAAGAAAACTGGCTCCTGTAGCTGGTGAAATCACCAGGTCCCCAGGCCTCCTGAGAGATATGACAAATACCTGTTTATCCTAAATAATAGCCATGTTTATAAAAAATCTAGAAGCACAATTATTCCAATTATGGGTAAATATGAATTTCCCAGAGAAGTGAATCCTTGAAATTTATTCAGAAAGAATGAAGCAAGATCACAGATTTTGTAAAGTCCTTGCAATTGCCCAAAAGAAATATTCACATTACAGAAGATAAAATTGTTTCCTCATTTCTCAGGCATATCTGTACACTTTAATTCATGATTTTCTATAAATGGATAATTAAAAATGCACTTACATAGCTGTGATATGTCCAGTATTGTTAGCATACTTAATTATTTCTGCCCCAAATTATAAACTGATAGTCATAGAGAATCTGAAGGTTTCTACTTCTGGTTTTATTATAGTTGATCATTTTTAAAACTGTACCTGATAATATATATGTGATACATAGGCTACATTCTAAATGCCAAAATATAATGATACAGAAAATACCAAGAAATTGAACAGTACAAACTCTATGTATTAAATATTACTTGAACTAGGTAGGATAGCTAAGAAATTCAGAGGCAACAGTGTGTTGTTATAGCATTTCATAGAAATCAACCCTCATAAGCAGAATAGTCCTTTGAATATGAATGAATTTGCAGAGATATCCAGTGAAGTTTTCACTATGAACACTTTCTTGTATTTATTTACAGGATATTAAGCACTAGGTATGTCCTATATATATAGTCTTTAATTATGCACTTGTATTTCATGTGTTTAACAATTGATGAGGAATAGGTATACCAATCATTTTCTCCACATTTACATATTTGTGAAGTAAATATTTTCTAAATATCCCTGAGTTAATAAGGAGCAGTGATAAACATGGACCCTTTCTCTCCCTCTTAGGCCCAAGGCTATCATGATAACTTTGAAATAGAAGATGTATGGTAAATTTAGCCTAGGGAACTTGAGAATTATACAGACCAAATGGAAAGATGCAATCTGAAGAGATAAAGGATATGAATGAGACTTCTAAGATCAATGTGTGGTGTGATAAAGGAATTTAAAAGATCATCTGGAATTTGGGTAATGTCCAATAACTATCCCTTAGGAAAATGATATCAAATTAATTACTGAGTATTGTTTTTGCTATTTAATAAAATCTCTGTGAAAGAATTTTTGCTTCCTCATAAAACTGGGGAAAGAAGAAATATGCATAACGGAAATGATTATTATAATAAGTTAATTTTCATAAATATTTTGTAAAAATCCTATAAATTCATATGAACATATTCAATGAGAGTAAATCAACGCCATAAAATTATTAGTCACATAATAATTGTATGCTACTTAGTAATTACACATGGATGAAATATAAAAATAAAACATGACTATAAATAATATAAATATATAAAATTATATCTTACACATTAATTTATATTTCTAACATTTTATAGTTATTTGCCTCCATTTAGTTTTTCCCAGTATAAAATTACATAATTCTTAATTGACACCCCTCAAGATAATTAGTATTAGAATTCACAGTATAATTTAGACTGGAATAGAATTTCTTTATGATTAGTTCTCCTTCAAACAATCTCAAGTAAAATAATTGTGATTACCATAGTTATTCAGAATAAGCTGATTTCTGAAAAATCTAGAAAAGCCTGGGGCAATATATCTGGAAAGAAAACTAGCTCTTCATCAAATATCAGAATTCATGCCTGATTGAAGGAAGGATGCACTGAGGAAGAGTAATATCAGGTGGGGTGTTTTTCTGAGGTACTGGGTGCAGGTGAGAAGGTAAACTAGAGAGACTGTGTATACCATTGTACTGGTATACACTGCAATGGGAAATTGGAATAAATTAGATCTCAAGAGATTTTATTTTGTGGGGGACATTGCTGCAAAGGATGACAGAAAGTACTCAAATGATGAAAAGGCTCAAAGGAAGCAAGAAAGAATTCTGAGGTATAATACATCTGGTGTCTTCTGGATTAAATCCATTCTGAGAAGAATCTTAGAATCATTCATTACCTGTGTTACAGAAACTAATTTTGGTCAACTGGCCAAAGGTTCAGAGATATCAGCAATCATCCTAGTCCCCTGTTGCATGAAGAGAATAGCTTTTAGTGCTCAAATAAAAGGGCTGCTGCAGAGGCTCTCTTACACAGTGTATATCTGGAATTAAATTTGCTAATGAATAAAACGAGAAAATAATTCCTGAATGTCTCCTGGTAGAGTTTGAAAAGATAGTTTACTAAAATACTGTAAGAGGACTCATAACAAAGGCCTTGACTTTATTTTAAATAATTTGATATCTTAGATTATCTGTTCCTATAAATGTTGAAATTAACATATAAGAGCAGAGTTAGGAAAGAAAGTAAAATGAGAAATATGTGAATTCATTGATTTCAAAATATTGACTTTTGTCCATTTGATCTAAGCTGAATTTCTCAGAAGACATATATGGATGCCAATGTTGGAATTTTATTTGTTAATGATGTAGATTATCTCCACTTTATTTTAGTATATTCTTACTTTATATTTTGAATACAGGGAAATGGCAACATATTATGAGAAATGGACAATGTCACTCTATTTATGGAATTCCTCCTGCTGGATATCTCAACCTCACAAGAGCTCCAAATCCTACAAAGTCTGCTGTTCCTAGTAATTTATATGGGAGCCTTGACTGGGAATCTTCTGTTACTGTTATTGTGACAAACCCAAAATTGCACTCTCCAATGTACTTCTTTCTAGGCAATTTATCCCTCATAGTCCTTTACTGCATTACAGCTACTGTTCCCAAAATAATTGTGAATTCTCTGACAGGGAGTAAATTGATTTCTCTCCCAGCATGTGCTGTTCAGATTTTCCTGTTTATGTTCTTTGGATCCACAGAGATGGCCTTACTTGTGGTGATGTCCTATGACCACAATGTTGCCATTTGCCACCCTCTGCACTATGGGTTCCCCATCATCCCACATCTGTACACACAGGCAGCTGGTGGCTCATGGGCAAGTGGGTTCATCCATTCTGCTATCCACATTGGTGTCATGTTCAGGCTTCCCTTTACAGAGTCCAATGTGATCCATCAATATTTCTGTGATGTGCCTCAAATTTTGAGGATCTACTCTTCAGATGTTCAGTTTTCTGAGTTTACAGCCTTATCTCTGAGTGCTTGTATTCTATTACTATGTTCTGCTTTTTTTGCTTAAGTCCTATAGTGATATACTTTCAATGGTGCTTAGGATGCATTCTGTGGAAACCCGTAAGAAAGCCCTATCCACCTGTACCCTGCAGTTGGCAATTCTCATTTTATTTTTAGTTTCTGGGTTAATTGCTCCCTTTGGTCCTCTTTAAAATAAGGTATCTCTCAGTAATCTTCTCACTGCTGTCTTCTACACCATGGAGCCCCCAATCATAAACCCCGTCATCTACAGCTTGCAGAACAGTGAGATTAAAACTGCTTCATGCAGAATGTTCCACAGGTATTTGGAACATCCAAGCAGGATTATCTGGATTAAAAATTTCTGAAAAATAATGGAATGAATTTTAACTCATATGTGATATATATTCTTAAATATGACTATATCCCAATTAAATATCTAGATTTTTTCTGTATAACCTTTTGCTTTTTAGATACATGATAGTGAGCTATGCACCCATGTCCTAATTTTTCAAATCTAGGCATTTGTGTAATTCACATATTTTTCAGGAAAATGTTTTCCATATTTTAAAATTATTTTGAATGATGTGAGGATGACTTTTAGCTAAAGACAAAGAATGATATCGTATGGAGAGGAAAATGGATGAGTACCTTACTAGTTGTGCATGTATTTGAGAGAACTTCAAGGTACAGGATCCTGATGCCCTGGAAGAATATGTTGATTGTTTTGATTTAGATAATTCAATTCAAATTGTTCTCATTGTATTCACCTTTCTACAAATGTCTGTACCAAGTAATAGTTACAGAATAGAGACTCAATTGCAGGATTAACAACACAAAATAGAACCAACACTGAAATTCCCATTAAAGTAGCTTCCTTTGTTGGAATGTGGATTATTGAAACCTGTGTCTCAACAGAGCATACACCCTGTAAGATTTTCTTTCTGTAAGATTTTCTTCCTGCTTATGTGTTGGCTGTTTATCATTTATCCTACTTTGTTATTTGCTTTCTTATGGATTTTAAAATAATATTTACATTAATTTAGGATAATAAAATTTGATTTCATGCTCAGCTCAAGGCCAAATATTTTAAGTGTATAAAGCTACCTATCAAAATACTAGCCTTAGTATATCTACCATATTTACATATCTATCTATCTATCTATCTATCATCTATCTATCTATCTCTCTATCTATCATCTATCTATCATTTATCATCAATCTAACTCTCTATCTTTCTATCAAAATATCACCTGTCTCTATTTTATCTTGTAGTGTTTGTGTTTCTCTCTGTATATGTGGTTATATTTTAGTAATAGATGCATTTTTCTAGCATATTGTAATATGCTAGAAATAATCAAGTATAATAACGAACAAAACATTTCAGCTACAAAATATCCTTAAGAGAGGGAACAAAAAATATATGTGATGCTAGGCCAAAGATGTAGACTGAGATGACTCAAAACATGAGTACAGAATCATGGAAAAAACAATCAGAGGACAACTCATATCTGCATGTGGCATCAGGCAATCAGGCAAGCATTTACAATCCAAGAGCACCAGACACTGTCCTAAAGAAAGTAGAAATAAAAATAGAATACTGAGGGTTATTTTGAGTGGGTATTTAAGATTCTTTCTCACTTAGAATTTTTTGGAACTTTCAGATTCTCTCTCATCACTTTCCCTCAAGGCATTTTTGTCATTTTACAGGTTTCAGTGTAACATTTCTCCAGTCATGATTGTCTTCTAAAACCCTTAATTATGGGAAACCCATAAGCTAAACACAGTCTTTTCCTACACAAGAAAAGACTGTTTTGGGTCACTACATTAATGATATATGCACAAATCTAAACACACCCACACTGTCATGCAAAACAATGAAAAAATAATTTTCATGGAAATAAGGCTATTAAAAGTATCTTAATTCAGTATGCATAAAGAATATATAAATGAAGGAAGAGAAGGAAGAAGAGGGTTCAAAGTGTAAAGACAAAGGAGTAAATAAAAACAAATTTCTCAGATATTACAAACATGTTTGAAAAAAATCAAATGCAGGTGAGGATATTATTGTGGAGATAATTTTTCAGAATCAAAGACACTAAAGTTTACTTTTTAGAAAATAAAATATAATATAGACCTGACAAAGAAACCCCAATTAAGATTGTCAATATCCGCTAAGTATGAGAAAACGTGAAGTGGAGGATGATTACTACAAATGAATATGAACTTTATATTTGTAAGAAAGATACGTTATTTTTCATTTAAATTGGAAAACAGAAAATTTAAAAAAAACATTCTTAATCTTAATCAGGTGAATATTAATCAAATATGTGGAAGAAAAATCATAAATGTCAGTATTATATTCCTGAATTCCTACTGTCCCTGTCTTAGGACATTACATAAATGAAGCAACTATGAGAGATCCACATCAAAGACAACTGAAGTGAGGAACTAGCATGATATACAAACAGAAACCATATCATTCAACAGGTTGTGGCAATTTGAAATTATTTTATGAATCACAAAAAGAGAAAGATTGTATTCCTAAACTGGTCTATTCCTGTGGGTGTGAAAACATCTGATTACATTAAGTTCAGTTGAGGTCCCTTTGATTAGATTACTTGATAAGTTTACTTCAGTCCTTTTGACTGGACTATGTCAGTGAGGCATGACTCAGGTTGAGACTCCACCCTCTTGTTGGGCCTGATATAAATAGATACACAGAGAGAGACAGGCAAAGTAAAGGAAGCTGCCATATTTATCCTGGCATGTGAGAAAGAACTAGATCACTTAAGCACAAAGCCCCAAGAGGTGGGGCCCACAAAGCAGCTCAAGAGGAGACAAGTCCTGCTTTGTGCCTGATATCTTACACCTGAACTCACGAAGAAAGCACAATGGCCAAGGATGATATAGAAGGCCTGGAAAGAAACAAGCCCTATGCCTGGTTACCCTCAGCTGAGCTCAAACCTCAACAGAGATCAGTGGCCATATTGCTTCAACACGTGCAGCTGACTTTGGTGAGAAAGCGTCTCTGATGGTGCTTCAGTTGGACTACCTATGGCCTTGGAACTTAAAGCATTTACCCTGTATTAGTCAGACAAAGGGGTGCTGATACAAAGTACAAGAAGTCTGTTGGCTTTTATAAAAGGTATTTATTTGAGGTAGAAGTTTACAGTTACAAGGCCTTAAAGAGTTCAGCTCAAGGTACCATAAGAGATACTTTCTCACCAAAGTCATTTGCCATGTGTTAAAGCAAGAGGGATGCTGATATCTGCAAGGTTTCAGACTTCCTCTTTCCTCTTAAGGCTCCATGGGCCCAGCTTCTTCTGATCTCAGCTGTAGGATGGAGGGCTCTTTTCTTTCCAGGCTCAGCTGCTCTGTTCTCTTCACAAGGTCAGCTGTAAACTCTCAGTTGAATGGCTCATCTCTCTTCCCTGGAACACAGGCTCAAAGCTGTCAAGTTCTCTCCTCTTCCATGTCTATGGAACTCTCTCTGTTCTTCTGTGTGTCTTCTTGATTCAGTGTCCATATATAAGGTCCACAAAGGGGGCAGGTACTAAAACCAAGTTGCCCTAATTACGTGGTCAGATCAAAGCCCTAATCTTAAAATAATTTAATGAGAGGCATCTCAGCTGATTCTAATACAATCAAAGGGTATCAATCACATCCAAAGGAACAGACCAGTTTACAAACATAAGTTCTCTTTTTGAAATTCATAAATAATTCCAAACTGCCACACACCCTAAATAAATTCCCTTTATAAAAGCCAACCCATTTGCATCGGCAACACTTTGGCAAACTAATGCACCATTCAAATTAGAAAAGATGCATATGAAGCTGTGGTTAGAAGGTTGCTGGAAAAATAGAAATGATAGGATATTTATTTCAAGAAATTAGGTATTTTAAAAATAAATTAATGTGTATGTAAAAGTTCTACAAGAATTTCAGAGGGTTATATAAAACACAAATATATGATATATATATATATATATATATATATATATATATATAATTACTAAGTTGTATTTATCTACAGAAACATGTGGTTCAACATTAGAAAAATGAAAATAGTAATTCATGACAACAGGAGAGTTTAAGGGAGAAACTTCATAGGATCTTGTCCTGTTTTCAGAAATGAATTCTGTTGCTAAAATACTGATTCATGATAAAAAACTATTATAGAATATTTGGAAAGTAATATCCTAACTTTGAGAAAAAGTAACTATTAACAGGAAATTTTCTTAGATCAAGCATCATATAACTTAAAATATGTATGAGAGAAGCATGTCTTCATAGGGAACCAGACAAATAAGACCATTCTCACCAACTTCTTTAGGAAACATAGTGGAGTAAGAAAAGGGAAATATGAATGGAAATGAAGAAATAAGTGTTACATTAGCAACACATAATTTTGATTGAGAAAGTGATAAAAACTGGGCAAATATAATAGGAATCTTGTTTAAATCATGTTTGAGAAGGCAACTGAATTCTACATGCCAATAAAGAAATATGAAATACATATAGAAAAGAAACAAAATATAGAAAATGAATTTTTTTAAAAAGCAATTCACAATAGAATGAAATATAAAGTAACAGATTTGCCAGATCTTGTGGAAAAAATAAATGTTTCATTGAGGGCTCTTAAGTAACTGAATTAATGGCGATATAGATCATATAGATGGATTGGAAGGCTCAATATTATAACAGCATCAATTATATTCATAGGTTGAATGACACCTGAGGAAAAATCCCTACAGATTTTCTACTGTAGAAATTAAGTTGGCCATAAATCCACATGAAATCCAATAGAATAAACACTCTTAAACAATAAAAAGTTAAAAGGATTCCCTAAACAGGTATTGAGTATTTCTATAAAATAATAATAAGTAAACATTGTGGCAAAAAGTCAAAAATTGACAAGTACAGATGTAACAGAATAGAGGTATGTGTATGAACACTCAGATGACAGATGCAGCAAGGAACTGCAGTGGGACGAATATTTTTCTTACTCAACCCACTCAAAACCAACTCTAAGTTGATTAAATATTGAAATGAAGAAATCACTATTAAAAAAATTATTGAAGATATCTTTAGAAGTTTGAAGGAATGTTTTAGAAGGAGGAGAAGGATAAGAAGTTGGAAGACAGGATGAGGAAGAAGAGTAGATGGAGGAGGAGGAAAAGATACAAAAATATTCACCATGGAAACATACAATAAATGGAGATTTTTTTTTTTCAAGAACCAACAAATGGTCACAGAATTAGACATAAATCACTTAAAAACATTTGTAACTTTTCAGGCTTATATGGGAAATTTTAAGAAAAGGAAGCACAGATATCTTGTTTTACACATGACAGTATATTCTGCATCATGATATGAGGAAAATAATAAGTGTATCCACCTGGTACTACCACATACTCGGCAGTTTGGAAAAAACATATCTGGATTTGCCAATTATTAGTGATGATGTGGAACAAAGATATCTGGAAATATTAGTGTGTGTCCATAAATTGGTACAGCTTCTCTGGAAAACCATTTGATATTTTATTAGCAAACTAAGACTAGTTTACATTACAGTAAGAAGAAATACTGCTTAGAGCAACAAAGATTTCCTATTTATGACACATGTCCATTTTGTGTTGGCTATGATTTTGACCCACAGTCAGTGCCCACATCCTCTGCCAGGATATTGGAGCAGCCTGCACATGGGATGTTATTTGTTCTCATGGCAGAATGACAAGATGTTATGAAGAAATTCTCGTATGTTGTCTCTCAACCCCCCAACCAGAGAGAGAAACATGACAAATTCTAGAATCCATTGGTGTTTACATTTAGATTATTTTTATAATTACTAAATGAATTCTAATTGTGAGTTGGAATATATTAGGTTCTACCATCAATAATTGACAATATATAGTTAGAGTACTCTGATAAATATAGACCATTAAAGTTTACTTCAACAAAGTGATCTAATATTCATTAATATTTATTCATTTCCTTGAAGTTACTGTTAAAAATGAATTGAAAGTGGGCATGACTCTTGAATATTACTTGTTCTAATTACATCAATATGGATTATCTAAAGGGTACAAATTTCCATCATATAAAACAATGATATAAATACCTAACACTTATGTTCACTTCCTTAGTTGAAAACCAACTTTTAAGACAAAGACATCACTTGATATTTATTCCTCCTAAAACCATAAATCTATCTATTAATGTAATGCTATCCAAAATTTAATGAACATATAGTATCCTTCCAATAAACATTTCCCTACAGCATTGTCTATTCCTTTTTCATTTTTTTACAATTTTATTATTATTTTAAAAATTTATTAAAGTATATCATTCCTACATGAACATACATAAACAGTAAGTATATAGGTAAGAGTTGTGAACTTACAAAACAAACATATATAACATCATATAGGACTCTCATACCTCACCTTATCACCAAAACATTGCATTGTTGTGAAACATTTTTAACTAATGACTAAAGAGCATCCTCAAAATATTACTACTATCCAAAGTATTTTCCCCCAAACCACCCTATTATTATTTTTGATATCATTTATACATGAACATAAACAATAAGTGTATAGTAAAAGTTGTGAACTTACAAAGCAAACATTCATAACATCATACAGCAGTCCCATACATCAACCCTCTACCAACACCTTGCAATGTCATGAGACATTTGTTACAAATTATGAAAGAATACTGACAAAATCTTACTACTATAGTCCTTATCTTACATTTGGTGTATTTTTACCCCAACTCACCCTATTATTATTTTTTAAATATATTTTTATGACAGAAGTTGTACACTTACAAAACAATCATGCACATGTGCAGAATTCCCAAACAACACTCTTCTATCAACACAACACACCACACCACACTATGGTGGAACATTTGTTAGAGATTATGAGATAATATCATCTGATTATTACCAGTTCCACAGCATACATTTGAAAGACATTTTCCATACTCCCCCATTATCAACACAGTACATCTTTGGCAGAGATGCAAGAATATTACATTATTACTGTTAACCACATTCCATAGGTAACTCCAGTTGTATTTTTCCCATGCTTCTCCACATTCCCACCACCCTGTAGTACTGATGTACATCTGCTCTAGCTCACAAAAGACACTCTTGCATCTATACCATCAACCACTATTCTCATCCACCACTGGATTTACTATGCTATTCAGTCCCTAGATTATTCTCTAGCTTTCAGCCAATTGGTATTTACATCCCTAGACTACCATTTTCAGCCACATCGCCATTTATAAACCCGCTGTTACTCTCTATAAAGTGTTACCATCAAGACTGTACATTTCCACACTCTTACAGTAAAGCTAATTAAAACTTCTACATACATTAAATATCAGTAGTCCATCTCAGTCCTCCTTTTATCTCCTTTAAGAATCTATCATCTACCACCAGGTCTTAAAGATATTTTCCTACATTTTTTCTAGAAGCTTTCTGGTTCTTGCTTTTATATTTAGGTTTTTGATTACCTGTGAGTTAATTTTTGTATAGAGTGTGAGATAGCAGTCCTCTTTCCTTCTTTTGCTAAGGATATCCAATTTTCTCAGCACCATTTGTTGAATGGACTGTTTTGCCTGAGATGGGTTGGTTCAACAGGCTAGTCAAAAATCACTTGACCATAGATGTGAGGGTATGTTATTTTTTATTCTTATTTTCTTTAATTTTAATTAATTTTTAAAATATTTTAAAATATGTTTAGATTACATAAATGTTACACAAAAATTACAGGGATTCCCATGTTCCCCACCTCCCATACCTCCCATAACCTCCCACATAAACATCCTTCATTAGTGTGGCAAATCACCTCCAATGTATATACACATGCCACTAAGCAAGGACCATAGTTCACATTGTAGACCACACTCTCTCCCACACAGTTCTGCATGTTATATGCTGATGTAAAATGGCCTATATCTGTCATTGTACTGTCACTCAGGATAATTCCCAAGTCCTGAAAAAGTCCCTGTATTACAACTGCTTTTCCCTCTCCCTGCCCAGAAAGCATCCAGTGGCCACTGGCTCCACTTCAATGTTGTATTTTCTTCCATTGCGTGAAGCACAATATGTCTACAACAGAATACCAGTAAGTCCACACTAGTCCATAACTCTTCCCCCAATTCTGAGGAGTCTGGGGTGGTGATGACCACTCCACCTCCAAGTGAGAGGAGGCTTATATACCATGGATACAGTGGGTGGGATCATCCTGCCTGCAGCTGCAGACTCTCTCCATTCCCTGGAATGGCTGTTGTCTATCATCACCACCTCGCCAGGTAACTTGAGTGAATCCATTGAACTGTAGAGTAGGAGTTGCAGCTACACTAAGATTCCAAGCACAGCTGGCACATGGGCAGACCAAAGGCTCCAGTCTCTAGAAGTACACCTACAGACTCCAGCATCACATATAGATTTGAATAGAAGGGACTGATGGACCATGTGCAGGGAGGACTTATTTGAGTCCAACTCTGTCACTCTCAGGAGCACAGATTCCAAAGTAGAGCCCACTGATAAGGCATCAATCTCTGGAGCTATCCCCCCTTATATAGGACCTGGGTGTCTCCAGAGCCCTCAGGAGCCCCTCTGTGTGTGGGTGATATCCACTTTGGTGTTCTATGAGATCCTACTGAGGTGTGCATAAGTGTTACCTCTGGGATGACCTCCCGACTCTCTTTGAAGTCTCTTAGCCATATGAACTCACGTGTCTTTACCTTTTCCCCCTTTTATTCAAGGTCTTTTTCCAATCATATTGCCAGTTGGCACTTGGTAGTAATCCCTCATTGCCAGGGAGGCTCATTCCCGGGAGTCATGTCCCATGCTGGGGGGAAGGTAATGCATTCATATGCTGAGTTTGGTTTAGAGAGAGGCCACATTTGAGCAACAAGGAGACTCTCAGGTGGCAACCCTAAGGCATCCTGTAACAGTAGGCTAAGTTTCAATTACAAGAGCAAAGATTCGTAAGGCTAGTCATCAATAACAAGAACCCATTAGTGGACCATCTGTGAGGGTATGTTATTTAACCATCAATTCAGTTCCATTGTTCTATGTGCCTATCTTTATGCCAGTACCATGCTGCTTTTACCACTGTGGTTAGGTAATATGACGTAAAGTCCAGAAATGAGACTCTTCCAACTTTGCTTTTCATTTTTAAGATGTTTCTGGCTATTCAGGACCCCTTACTCTTTCAAATAAATTTGGTAATCATGTTTTCCATTGATTTAAAAAATGCTGGTTGAATTTTTATCAGAATTGCATTGAATCTGTATATCAATTTGAGTAGAAATAACATCTTAATGATATTTAGTCTTTCAATCCATGAGCATGGAATGATCTTCCAATTATTTAGGTTTTTGTTAAATTTCTTTTAACAATGAGTTGCAGTTTTCTGAATACACATGCTTTACATCATTGGTTAAGTTTATTCCTGAATATTTGGGTTTTATCTATCATTTTATTTTCACCACTCTTTTGACACTTTTAGCTACTTTTATTGATGTATTCTTTTACAGGCCTCTCTGTCCTGTCTTTTCTTTTCAGGCTGTACCATACCCTTTAGTATTTCCTGCAAAAACATATCTCTTGGTTACAAACTCTCTAAGTTTCTGTTTATTTGTGAATATTCTAAACTTGCCCTCATTTTTGAAAGACATTTTTACCAGATATAAGATTCTTGGCTGGAAGTTTTCCTCTTGCAGTATCTTAAATATATCATACCACTGTCTTCTTGCCTCCATGGTGTCAGGTAAGAAATCAGCACTTAATTTTATTGGGCATCCCTTATATGTTATGCATTGCTTTTCTCTTGTTGCTTTCAGAATTCTCTGTCTTTGGCGTTTGACATTCTCATTAGTATGTGTCTCAGAGTTGGTCTATTAGGATTTTTTCAAATGGGAGTACGTCATGCTTCTTGGACATGGATATCTACGTCCTTCAATAGGGTTGGAAAATTTTCTACCATTATTTCTTCAAATATTCTTTCTACCACTTTTCCCTTCTCTTCTTCTTCTGGGACTCTTATGACACAAATGTTTGCACATCTCTTGCTGTCCTTTAGTTCCCTGAGACTTTGTTCAAGTTTTTCCAATGTTTTCTTCATCTGTTCTTTTGTATGTTCACTTTCAGAGGCCATTTCTTCAAGCTCACCAATACTTTCTTCTGCCTCCTCAAATTGGCTGTTATATGATTCCAGTGTATATTTATTTCCATTTATTGCACCTTTCATTCCCATACGATCTGCTATTTTTCTATATATGCTTTCAAATTCTTCTTTGTACTCATCCAATGTCTTCTTAATATCCTTAATTTCTTTAGCAATCTCATTGAATTTATTAAGGAAATTTATTTGAACATCTATGATTAGTAGTTTCAACTCCTTTTTGTCACCTGGAGGCTTATCTGGTTCCTCTGACTGGGCCATATCTTCCTGTTTCTTGGTGTGGACTCTAAATTTTTGTTGGTGTCTTGGCATCTGCTTATGAGATTATTTATTCTGGGTGCAGTTTTTCTCTTTAGTTTAGGGCTTCCTGCTCTTTCTCCCTTGATGGTTATGTAGTAGGAGCCAAAGATGTAATTGGTGCTATAATCTGTGGAGGCTCAAGCTACCCTCATTGCCCCAAGGAGAAAGAAACTTCTCCCCACTTTCTTCTTTGCCAGGGATAGGGACAGAGACACAGCTCTTTGGAATAATCCAACTCATGCAGGCCTAGACTGTAGTTGACCAGAGACACCCTTTTCTCCCATGCCTGGGGCAGGGATGGAGCTGCAGGTGTGGTCTTCAATCTATGCAGTGCAGGTCCAAGATGACCACAGTTGCCCTGGTAGAACTCCAATTATTCAGTCTTTGCTAGCTTCAAGTACCTGCAGTTACCTGGATAGGCTGGTGCAGGGCCTGTTAGCTTCCTCCCTGCTAGAGGTGGGGCTGAAGTCTAGGCTAGGGCTGCAAGCCAAGCTGGGTGAAAAAAACAGATCTCTACGATCACTGTGATTTTCAGTCAGCCCAGCTTCCCCTCATGCTGGGGAGAACTGTGGCTATTGGCCTCCTTCTGACTTGGAAAGTCTAAAACATAAGCTGTTCTTAGGATTGTACTTTAGCCAGCCGAATTTACTAATCAGTAGCCGAAATCAGTTGCCAGCCATCTCTTCCTTTCCTGTTTTTGGAAAATGGATCTTCCAATTCCTGACACAAAATAGCTCCTGGGGTGGCTTGCACTGCCAATGTAGGATGATCACTGGCCTCCACAGGGTGGCCTGTAATTTCCCACAGAGGCTGGCACAGCTTCCCCCCAACTTCCTCCCTGCCTGAGGTGGGCGTGGGGCTTAGGCTAGAGCAACAATCTGATCTACATGGAAAAAAGTTGGTCCCTAACAGCACTGTGATTTTCAGTCAGCCCCACTTCCCCTCATGTCAGGTGCAGAGTTAAGATGGTAGCAACCAGCCTCTTTCTGACTTTGACAGTTTCAAACTTCAGCTGTTTTTAGAATTATACTTTAGCCCACCGAATTTACTAATCAGTAGCTGAAGTTGGTGTCTAACCATCTCTTCCTCCCATTTTGGGAAGTGGGGCTTTCAATTCCAGCTGCAGAACAGCTCCCAAGGCAGCTTATGCCTCCACTGGAGGATGGGCACTGGCCTCGATGGTGTGAAGTGCTCTACTTACGGATCTTCTCTGCAGATGGGCAGTGTCCTCCTATTCTTTCAAGGATGTTGCAGGATGCACTTCTGGTCTCCTGGAGCCCCCAAACAAGTGCTCTAGATAGCTGTGGGTGATCACCAACTGCCCCATAGCAAAAGCTGATTCTAGGAACTATTTATTCTGCCACCATCTTGCTGGCTGTCTGTAAAATCCCTTATTCTTTTTATAAAATATAAAATCCAATTTTAAAAAGTTTATACAAAAAAATTCAACCAATTCTATGTGCTTTCCTTGAAGGATATCAAGTCAAGAACAAAATAGATATTTTTCAAATATTGATTGCCATTTCCCAAAATGTAAGTGACATTAAATTCATTTGCATATATGTGGTATTAGTGCAGAAATAAACAAATAAATCAATGCAACAGAATAAAGTACACAACTACAGAAAAGCTCATTTAGGAACACAACATATGAGAAAAGTATTGAATGGTAGTCTATGTACTTTCAGTTAATGGTGATTGGGCAGCTGTTATTCATCGGCAATAAAAGAAATTTCATTCCTGCCTTTCACTCCGCAAAAAATTAAGGGAGTTAAACAATACACCATTAGACAAACAGTGGGTCAAGGAAGAACTTACAAAATAAATCAGTAACTAAATTGAAACAAATGAAAATGACAACATAACATATCAAAACCTATGGGATGAAGCAAAAGTAGTACTGAGAAGGAAATTCATGGTGATAAATGCCTATATTATAAAAGAAGAAAGAGCTAAAATCAAAGACCTAACTGCACACCTGGAAGAAACAGAAAAAGGACAACAAACTAACCCAAAAACAAATAGAAAGAATGAAATAACAAGGATTAGAGCAGAGTCAAATGAAATTGAAAATGAAAAAGCACTAGAAAAAATAAAAAAAACCAAAAGCTGGTTTTGATAAGATTAATAAAATTGACAAATTACTAGCTACACTAGTAAAGAAAAAAAGAAAGAGAATGCAAATACATAAAATAAGAAACAAGAAAGGGGACATCCACACTGACCACACTGAAATAAAGTATGTGATAAGAGGATATTTTTGAAAAATTGTATGCCAACAAGATGGATAATTTAGAGAAAATGGAAAAATTCCTAGAAACACAACAGTAGCCTACAATGAGGAAAGAAGAAATTGATGAACTCAAGACCAATCACAAGTAATGAGATTGAATTAGTCATCAAAAACCTCCCAACTAAGAAGAGCCCAGGACCAGACAGCATCACAGGTGAGTTCTACCAAACATTCTGGAAAGAACTAACACCAATCCTGCTCAAACTCTTCCAAAAAATAGAAATGTAGGGATCATTGCCCTATTCATTCTATGATGCCAATATTACCCTAATACCAAAGTCAAACAAAGATGCCACAAAAAAGGAAAACTATAGACCAATCTCTCTAATGAATTTAGATGCTAAAATCCTCAAAAAGATACTTGTTAATCATATTCAATGACACATCAAATGAACTATACACCATGACCAAGTGGGTTTCATCCCTGGTATGCAAGGATGTTTCAACATAAGAAAATCAATCTAATTCACTACATAAACAGGTCGAAAGAAAAAAGACACATGACCACCTCTTTAGATGCAGAAAAACCATTCAACAAAATCCAGCACCTTTTCCAGATAAAAGCACTTCAAAAGATACTGTATTAGTCAGCCAAAGGGGTGCTAATGTGAAATACCAAAAATAGGTTGGTCTTTATAAAGGTTATTTATTTTGGGTAGAAGTCCACAGATACCAGGCCATAAAGCGTTAAGTTTCTTCTCTCACCAAAGTCCATTGCCACGTGTTGGAGCAAGACAGCTGCCAACATTTGCCACGGTTCAGGCTTCTTGGGTTCCTTTCTTCCCGGGGCTGCATTTCTCTCTGGTCTTAGCTCCTCTGGTTCCTCCACAAGGTCAGCTGTAGACTATCAGGCGAATGGCTCACTTCTCCTCTCTGGGGCCTTCTCTCCAACATCAAAATTCCAACATCAAAATTGCTTCTCAAAAACTTCTCCATCTGTCCTTTGCCTTGCCTTTTATATTCGATTCCCCACCCACCAAGGGGTGGGGCTCAATGCCCTACTGACCTGGCCCAGTCAATGCTCTAATCATAACTTAATCATGCCCAGATTAACAGATCAGTTTACAAGCATGATCCAATTATATTTTTGGAATTCATAATTACATCAAATTGCCCAATGGCTACAGATAGGAAAAGAACAAAACTTACTCAACATGATAAAGGGTATATATGAAAAACTCACAGCTAACATCATATTCAATGGTGAAATCCAAAAAGCTTTCCCTCTATGATCAGGAAAAAGACAAGGATGTCCACTATCAAAGCTCCTATTTAACATTGTGTTAGAAGTATTTGCTCAAGCATTTTAGCAAGAAAAAGATATCAATGGCATCCAAATTGGAAAAGAAGTGAAAACTTCACTATTTGCAGATGACATGATCCTATACTTCAAAAGCCCTGAGAAATCTACAATAAAGTTTCTAGAGTTTATAAATGAGTTCAGTAAAGTTGTAGTTATTAGATAAATGGGAAAAAATCAGTAGCATTTCTATACACCAATAATGAGAAAACTGAGAAGGAAATCAAGAAAAAAATCCCACTTACAAAAGCATCTAAAAGAATTAAATACTTAGGAATAAATTTAACTAGAGATATAAATGACTTGTATGCAAAAAACTATACAACACTGTTAAAGGAAATCAGAGGACACCTTAGTAAATGGAAGAATATTCCCTGTTCATGGATAGGAAAACTAAATATCATTAAGATGTCTATCCTACACAAACTGATTTATAGACAATGCAATCCCAATAAAAATCAACACAGCATTTTTTACTGAATTGGAAAAGCTAACTATGAAATTTATTTGGAAGGGCAAGGGGCCCTAAATAGCCAAAGACTTATTGAAAAAGAAAAATGAAATTGGAGGACTCACACTACTGACTTCAAAACATACTACAAAGCTACAGTGGTCAAAACTGCATAGTATTGTCACAAAGACAGACATACTGACCAATGGAACCAATTTAAGAGTTCTGATATTGATCTTCACTTATACAGTTAACAGTTATTTGAAAAGTCCACCAAGCCCACTCAACTGGGAGAGAACAGCCTGGCCTCTTCAAGCAATAGTGCTTGGAGAACTGGATATCCATATCCAAAAGAATAAGAGAGGAACACCATCTCACACCTCAGACAAAAATTAACTCAAGATGGATAAAAGATCTAAATATAAGAGCCAAGACCATAAAGATCTTGGAAAATAATGTAGGGAAGCATCTACAGGGCCTTGATCAGGAAATGGTTTCATGAACTTTACACTGAAAGCATGAGCAACAAAAGTAAAAATAGATGAATGTGACCTCCTCAAAATTACAATCTTTTGCACCTCAAAGGAGATTTTCAAGAAAGTGAAAAGGCAGCCTACTCAATGGGAGAGAATATTTCATAACCATATATCTGATAGGGACCTAAGAGCCAGCATATATAAAGAAATCCTACACTTCGAAAATAAAGACAAGCAACCCATTTAAAAAATGGGCAAGTGATTTGAATATACACTTCTCCAAAGAAGAAATACAAATGGCTAAAAAGCACATGAAAAGATGTTCAATGTAACTAGCTATTAGGGAAATGCAAATCAAAAGCACAATGAGATACCATGTTACACCCATTAGACTGGAGGCTATTAAATAAACAGAAGACTACAAGTGTTGGAGAGGATGTGGAGGAACTGTAACCCTTATCCACTGCTGGTGGGAATGTAGAATGGTGCAGCCATTGTGGAGGACAGTTTGGTGGCTCCTCAGGAAGCTTAACTACAGAACTGCCATATGATCCAGCAATCCCACTGCTAGGTATATACCTAGAGGAATTGAAAGCAGAGATATGAACAGATAGGTGCACACCAATGTTCATAGGGGCATTATTCGCTATTGCCAAAAGTTAGAAACAATCCAGATGTCCATTAACAGATGAATGGATAAACAAATTGTGGTATATACATACAATGTAATATTACACAGCTGCAAGAAGGAATGCAGTATTAACACATGGGATAACATGGATGAAACTTGAGGACCTTATGCTGGGTGAAGGAAGCCAGGCATGGAAGGACAAATATTATATGACCTCACTGATATGAATTAAGCAAGGTGAGCAAACGCACAGTGCTAGATCATGGAAGACAGGTTTACAGGAGAAGGAAAGGGAGAAGAAGGTTTTGAGTCAATGCTGGGCAAAATCTATGATAATGTGGAAGGATGTACTTGTGCAGTGGATGGCCATGACAGTGGTGCAGTGATGCTATTGGGTCGGACGGTGCTGGTTTGGGAGGGGGATAGGGTGGAGGGTGAGTTGGACTGTCCATGGAACTGGGGAAATGTTTGGGGGATGGTGCAGTTGAACTCTGGGGATTTGCAGGTATGTGGTTGAAAACTAAATGTTGGGAATTTTCTTTTGGAAATATGGCAGGGGAAGGTTACTAATTTAGGGTGTTAGATGTGGGGGGTATGTGGGACGGGGCACACATGGGGCAGGCTTCTAGGGAGTGTGTGAGTGTTCTTCCTGTCATAATGTTTTATATTAGTGTGTGGAGACCCACATAATGAACGGGAAGGTGTTGGACTCTCATCCTGCTGTGTTCTCAAATAGAGAGACAGGAGACTCTCGAGAGCATAGGCAGTACCTAGTAGGGGAGGACAGGCCCTCAACGTTATTGCAAGTAACTAAAGAATCTTGTTCTTCAAGGAGTGAAGCTTGGTGGTTACCTTGGGTCCTGAGGGGAGAGGGAGGAAGGAATAGAAGAGATGCAATATGGGGCATTTTTGGGGTGGTGGAAATGTTCTACACGATCCTACAATGATGAATACAGGCCATGTTATATTTTCATCAAACTTTATAAAAGTATATGGTCCAAAATGTGAACCATAATGTAAATTGACCATGGTTAGTAGCAATGTTTCAATATTCATATATCGATTGTAACAAATGTACCATCCACATGTAAAATTTTATTAATAGGGGAAAGGGGAAAGTGGAAGGATGTTGGGCATATGGAAATCCCCTATATTCTGTACATCACTTTTCTATAACTTAAAGATTCTTTGAAGACAAAATGAAAAAGATATGACATTGGGGAATAAATGGAAGAAAATGTCACTGTACATACAAGACAACAGATCTTACAGTGATGAAAGACATGTCATTTTTTTTTATTTTTGATTTTTATTATATTTTTATTATTCTAATTTTGTTTAAAATGTTTGTATTTTATTTGTTATTTCCGAAACTATCATTATTATTTTATTTTCTTATTAATTGTATTTGGTTATTTTGTTGGCTTCATTTTTTAAGAAGTTTTAGATCACAGAAGGGTTACAACTGTGGCAAGGGAGGATCACTGGTGTGGGGTGTCAGTGATGGGGGATGCCTGGGAGGAGGTCCACCTGGGGCATACCTATAAGGCATATGAATGTGTTCAAGTGTTCATGGAGAACTGTCACGGTGGTTGGAGATTCACACAATAACCAAAATAATATTGAATTCCCATCCTGGGGAGCTCTACCACATTCTCTAATGGGATAGCAAGAATCCTAAGTACAAGGGCAACGACTAGTGAAGGAGGATGGACCATTGATGGGCCCTATTATTGATGGCTGTACTTAGGAAACTTTACTTTTGAAATTGAAACTTAGCCTAGTATTATAGGGTGCCTAAGAGTTACCTCCTGAAAGCCTCCTTCTTGCTCAAATGTGGCCTCTCTTTAAGCCAAACTCAGCATATAAATACATTACCTTTCCCCCAGTATTGGACATGACCCCTGGGGATAAACTTCCCTGGCACTGAGGGATTACTGCCAAGCACCAACTAACAATGCAACTGGAAAAGATCTTGACCAAAAGGGGGAGAGGATAAAGACAAATGAGTTTAAATGGCTAAGAAAAGTCAAAGTGAGTCCAGAGGTCATTCCAGAGGTTACGCTTATGCATGTCTCAGCAGGATCTCATTGACTCCCAAAGAAAATACTGCCTCAAATAGCTGGGCTCCTGAAGGCTCTGGAGACATCCAGACACCATAGGCAGGGCAGACAGCTCAGGAATTTGGTGCCCTGCCAGTGGGCCCTAGTTGGGAATTTAGGCTCCTCAGTGTGACAGAGTTGGACTCAGTTGTGGTTTCCCTACACATGGCTCTTCTGACCCTTCTATTTGAACGTATAGTTAGTACTAAAGTTGATAGGTGTATGTCCAAGAGACTTAAATATTTGTGCTATCAATGTGCCAGGTAGGCCCTGAATCTCAACAGAGTTGCAACACGTACTCTCCAGGTCATTGGACTCACCCAGAACAACTAACAAGGAGATGGTGATGGACAGCAACCATCCAAAGGAACAGAGAGAATCTGCAACTGCAATCAAGATAGTGCCATCCATCTGCCCTATGGGATCTAAGCACCCTCTCAAATAGAGTTGGAGTGGCCATCACCATTCCAGAATCCTCAGGACTGGGGAATGAATGATGAACTAGTGAAGACTTATTGGTATTCTACTACAGACTTATTGTGATTCTAGAAATGGAAGAACTTTTATCATTGATGTGGAGGCAGTGGCCACTGGAGCTTCTGAGGGCAGGGGGAGTGGAAAAACAGTTATAATATGGGGCCATTTTCAGGACTTGGGAATTGTCCTGAATGACACTGCAATGACAGATAGAGGCCATTATAATCTTGTCTTAACTTACAAATTTCTGGAGGAGAGAGTGTACACTACAATGTAAACTATAATCCATGCTTAGTGGCAATGCTCAAAAATGTGCTCATCAATTGGAACAAATATACCACACTAATGAAGGATGCTGTTAATGTGGGAAAATGTGGAAGGGGTAGGGAGGAGGGCATATGGGAATCTCCAATATTTTTTATGTAACATTTCTGTAATCAAAATATCTTTAAAAATTAAAAATAAAGTATATTTAAAAGACTTTCTGTAATGGACTTGAATAATAACAGCACATCTCTGTGATTAAACTGAGAGCCACTGAGTGTACACTTTAGATAGATTGTACAATGCATGGGACCATATTAACACAGTGAAAAACAGACTATGGTTAATGGTACAAATATGAGATCATTCTCTTATGAGCTATAATAAATACACAATACTAACATATGGTATTAATAATAGGATGGTTTGTGGGAAAATTCACCAAAATGCTATGGTGTTGGATAATAGCAATATTATGACGATGTTCTTTCATCATTTGTTACAAATGTGTCACAACAATGTAAGGTGTTGGTGGTGGGGCGATGTATGGGAATCCTGAATGTTATTGAGATTGTTTTGTTAGCTTACCATGTCTCAAATTTTTAAATAGTGAACGTTTAAAAAATAGAGATGATGTATATACACAAATGTTCATAGCAGCACTTTTCAGGACAGCAAAAATGTAGAAATAACCCAGATGACCACCAAAATAAATGGATTAAAAACACACACACACAAAAAAAAACCCTATCCTGCTCAAACTTTTCTAAAACATTGAATAGGGGGGAATACTTCCTAACTCATTCTATCAGGCAAAAGCATACATTCATATTCCACATGGTTATTCTTTATATACTAGATATTAATAGTACATAAGTCATAGGTTTACTGTGCATACATTTATTTCTCATACCACTACCAGATAAAGATACCAAAATAAAACTACAAATTAATACACTTTATGAATATAACTGAAAAATCCTCAAAATACTAGCAAACCGAATCCAACAGCACATAAAAAGAATTACACTTTGTGATCAAATTCAATTCATCACAAGTATATAAGGGTGCTTTAACATAAAGTAATCAATGAATGTAATATACCACATTAAAACAACAAAGGAAAAAACAGGATTATCTCAATTGATGCAGAAAAGGCATTTGACAAAATCCAGCACCCCTTCTTGATAAAAACACATAGTAAACAAGGCATAGAAGGACACTTCCTCAACATATAAAAGACATTTATGAAAAACCCAAAGCTAACAACATACTCTATAGTGAAAAAATAAAAGCTTTTTCTCTAAGATCAGGAACAAGACAATGATGCACACTGCCACTACTGTTCTTCAACACTGTCCTGGAAGTTTAGTCAGAGAAATTAGGCAAAAAATGCAAATAAAAGACATCATAATTGGAAAGGAAAAAAATAACACTTTCTCTATTTGAAGATGACCTAATCCAATATACAGAAAATCCTGAAAAATCCACACACAAAAAAGCTACTGGAACTAATCAACATCCAAAACTCAGTAGTGTTTCTATATACTAGTAATTCATAATCAGAAGAAGAAACCAAGATAAACTCCATTTACAGTAACAGCTAAAGGATTCTAATATCTAGAAACAAAATGAACCAAGAATGTAAAAGACTTGTCCACAGAAAATTACAAAGCATTGCTACAAAAATCAAGAGAAACCTAAATAAATGTAAGGACATTCGTCTTCAAGGATTAGAAGATTAAACATTGCTTTGATTTGTATTTCCCTAATGGCTAATGTTGCTGATCATCTTTTCATGTGCCATCTGGACATTTGTATATCTTCCTTGGAAAAATGTCTATTCAAGTCTTTTGCCCATTTTCTCCTGGGCTCATGTGTCTTTTTTTGCTGAATTGTGGAATTTCTTTATATATTCTGGCTATTAAACCCTTACTCAATATGTGGTTTCCAAATATTTTCTCCCATTGTGTAAGCTGTCTTTTCCTTTCAGGATAAAATCCTTTGAGGAGCAAAAGTTTTTAAGCTTGAGGAAGTCCCATTTATCTTTTTTTTTTTTTTTTTTTTTTTTTTTTTTTTTTTTTTTAATTTTTGCTTGTGCTTTGAGTATAAAGGTGAACAAACTATTGCCTAACACAAAATATCCTGAAGTTGCTTCCCTGTGTTTTCTTCTAAGGGCTATATGGTTCTGGTTCTTATATTTAGGTCTTTGTTCCATTTTGATTTGATTGCTGTATATGGTGAGAAGTAGGGAACCACCTTCATTCATTTGCACATGGACATTGGGTTTTCTCAAGACTATTTTTTGGAGAAACTACTATATCCCCAGAGAGTGAACCATCAGTTGGCCATAAATATGAGGGTTGACATCTAAACTCTCAGTTCAATTTCAGTGGTCAGTATGTCTCTCCTTATGCCAGTATCATGCTGTTTTCATTACTATGGCTGTGTAATAATTTTTAAGATTGGAAAGCACAAGTCAAGCAACTTCATTTTTTTTTCTCAAGGACTATGAATATAAATCATCTCTATATTTCTTTAAATTTTATTCTAGTGTGAACAAAACTCATGATTAAAGGACCAAATATTATAATACAAAGGATATGATGGACATAAAATGGTATATGTCATGTAATGTACTTTTATTTACATTACTTTTGCAAAAAATCTGGAGTCAGCATTTTGTCACTGATTTGGGACAAGTTTTTTGTTTAAGTTCAATTAAAGACAGGATTCAAAGAAATCTTTCTTTCTACCTAGGGACTTTTCATTTATTTCTGCCTTACAAAGCTGATCAAACCACAAGTCCTGAAATTTCATTTGAGTCTAAAACCTCTAAATGACAAAAATAAAGAATCATAAAATGACATACTATTTTTATTAGGCTTTGCTAAAGAAACCTCACAAATATTAACCAGTTCTTATCAAATTAATCCTATCAGCAACATTAGTTTTAGATATGTTCATGGCCCTCTCCAGCACTTTACAGAAAATAAAATGGAAGTAGGAAGCTGATATATTTTTACAAAGGCTTTTAGAAACAATAATTACCATTTTACCCAGCAATACCACTTCTAGGTATAAACACAAAAGTTTTGAAAGCAAGGACTTCAAGAGGTATTTGCACACTGATGTTCATACCAGTATTATTCACAAATGCCAAAAGCAGTACAAGTGTCCAACAATGTATGAATGGGTAAATAACGTAGTTATTTACGGGATGCAGCAAAGACAATACTCTAATGGAAATTTATAGCTGTGCATGCCTATATTAAAAAGGAGAAAAGATATCAAATTAAGAACCTTGTTTGACATGTTGAACTAGAAAAAGAAAAGCAAAGTATACCCAAAGTTATCAGAAGGAAGGAAGATTAGAGAAGAGATAAATAAAATAGAGTAGAAAAACAATAGAGAACAAACAAAACAAAAAGTTGGTTATTTTTAAAAAACATCAATAAAATTAACAAGACTATCTAGACTAACAAAGGAAAAAAGACACAACTAAAATCAGAAATGAAAATGTAGATGTCACTACTGACCTTACAGAAATAAAAAGGATTATAAGCAAATCTATTAACAATTGTACACAACAAAATAGGGAAGGGGAAAGGGTGGGTGCTGTCACCAGTGTTGACCTTGGTTCTGCCAGGAACTCCGCGGGGACCCAGGGGGCTAAAGACTCCTCCCCCACACAGAGGAGGAGCCTATGGACCCAGTGGGGAGCTCCTGTCTAGTCTGCCCGGGGGAAAGTCCTGGAGAAGTCGCACCTTCTGAGCAAGGTCTGGCCGGCGTCCGTCCCATCCCCGCCCCACCCGAGCGTGGGCGATCCTCTCAGCAGCCTCCTGCTCCATGGCTGCCAGACAGAGCCGCCGGCCGCCCAGCCCTGGACCAAGGACGGTTGCTTGCCCGCCAAGGATCCCGGCGGGACCCGCGGCCGCAGTAGGAGGGTGCCAGGGCTTTCCAGGGCAACCAAAGGGTCAAGGGAGGAGCGCAGGGAACAGGACCTCCCCCTGCCAGCAGGCGGGGAGTCCCCAGGGAAGGGGAAGAGGGGGGAGGGGGAGGGTCCAGGAGCAGCCCCGGCGCTGACTCTCGGCCTCCCCCGCAGGCCGCTAGGGCCTGATCGCACCCTGGGCTTCGCGTGGGACCCTCTGAGCGTCGCCGCCCCGCCGCCCCGCCGCCCCACTCTAGTCCCGTTGCTCCGCGGCTGCCTTCTAGGAACTACCCGAGAGCACCTACCGTGACCACAAGCTGCAGGACTACAGCCCTAAGAACCTGCGGGAGGCGCATGGGGACCAGCTGGACAGCGCCTGCACCAGGGCCAGGAACACTTGGGAGCGCAGGCACACTGGGAGCCACGCCCCATGGCGCCGCGCAGAACTACAGCCCCTGGCCTGGTGAGGCTGTTCCCTTTGCGCAGTCCCCAGAGGTGAAGGCGCGGTAGTCCTGGGACCCTTGCCCCTCACCGGCTCCGGGTTCTGAACACTGTGCAGACCAGATTTGACAAATGCACAGTGTAAACTTTTTTCAAATTTAAAAGCACAGTTCCAAAAACTTTGGGGTGAAATTTCTGCACATGCGCAGCCTGTGGCATTGGGGAATTTAATTTACAGCTTTTCTGGAGGCGATCTCTTATTTTCTGAGCCTGAGAAGAGTTTATTGGGGGAAAAAAATTAAGTTTTCATATTATTTTCCCAAAGGTGATATGCATTTTAATAGATTTGTATTTTTTAAAAATCTGTGCTCTTTAGATATTTTAAAGAATAAAAAAAGAATGAAAAGGGAAAAATGAACAGCATGTATATACCTACAATGGAACATTTTCAGGTGTAAAAAGAAATGAAATTCTGGTACATGTGATAACTGGATGAACCTTAAAGACATCCTGTTGAGTGAAATAAACCTGCTGCACAAGGACATGTATAATCTCACTTTTATTAAATAATTAGAATAAGTAAACTCATAGAGTCAGCATGTAGAATATTGGTCCCCAGTGTAGGGTATGAGCGAGAGAATGAGGAGTTAATGCTTAAATTGTACAGAATTTCTAATTTGTTTCATCATAAATTTTGGTAATGTATGGTGATGATATTAGTACAAGAACATAATTAATAGTACTTAATTGTATATGTCAGTATTGTTAAAAAGAGGAAAGTCTAGGTTGTAAATATGTTAGTAGAATAAAAATAAAATAAAAAACAAGCAAGCATAGGACTGCACCATGCAAATGGTGAACCTTTCTGTAGTCGATGACCTTTCATGAAGTGTAAAAAATGTACCAAACTAATGCAAAGGGTTAATAATAGGGTGGTATGTGGTAACTCTGTATTTTGTTCATGACTTTTCTGTAAACCTACAACTTCTCTAATTAAAAAGCAAAATAAAGAATGAAAAATGACAAAAAAGAATGAATATTTAGATTATCCCACCAGACAAAGAATCATATCCACCTAAGGTGTATTTTGAGGGAAAGGAAATATGGACTGAGCAGTGAAAAAAAAGGTATTTATAAATACCAGTATGACCTTGTCTCTAGCTGAATAAATGATTCGTGTATTGTTATGAGTATTTCTTATTTTGACATAAATATGTTTGCATGAATATTCAAGCAGCTGCAGTTGTCAGTTTTGTGATGTTTCCAACTATTTTAGAAAAAACTGTACTCGTTGTCATGTACTATCTCTGAGGTCTCTGTTTCCTTAGCTCAGCAGTCAGACAGTGACCTGACAGATATTTCCTTCAATGCCAGGAGTTGAAAAGAAATACTAAAAAACTTCTTCCTTTCTTTGCAGATTGGCTCTGAGCTGTAGCACTCATTCATATAAAGCCTGACTGCCCCCTACTCTGGCTTGCACTTCACTTCCTACTTGTGTGGATCCTAAAGATCAGCCAGAAGTGCAATCTTAGGGTCACGTTCCCAACACTGGGCATGCAAAAAACCCTGGATTCTCCAGGGTTCCTGTTAGTGTTAGGAGGCCTTTACTCTAATAAGAATCTTACTCCTCAACCTAGTACTGCCCAGGCTGTTAGGTCTTCCTGCTGCTTAACCCATTATGTGTTGCAGTATTGAGTGTTTTCAAATGCTTTTATGGAATACCACCTGTAAAGCTGCTCTACCTTGAGATGGATGGAAATGAATGCCAGTCTTTATCCCAGTCCTGCAAGGAATCCCAAGAAAGGACAAAATTCACAATCACATTTATTTTCATTTTTAGTTCAGGGTCCATATTTCTTCCAGTGTACACTATGTGTACAGTATGTTACAGTTAAATGGATTTGCAAGAGTGTGGCAGGAGAGAAATTGTGTTATAAGAACAGACAATCCATTTGAGATGTTTTCTACAAATCAGTGAAGATTAATATAGAAGTATTTGGAGAAATATAGTGTTTCATTTTTAAGATATGTACAGGCTAGTGAGAACAATCAGGTAGTATTTATGGTCCATAGATGAGTTAGAATAATTAAAGGAGCAAAGTCTTTGAGTTTATGATCCTGGGAATAGATTGGTTTTAGGTAGAAATGGGAAGTTCAGGTATTTTAACAAAATACCAGGAAGGAAGACAGAATCTGTGGGTACAGTTATATTTGTTTTGTATATCTGATAGTGTGAAACTGCTAACCTTGGCTTAGCAATTCTTAGTATTACTTTGAAATTAAATAGCAGTATTTATAAACCAAGTGCAATGGAAGGACTGCTGAAATTTGAGGGGAAAAGCAAACAAGTTTAATAGATCAAGTGACATTATTGATGACTCACTTGCACTCTTAGATAATAAACTTAAGTTAAGCCAGTCAGCAAGATCATGCCTTATTCTGAAACCGTGTTCAGCAGTGAAGATGGGTCCAGAAGAGGCAGAGCTTTGGGTTTTGCCTTGTGAGTAAAGCAGATAGAAAGAGCAAGTGTAGTTAATGCAGGATGAAATGGACTGATTATATTAAACAATGATGAGATGCATATGTAAGAGAAATACTTAAATTAATCAGTTAATGATCATGAAATAATTTTGAGATGAAACTATGAACATATTAAAGGAGTGCAAGGCACTTGAAATTGAAAATTGACGAAAAAGATACAGGCATGGACATTGAAGTTAGATTTGAGAAAAAATAAGGATTATTAAAGTCTTTTGTTTATACACATTATTCACCTGAAGAGTTTGATTGCTGAAAGGACTTACAGGACCAAAGCAGTTTAAATTTAGGGAAGATCTTTACAACAGGCAAAGGAGACAATATGCATTGCAAGGGTCTGACAACATCAGGCATGGACATTTTTGTCCTTCCACCAGAAGTCACAGAGGACACACACTCAGTCTAGGTCTGAAGCTACCAACAACATATTGGGAAGGTACCAATAAGCCCAAATCTGGGGTGTTGGCAACTTTGAGAGTGAGCTGGTCATGTAGGCACATTTAATCTATGTGGCAAGGCTGCACCATCAGATACCCCTCTTCACTCCAGGTTCTCCCATATCAGGTGCAAATCAAAAGTCCTATTGTAACTACAAAACTAAGGAGATAGGATTAAACATCTGTAACAACTCTGGACCTGTGATGATTGACAACCATTTAGGTTTAGTTAAGAGAGTCCATAGTTTTGGCTAAAGGTCAGTAGATCTGCAGATAAGCTTGTAGTCAATGCAGATTTGCTATGCAAGTAATAAGAGAGAAATTAATAGGACTGGAAGACAGACAATGGTAGCCATTGTAAAAATTTTTTTGAGAAGAGAGCAGAGTTCATAGAAAAAATAAAACAAATTCATAGCAATAATGGAAAAACACTTTTCAGTATCAAAACCTGAATCTGCAGGTGTAAAATGAACACTATGTTCCTGTAAACATGTGATAAAGATTATTGAAAAAAGAGATATTTTGGTGAACAAACCTATATTTATAAAATGAAGAAATAATTCTAAGGACACAAAAGCAGAACAAAAGTCCTGGAAAGTTGGAAATTACATACAGCAGTACTCAATTTTTTAAAAAAACTGGGGTAAATAAGATTTGTGTGTTATTTTTCAATCAAACACCTCAAATATTTAAGAAAAGATATTTAATATGGTAAGATTACTAGGAAAATTAGACGGAAAATAATGTGTATTTAGAAATAACAATCAGGAACACTGGTGATAAAGAGATGAGATGAATCCATATTTAGATGTGTAGTATTTTCTATTTTTATAATTACTGGTTGGTATTCATTAGCAGTTAATAATCAGAAACAAGAGATCGGAACAAGACAAGGATGCCCACTATCACCACTCCTATTTAGCATTGTCTTAGAAGTACTTGCTCGAGCACTGAGGCAAGAAAAAGATATAAAAGGGATCCAAATTGGAAAAGAGGAAGTAAAAATTTCATTATTTGTAGACGACATGATCCTATACGTAGAAAGCCCTGAGAAATCTATAACAAATCTTCTAGAACTTATAAAGGAGTTCAATAATGTTGCAGGCTATGAAATCAATGCTCAAAAATCACTAGCATTTCTGTACACCAATAAGTAGCAATCTGAGGAGGAAATCAAGAAAAAAATACCATTTACAATAGTAACTAAAAGAATAAAATACTTAGGAACAAATTTAACTAAAAATGTAAAGGACTTATATACAGAAAACTATGCAACACTGTTAAAGGAAATCAAAGAAGACTTAAATAAATGGAAGAATAATCCCTGTTCATGGATAGGAAGACTAAACCTTATGAAGATGTCTATCCTACCCAAACTAATTTACAGTTTTAATGCAATCCCAATAAAAATCAACACTGTATTTTTTAAGGAACTGGAAAAACTAACCACAAAATATATTTGGAGAGGCAAGAGGCCCCGAATTGCCAAAGATATATTGAAAAAGAAAAATGAAGTTGGAGGTATCATATTACCTGACTTTAAAACATACTGCAAAGCTACAGTGCTCAAAATTGCATGGTATTGGCAGGAGGATAGACATACTGACCAATGCAACCAAATTGAAAGTTCTGATATAGATCCTTTCATATACAGTCATCTGACATTTGACATGGCCACCAAGCCCACTCAGTTGGGAGAGAATGGCCACTTTAACAAGTAGTACTTGGAGAACTGGATATCCATATCCAAAAGAATGAGAGAGTAATACCATCTCACACCTTATACAAAAATCAATTCAAGATGGATCAAAGATCTAAATATAAGAGCCAAAACCATAAAGGCCTTGGAAGATAATGTAGGGAAGCATCTACAGGACCTTGGAATAGGAAATGGTTTCATGAACTTCACAGCCAAAGCATGAGCAGCAAGAGAAAAAATAGATAAATCATATCTCCTCAAAATTAAAAACTTCTGCACCTCAAAGGACGTTATTAAGAAAATAAAAAGACAACCCAATGGGAGAAAATATTTGGCAATCATATATCTGATAAGAGCCTAATATCCTGCATATATAAAGAAATCCTACACCTTGAAAATTAAAAGATAAACAGCCCATTTAAAAAATAGGTAAGCAACCTGAAAAGACACTTCTCCAAGGAAGAAATACAAATGGCTAAAAAGCACGTGAAAAAATGCTCGACATCGCTAGCTATTAGGGAACTGCAAATCAAAACTACAATGAGATACCATCTTACACCCATCAGAATGGCAGCTATTAAAGAAACAGCAGACTTTAAGTGTTGGAGAGGGTGTGGAGGAATAGGAACCCTCACCCACTGCTGGTGGGATTGTGGAATGGCCCAGCCACTGTGGAGGACTGTTTGGCGGCTCCTCAGAAAACTAACAATAGATCTTCCATAAGATCCAGTGATTCCACTGCTGGGTATATACCCAGAAGAATTGAAAGCAAAGACATGAACAGATATATGCACATCAATGTTCATAGCGGCATTGTTCACTCTTGCCAAAAGTTGGAAACAGCCCCGGTGCCCATCAACAGATGAATGGATAAACAAAATGTGGTACATACATACAAGGAATATTACTCAGCTTAAGAAGGAATAAAGTGCTAACACATGGAATAACATGGGTGAATCTTGAAGACCTTATGTTGAGTGAAGTAAACCAGGCATTGAAGGATGAACAATATATGACCTCACTGACTTGAAGTGAGGAAAATGAGCAGTATGTGAGAACCATTGTCTGAAAGATAGGTTAACAAGGGAGAGAAAGGGAAGAGAAGGTTGTGAACCATCACCCATATGGACATAATCTATGGTAAAGTGATAGAGTATAGTTGCATATTGAAGGATAGGACAGGTGGGTAGTGATATTACTGGGTTTGGTAGTACAGGGTTGACAGGTGGGTAGATTAGGAAGGGTGGGTTATAATATCCAGGATACTGGGGGGAGAGATGGGAGAGGGACTAGTTGAACATCAGATTTGTGGGTATGAGGTGGAAAGGACAGGAGTGGGAATGCTCTTATGACAATATGACAGGGTAGCATCACTGGTTTAGGGTGTAGGTTGCGGGGGCAGTCAAATGGGGTGCATCTGGAGTAGGATTCTGGGGAGTGTGTGTTCATCCTGTCATAATGTGTTGTGTCAGGGAGTGGAGACCCACATGGTGAGTGGGAAGGAGATGGACCCCCATCTTTGGGATGACCGATTTACCCAGAAACAGAGGTGGGTGTCTCTTAGGCACAAGGGTGGATCCTAATAGGAGAGGATAATCAGCATGTCAAGACTTCTTGTTGCATGTAACTATGAATCTTTTCATCCAATGAGTCAAGACAGGGGGTTGTCATGTGCCCCAGGGGGATGGGGTGGAAGGAACAGAAAAGATCAAACATGGTATTTAGTGGTCAGGGGAAAGGTTTTTCATTACCTTACAGTGATGGGCACAGGACATGGCAAATGTCATCAAAAATTATTAAACTGTACCATCAAAATTGTAAACTATACTTTAAACCATAGACAATGTTTAGTAGCTAGGTTTCACTATCTGTATAACAGTTATAACAATGCTACCATCCACATAAAAAAGGTTTTAATATGGGGTGAAGAAAGGGAAGAAGGTTGGGTATATGAGAGTCTCTAGTATTCTGTGTGTGACGTTGCTATGAACTAAAACTTCTTTGAAAATTGAATGAAAATTTGGGAGACACTGGGGAGTGAGAGGGGGAAAGAGCCATGGTACAGACTGGACAACCGATAATACAGTGTTAAAAGGAAAAATAAAAATAATAATTTTTTAATGTAATTTTATTTAAAAAATTTTTTTTGCTTTTTTCCCATTTTTTGAAAGTCCAAATCCTTTAATTTTAATTTTAAGCTTTTTTCCCTGAGTTTCCATATATTTTATTTATTACATTTAAGCTTATCATTATTATTTCATTTTCCTATTAATTGTATTTGGCTATTATATGGGCTTCATCTTCAAGGAAGGTTTAGATCACAGAAGGGTTAAAATAGGGGCAGAAGAGGATCATTGGTGGGGGGTTTCTGGGATGGGGGTTTCATGGGAGGAAGTTCAGCAGAATATACATGAAAGATATATAAAAATGTTCAAATGATCAAGGGGTGGGGCATCATCACAGTGGGTGGAGAATCACTCAATAAATGAGAGAATACTGAATTCCCAGCCTGGAGAGCCCTGCCACATTCTCCAAGGGAGCAGCAACAGTCCCCCAAGTGCAGGGGCAGTGTCTGGCAAAGGAGGATGGTCCACTGATGGGTTCTTGTCATTATTGACTAGCCTTATAAATCTTTGCTCTTCTAATTGAAACTTAGCCTGCTGTTATAGGGTGCCTAAGGGTTGCCACCTGAAAGCCTCCTTGTTGCTCAAATGTGGCCTCTCTCTAAGCCAAACTCAGCATATGAATGCATTACCTTCCCCCCAACGTGGGACATGACCTCCGGAGATGAGCCTCCCTGGCAACAAGGGATTAATACCAAGTTCCAACTGGCAATACGACTGGAAAAAGATCTTGAATAAAAGGGGAAAAGGTAAAGACAAATGAGTTCATGTGGATAAGAGACTTCAAAGAGAGTCAGGAGGTCATCCCAGGGGTAACGCTTATGCACATCTCAGTAGGATCTCATAGAACACCAAAGCGGATATCACCCCACACAGAGGGGCTCCTGAGGGCTCTGGAGACACCCAGGTCCTATATGGGGGGGATAGCTCCAGGGATTGATGCCCTATCAGTGGGCTCTACTTTGGAATCTGTGCTCCTGAGAGTGACAGAGTTGGACTCAGATATGTCCTCCCTGCACATGGATCATCAGTCCCTTCTATTCAAACCTATATGTGATGCTGGAGTCTATAGGTGTACTTCCAGAGACTGGAGCCTCTGGCCTGCCCATGTGCCAGCTGTGTCTGGAATCTTGGTGGAGCTGCAACTCCTACTCCTAGTGGAGTACTACAGCTCAATGGACTCACCCAAGTCACCTGGTAAGGAGACGATGATGGACAACGGCCATCCCAGGGAATGGAGAGAGCCTGCAGTTGCAGGCAGGATAATCCCACCCATCATATCCATGTGATATGGGCCCCCTTTCACTTGGAGGTGGAGTGGACATCACCATCCCAAACTCCTCAGGATTGGGGGAAGAGCTATGGACTAGAGTGGACTTAATGGTATTCTGTTGTAGATATATTGTGATTCAAACAATGGAAGAAATTACAACAGAGTTGGAGCCAGTGGCCACTGGACACTTTTGGGGCAGGGAAGGGCAAAGCAGTTGTAATACAGGGGATTTTTCAGGACTTGGGAATTATCCTGAGTGACATTACAATGACAGATATAGGCCATTTTACATCAGCATATACCATGCAGAACTCTGTGGGAGAGAGTGTGGTCTACAATGTGAACTATGGTCCATGCTTAGTGGCAAAGCCCCAGGATGTGTATATCCATTGCAGGTGATGTACCACACTAATGAAAGATGTTTATATGGGATGTTATGGTAGGTGTGGGGGTGGGGAACATGGGAATCCCTGTAATTTGTGTATAACATTTATGTAATCTAAGCATCTTTTAAAATATAAAAAAAAGTACCACACAAATGCAAAGTATCAACAATAGCAGAGTATATGTGAACATTGTACTTTTCCACGAATTATCTGTAATCCTGTAATGTTTCTAATGTAAAAATAATAATATTTCAGAATGTTATACTGATGGAAAAAAGAAACTGCTTTTAAAAAAAAAAGGTTTATATAAACAAAGTTAACCTTTACCTAACAGATAAAGTAAAATCTGAGAAAAACTATTCCAAACCATCAGCTTGGAAGCACGGAAGATAAAACAAAATAAAAACATATGGAGTATATGAGAAATTAATATAGAATACAACAAAGTTTATTACATACCTTTCTGTCATATCAATAAATAAAATGGAAAGCATATTTAAAAAGGTAATGTTTCAAAATACATCAAATTGTTCATGTTTTTTAACCCACCCACCAATGTATAGTATAATTAAACCCAGATTGTGTATCACATTATATGTATATGCATATTCCTTACAGTAATGTTTATAATAAATATAGTGATAGCAATAGAAGGAAGCTTAAATGTTCATTAGTAGGAGGCTGGATAAATAAACACTTAAAAATAGAGCAAGTTTTACTATTGAAAAAAACAAAAACTTGCTTTTTATTTTTGCTGTGTACAAAAACAGTTTGGAATTATGTGCAAATTATGGTAACTTTGTTTTTTTTTTAATATAACACTTTTATTGGGATAAAAATTTATATACCATACAATTAAGCCTTTGAAAGTTTGCAATTCCATGGGCTTTAGTACATTTAGAGATTTGTGCAAACATCAGCACTAATTTTAGAATATTTTCACCACTCCCTAAAGAAACTCCATGCCCATTAACAGTCACTCCCTAAACCCCATCCTCCAAATCCCTGGCAAACACTAATACATATTCTGTCTCTAGGGATTTGCCTGTTCTGTACATAGAGCATGAGTGGAATAATACAATAAGTGGCCCTTTATCACTGAGCATATTATCTGGCACTTATAACTGAGCATAATGTTTTCAATGTTCATCCACGTAGCCTTTATCTGTACTTTGGAGGAGAGAGACTGTAGGCTAACAGCAGGATTTTTCTTTTCATTTGGAATTTTTCTGTATTTTTTTTTTTTTTTGCTTTAAACATATGCTTGATTTATTTAAAGGGATTGTATGATTATGGGACCTATGGTTAAGTTCTCCTGTTTTTATTCAGTAATATATATACATATACACACAGAAATATACACATATATAAATTTAAATTATAATTTACAAAATACTAAGAAAAAATCTATGAAACTACACATTGTATTTCTGGATATCAGGGAAACATACAATGCAAAAGCAATATTAACTGTTATCCTAAAACAGATAAACTATGAAAAAGTGTTTCATTCTAAGGGTGAAATTGATTTTCATAATCAATTAATATATTTCACCAATTAAATTAATAATTTTGCAATATCTTTAACTTTAAACATAATGTACATAAGGTAAAAGGTAAAAATGAAACATATTTCCAATAAAAAGAGATATAAACAGAATATAATTGTTATTTAGTGTTATTCTGTTTGTTAGTAAAAATAGAAATATTAAATAAATATAATGTTTGAAATTTTTATTGTCTTTTTCTTACATGATTATTATTGCATACCTGGAAAACTAAAATAATCTATTGAGGCAATAGCATAATTCATTAGTTGATTCTTAATAAAAGTACACAAAGTAATTGTCATTAATATATACTTAGGCCACTACTCTCTAAATACAGTGGAAGAATGCATCCAATCTAGATCAAATGAATACATAAATACACCCCCCCTTTTTTTTGAGGTACCTAGGGCCAGGGATTGAACCTGGGATCTCGTATGTGGGAAGCCAGTGCTCAACCACAGAGCCACATCATTTTTTGTTTGTTTGTTTTGCTTGCTTGTTTTTGTTTTTTCAGGAGACACTGTAAACCTAACCTGGCACCTCCCATGTGGGAGTTAAACTACTTGGGCCATACTGCTTCCCTTTAAATCCTTTTGAAAAGTACCTAAGGAAAATTGTGCAGTGCTGCTATGGAAAAAAGAAATGTTTCTGAGTGATTTTTAGACAGAGCCTGTGTGTTTGAAAGAATTAGAAAGTTATATCTTTGTTTTAGATAGCATGACCCAAAAATGTAGTAAAGGAAAAACAAACATTTCCAAGTAGGACTATATAGCCAGAGCCATAAAACAAAGGGATATTATATTTGATTAGTGTCAATAAAATTTTATGGGCAATATATTATCACATATAAAATAAAAACATAATCTTTTTATATATGGGAAACATGAGACAGTCAAAATTTCTTAATACTTAGGAACAATATCCTCAATGAAAATATTGAAAAGCTATGTAAATTTGTCACATAAATATTAAAATAATGTCTCATATGCTTTTTAAAATTTAGCCTCTCTCCCAATTATATATATATGTACATCAAAACAATAAGGCATTATATATCTGCAATCATATTGCAAAGGAATGTTGTCTCCAAATATGGAGCTGAAATAATCTGTGCCTTTTGAGATTTCCTTGCATCTCTGAAAACGAATGATGCTATTCTTGTAAAGTCCCTTTCCTTCTGAGGACAAATGTACTGGCTAATTTTGTTCTATCTCCAGGGTATTTCCTTACTCAACTCGGGGAGGATTACTTTTAAAAAAGGAAGAAGTATAGACAAGCAACCTATGATTCTTAGTTGACTCTGTTTCATGATGTGTATAATACCATGTAGTACTGCAGCTGAACGAATTTGGCTAATCCTTTGGTCTGCATGCCTTTCTGATACCTGCTTAGCTTTGCAACTTTAGTCAGATGTCTCCAATGCTGTAAGTATTCATTTTCTCATCTTTTAAATGAGGATAATAGGTCTGCTGTTAAGCTCAGAAGAGGTAGCATGAGCAAGGTGGACAATTAAGAGTGTAATGGACATTAGCTCTTAGCTTATCCTCTGGAAACTCACAAGAAGAGATAGGAGGGTCCCCACAGTGCCACCTCTTTGCCAACCACTGGACCTTTGTGTATTTCATCCACTAGAGCAATAAAGAAATCTTAGGACTTGAGGTCTGCTAAATAAAGAGAAGCACCATGCCGGGGAGGGGAGGGTCACTGAGTCACCTCTGAAATAGCTGTTTATCATGCTATCCAGAGATACAGCTGAGTATGTCTGAGTCCATAAAATTGTAAAAGATATTCTGGAATAGTGATTAAAATTCTGGGGTTTATTCATAGAATGAGGCTTGCTGGGTTCAAATCTTGACTCAACCATGCATCCACAATGTGACCTGAGCTAATTCCTTAAGCTCCCTATAGGTCAGATACCTCCACATAATGGGAATATCATGAGTGATTTTGAGCATAGTTGTAAGTTATATTAAAGAATGCATGGTAATATCTCAGAATGTGACTTTTATGGGGTAATTAGTCAGATCTGTCATTTTCTCACTAGTGTATTTCTCAAGTTGTGAATTTTTCCTTCCTTTGATCATACCACCAAAATATATGCCTTCTCAGCTCCTTTTATTCTAAAGTAAATCAAACAACCACCTGTTTTACTTGGAAGGATTAGAGTGGAGATCTAGGTGTACTGGATAAACATCTTGATACATCCTTATGTTAAAAAAGCTTTGCTAGACTTGATCCATATACATATCCCTTTGACTATTTAAACCACAAGAAATCAATGGCTCAAAAGCAAAATTATCCAATGGCTTAGAAAACTTTCAGAGGCTAATCAACATATAAGAAACATAAAAACTCTTATTTTGACTGTGATTTGCTTTACTGGACTATATAAATCCATATAATAATGAACTTTTCATAATATACTGGGTTGGTCAAAGATCAACTATTGTTTCACTATTGTTTTTGCAAACACAGCTTGGGGTCTTCCTGCCAGAGGAAGCTCCAAGGAAGGGAAGAGAGGCAAGCAGGGCTCTATTCTGAGCCCAGGAATAAAAGGCTGGGTGAGTCACCCCATGTGAAGTCTGCTGGGGTTTCACAGGTGAAAGGATAACTTTTTTCTTTCTTATAAACTAGACCTAACAGACTATCAGTGATACAAGAACTTTGTTAAATTCAGTCATAATGTCATAAATGTCATAATGGTGGTGGTGTTTTTTTTGAACCCAGGACCTCATACATGGGAAGCAGGTGCTCAACCACAGAGTTACATCTGCTCCCCATAATGTTTTAATTGTATTTCATAATTAAAGATAAAAGCTGTGTAAACAAGATATTTTGAGAAATAAAATGTCGTTCATCCTCTGAGACTCTGTTGCAGAGTTTGAGAGCACCTCTTTGAGGCCCTAATTAGCAGAAGGCTGTAATGTTGGTATCTAGGACATGGGCCAGCCTGGAAAAGGTGAGCCATGGTGAGAAAGGGGAAGAGGTGAGAGGCTGCACAGACAAGTACATGCTACCTCTCTCCCAAGTTAGAAGTAAAATTGGGAAAATTTATAACCATGCCTATTTATCTAGAATTTTACTCTAACCTTTATTACATTTCATTCATTCATTAATATATTATAATATATTAAATCCACCATCCATTCTCTTTATCTTCCATAAGTTTTTTTGTATCTTCTCTTTCCCTTTAATATCTATTGAGACCACTCATTCCAGGTCATCCTTTTATAATTAATAGCTATACTATTAGAACATTTTTACCCCTTTCTCTGCCTCACAAATAACTTCATTTCCAAAGAACAGTTAATATCTATGAAATGTCACGTCCATTATGCCTTCCACCTTTAGATACTAAAGCATCCTTTGCTCTCAATCTGGACAGGTGAAAGCTAAACCTCTGAGGCCATTGTCATGCCCTTCAACTCTCCCATCCCTCTTACCCAGACCACTTTTTTTGAGCCTTTCCTAGAATATTCTACCTCTAAACCTTTCAGGTTGCCGAGGTATTTCTTTTTCCCCACTGTGTTTCCAGATTAACTGACCTTCCTTTCCATTTTTCCCATCAAAACTAGTGACCATTTTTCAAGGATTAAATTACTTTTGCCACATTTTTACATCAGATCCACATTATTTCCTTAGTACTCCTGAAGAACATATTGCCTGTCCTTATTTAGCCTAATAAACATCAACTCATATGCTTATTATAATTTTAAATAAACAATATGCTGGAGGAGAACAACATTTTTTTTTAATCACTAACATGGAAATGCATGGTTTTTAAAGAAAAGTCAGAATTTGACTTATAATTGCTAACAACTAATTTTGATGCTGAAATCTCCAAAACAGAGTTTAGAGATAGAACAGAAGAAAACCAAAAATAATTTTGGGCGACCCTGACTTTAAGAGATAAAATGAAAAAGCTGCCAGTATCAGACAGAGATTATGAATAATTAAATACAGAACAGGATATTCTGATTTTAAGTGGTTTTTAAAACTTTAGCATGCATAAGAATCACATGGAGAAATCATCAAAATGCATCTCAATAATGTTTATCCTATAGCTTCTATTTCTTATCTATGAGTTCCTATGAAAGAATCTGCTTTTCTAACAAGTTTCCAGGTGCTGCTGATGCTGCTGAGCCTTGTAACTCACTATGAGAACCACTGGTCTAGGGAATTGGGGACCTAATATAAGATCCTAATAAAGAATAAGCAGTCATTTGTTGTAAATTCCAAGGAGGCTTCACAGGGAAGTCTCACATCAGCCTTGGAATATAGAAGGTCATTTACAAACTATATTTTGTATCTTGTTTGTTTGCTGTTTGGCAGGCTTCATGACAGAAAGTATCAAAGGGTTTATGGAGGAATTAGAATCGGAAGGTAGAAGGCATCAGACACTCTTTCAGGAGATATGAATTATTTGGTGGCAGAAATTAGAATGATATACATAAAACTATAGATTATATGAAAATGTTTTTTTGGCATAAGAACTAGGTAACATATTGCCCCAAATTGAATAGACACTGAAAAGCTGAATGCTACTTATTTTCTAAATCTGTGCTTGCCACACACTGCATTGCTTTGTATTTTTGTTACTTTATGATTTTATGCAATAATTTCTTGTAGACTACTAGCTTTCAGTATTTCTTCCATAGAGCCTACACAGTTATAAATAATCACCACAAACATATTTGCTGAACTTATGTGTGATTATATAAATGTTTTTATTCAAAGTGTAGGAAAGATAGGGAAAAATTAGAAAGCAAAATCTCAGATTCAAAAACAGTCTCTAGAAAAAGAAAAAAGTTTTCATCAAAAATCATAATATGCTTCAGGGAAATTGATACATTCATTGAGTGATAAATTAATAGACTAGGACACTGAAATACTGGCAAATCCCATTCCTAATGTGATACTGCATAGACTGTCACACTCAAGAATATATAAATTAAATGAGTTTTATTTTATTTTATTTTTTTAAAGATTTTATTTATTTATTCATTTATCCCCCCCCCCCCCTGCTGCTTGTGCTCGCTGGGTCAGCCAACCACGCCGTGCGGGCGGGCCTGCCCCCACCAGGAGGCCCCGGGAACCGAACCCGGGGCCCCCCACATGGTAAACGGGAGCCCCACTGATTGAGCCACAGCCGCTTCCCAAATGAGTTTTATTAAACAACCTCAACATCTGTTATGAATGTACAATACTGCACTGCACACCAATTTGAGATAACTCATATTGGATATTTGAGGTAGTTCAAGCCTAAGGTGATACAGTCTCTGCAAAATCTTGACATTTCAGTTAGTTATATGATGAAATGTAGGAAGGAACCACTTTTCCTCTTAGAAAAGATAGTGAGAAGTGAACAGTTTGGTGGAGAAATACAGGGACCACTTACTATTCTCAGCCATGTAAATGATGGGGCAACCCACTGAGGGACACCAGAGAGGGTGGGCAAGGCTAAGGGCAGCTGGAAAAACACCAGGAGGAAAAGGAAATCTGGCCAATCAGCTTAGATTATGGAGGTAATTAAGTAGGAGATTTGGCTAAATAGTTGTGATTTACTGCACCATCCCCCTAAAGGTCACAGCAGCAATACTGGAAAACCCACTGAGAAAGTAAAAACTCTAATGCATTAGAAATGAAGCAAATATTTTGCTGCACAATTCAATTCAGATCTACACTGAAGTGACTACTAAAATTATAGTTAGGTTTTTATCAAACAAAATAGAACAAAAAGACAAAGAATATATGGTAGATTTCTGTTATCTATGCCTGTAATACATTACCTAAATGCATTTAGATTAGATAGCTCAGGTCCTTTCACAAGGTTTGACTCTAAATATGACAGATTACTCTATATCAGTTATTAAATGACAGTTTTCAAAAGGATAAAATTACAGCTCTTATGCAAATATAAAAAAAACATGCAAACTATTTTATTTAATTCATTAATTAATGAGGGAACCAGAAGATATTAGAACTCATTCAGAAGAGAAATCAAATTACCACACATATAAGGGCAGCTAAAGAATGGCAGAATGAATTTTCAAATAGATGTAAAATATATCAATGCAGGAAGCAATACTCATTTGCATTACACCATACAGAATTTAATTTCCTTGGAATATAATCATTTGCATTAATAACTGTTTTCTACAGCTTCCAGAATTGTAAACTAGCTCAAAAACAATAAAAAGAAAAGTTAACCCAGTGCACTAGACAGGACGTGGATTTTTTTTTTTTCTAATTTCAAATTTTTCACAATTTTTCCATTTACTGGCATAAGGAAGAAAGATATAATAAATACAATTAATGTTGTTTGATGGTCCCTTTTTGTCTAAGAAATATGCTAGGCATTATCTACATTATTTAATTGAATTGAATAATGGTCCAATGAGAAAGTTCACAATGTAAATTGGGTAAAGTGATACTTAAATTACTTATCCCCAGTCACAAAGCTAATGAATGGATAGGCTGAAATTTATTCTTAGACTGACTGCTCCAAACTCAATGCCCCTTGTCATTACATATTGCAAAATTTAATTAAGGAAGGAATGAACTTTGGGCCTTAAGCTAAATAGAATTTCAAGGTTGAAGATGTGGCATTGATATCCCTTTACAGTCTCCTATCTAATGGAAAATTGGGGTTAAATTACCTCAGTGAAAACTTTGTGTGATTAGTTTCATGTGGTCTCAAATTTTCTGGTAGATATATTGGTGACTTGAAGAAAGGGGATTTGCACAAATTATAAAAACAGTAAATAATCTCACTGCAGTCTCAAGTTGCTCACTTTATTTTTTAGAGTCATTGATTAAATATCCAGAGAAATGGACAACTTCACCTCTGAGACCACATTCTTCCTCATGGGTTTTTCTGATGTTCGGTAGATTCATATTCTACAGGCTGTACTGTTTTTGATAATTTACCTGGTAGCCCTACTAAGGACTCTTCTCATCATCACTCTCACCACCAGAGATCACTGGCTACATAGTCCCATGTGCTACTTCCTGAAGAACTTGTCCTTTCTGGATCTCTGCTTCATTTCCATCACTATTCCCAGATCCATCACTAACTCTCTGACTAACCACAACACCATCTCATTCCTGGGGTGCATTTCACAGGTATTTTTCATAGTTGTCTTTGCCTCTACAGAAGTAGCTCTCCTCACAGTGATGTCCTATGACTGCTACGTTGCCATCTGCCACCCACTCCAGTATGAAATCATCATGAACCATGGGGCATGTGTGCAGGTGGCAACTTCTTCCTGGGTCAGTGGAGGTCTCAATGCAATTCTGCACACAAATTCCACCTTCTCCGTACCCATGTGTGGGTCTCTTTTTGTTCATCAATTTTTCTGTGATATCCCACAACTCCTTTCCCTTACCTGTTTTTATAACATTGGAGAATTAGTAGTCACTGGACTCAGCTTAGTATTAGATTTTGTCTGTTTTATGTTCATTGATATTTCTTATATTAACATCTTCTCCACTGTGCTGAGGATGCCATCCAGAGAAGGCAGGTCCAAACTTTTTCCACATTCCTGCCTTACCTCCTTGTTGTGATACTCTTCCTGTCTTCTGCATTCTTTGCCTATATACACCCCTTTCCTAAACCTCCATCAGCTTTTGACTTGCTGGTGTCAATGTTCTATACAGTGGTGTCACCCACCATGAATCCCCTCATCTACAGTCTAAGAAATAAAGATATGAAGACTGCACTGAGGAAACTGCTAATTAGCAGACATTATCCTTCAAATTAGAAGACTCAAAAGTCCATGTGTCTGAAGAATCTGGTTATAGAGTCTTGCAATAATATTGGATATTAAAGTAGGATTATCATATAACTTTGTATGTACTCACTATACTGGCATTAAGAAACATTCTCCATGCCCAAATCAAGTAGGCAGGCCAAAGAATAGGGCTTCACTTATAATTAGGGAGATATATCCTGGTCTTCTCTATATTACCATAATTGAGAAAACTTCATCTGTTGAAAATACTTAACTGGACAACATACTGTGTTATCAGGGATAAACCTGAATTCTCTCAGGTAAATTAAATATATTGTTACTCATAGTAAATGAGTATGTGAAATTCTTTGTCCTTGGCTTATATAGATAATCCATTCACAAATAAAAGGATCCATAGTACAGGGTAATTTTTGTCCATTCATCTTACTATTTTTCTTACCAAATGTACTCTAAGTCATTTTCTGATTTAGGTTTTGCATTTACAGTATAATTAGAGGAGGTAAGTACATTTAAATTTAAATTTATTATATTTTGGTTCGTGCACTTACAATAATGTGAGAGCAAGCTTTTCGTAGCAAAGAGTAAAAGCACAAAACTCATAGGAATGCTTGGGATGAATGTAGGTATTGGCAGGAAATGTATCAAGGTAATATTTGGAAAAGGTAATACATAACTTTATTTTTAAGGAACAGAAGTCAGTATCAGAAGAGGTTTGAGGATAAAGTTAAGTTTGAGGTTTTAACAAAACAAGACAAGAAGGAAATTATGTGCAAGATGATAAAGCAGGGAGTTACAGGACTCTCTTCTTCTCCAAAAGCAGCTAGTGGACAGTTAGAAAGTGTTTTAAACAATTGTTCTGGGGCTCCAGAGGACAAGGAAGCACTGTACTATACACAGAGAAGGGCAGAATTGGAAGACTGAGAAGCTGTGATAAAATCTCTGAGTGAATCACTCCTTGGCAGCAGCCAGTGCCCATCTACCACCCTCAAAGCAAGGCACCTTGAGTCCAGATCATGGTTGACTGCTGTGGATGGAGAGGGAAGTGGAGGTCCTCCTCTCTGGGAACACGGCAGAGCACTGCCGAGAGGTGATCACAACTTTTGATCTGTGCATTAGGATCACCGTGTCATTCCTCTCTGGGAACATGCAAAGCACAGCCAAGTGCTGATCGCAACTTTTAATCTGTGAGTTGGGATCACTGTGTCCTGGCTCAAAACCACTCTTTAAGCTGGCAATAGACAGGGACTGCTGAGGCCATTGTTTCAATACCACCCCTGAGAGGGGCAGAGCCATGGAGATTGAAATGCCACATTGCCTCCATAGGGGCTGCCAGGAACAGTTTACCAAAGACCACAATCTACTGGGAAGGCCAGGAAAGCACAGCTTCAGAGAGCTGACAAAAAGGATTTTGACGCTTTTCCTGACCCACTCCACAGGGCCATTTAGAACTGGTATGCACCACCCTTATGGGTCCGTGGCCCTGATTTGGCTGGGGAATGCTGATTTGAGGAAGTCCTACCTGGGATGACTCTTCTCCCAGAATTTTCATTCCAGGCAAAAGCAGCTAGAGTCAAGGAAACGGGGGAGAGAGAGAGAGAAAAAAAAGCTATATAGGAAAAATAAAAACAAACACAGATCAAGATAACCAGAAGAAAGGAAGTTTTCCCCTGGGGGTGAAGCAATTGAACACACAGAGAAATATTAAAAATATTAAAAACCATACTGCATACCTAAAATAAAAATCACATGTAGAAGTGTTGAATAAATCTGGAACAGTTAAACACAGGAAGTTCTAAAGGTCTTAAAATAAGTTGAACCAAGTGTCAAAAAAGAGACTTAACACAAAGTCAATCAATAATAAAACTAGGCAAGAGAGAGAGTAAAACTGTCAATCAGAGTAAATTCATCAAGGAAATCAGATGACTAGATATCAGCAAATAATTACAAGCAATACTAAGAAACAGGACAATATATCCCAGTCAAAGGAACAAAATAAAATATAAGAGGAGACACAGAATTTGGAACAACTAAGCAAGGATAGTCAAACAAATCTCATAAACCAATTCAAGGAGATGAAGGAAATGATGACTAAAGAGATCAAAGGTATGAAGAAACTAGGTGAGCATAGAGAAGAATTTGAAGGCATGCAGAGAAAAGAAATTATTGAAATGCAAGTCACAGTAGAAGAGATTAAAAATAACATAGAGGCATGCAACAGCAGATTTAAACTGGAAGAAGAAAGAATCAACCAACTAGAAGATAGGACATTCAAAATCTTTCAGACAGAACAGATAGAGAAAAGAATGGAAAAATTTAACAGGGTCTCCGGGAATTGAATAACAGCATGAAGCACACAAACATACACATCATGGGCATCATGGAAGGAGAAGAGATGGGAAAAAGGGAAGAAAGATATTTAGGGAAATAATGGCCAAACTTTTCTGAACTCTTATGAAAGACATACATATACATGTCCAAGAAGCACAACAGACTCCAAACAGAATAAATCCTCATGGACCTAGACTGAGACACATACTAATCAGAGTGTCAAATGTTTAAGATAGAGAGAATCCTGGAAGCAGTAAATCAATTAATCACATAAAAAAGAACTAGAATAAGATTAAGTGCTGATTCATCATCAGAACCCGTGGTATGCTATACTTAAGATATTGGAATAGAAAAACTGTTAGCCATGAATTCTTTATCTGGCAAAAGCATCCTTCAAAAATGATGGAGAGAGTTTAAAATATACAATGATAAACAGAAACTAAGAGAGTTCATCAACAAGAGACCTGTATTTTAAGAAATACTAAAGAGAGTCTGCAGGTGAAAGGAAAAGACAGGAGAGAGAGGGTTGGAGGAGACTGTAGAAATGAAGATTGTTAGTAAGGGTAACTAAAAAGGTAAAAAGAGAGATAATAATAATATACAGTATATAAAAACACAAGTACAGAACTCTTGCTGAGTTAAGGATACAGAAATTGAAGTTCTGGGTAGTGGAGGCTGGAACTTGCTGGATAGAGAACCAGAGAGGAGGAAGTTACATAAATAAAAAACTTCAGAAATCGACACAAGGTTCCCTTTAAGTCTGTTGGTGAATAGATCCTAGGTGAGAATCTAAGGCTGGGCAAAGGATGACCATGTGTTATAAGCCAAACAATTTCCAGAGCTCAAAGAAGACTGGGAAACATTCAAGTTCTGATGGACCAGACTAGGGAATCCTTGTTGAATAACTAGGACATGTGGCAGACACCCAAAAAGGACATGCTGTAACATGACTAGAGCAGCCTCACTAGATAAGAAGTGCTTATCGAAAGAGGATGATTTTATTCTCCAGGGGACATTTGACAATGTTTGCAGACATTTTTTATTGTTACAGTTGGGGATGAGATGCTACAGGCATCCAGCTGGTGGAGGCTAGGGGTATTGTTAAACATAATACAATGCACAAGATAGTCCACAACAAATAAGTATCTGGTCCAAAATGTCAACAAAGCTGCTATTGAGAGCTAGGATACAAATCATTCAATAGAAATAAACCCAGAAAAGACAGAGATGCTAGAAAAAAATAAGGATGTTAAAACAGCTAATATAAATATGTTCAAAGGAATATATGAACATAATGAGGAGAAAAACAAAAGTTATAAAAAAGAATGAAATGAAACTTTTAGGGATGAAAAATACAAGATTGGAAATACAATTTCACTGGATGGATTTAACAGCAGATTAACAGATTAGACCCTGCAAAAAAAAAAAGGAACAGTGAACCTAAAAGCATAATTGTATGACATTCAATGGAATGCTGCTTAGCAACAGAAAGTAATAAACTCCTGATACACATAATGTGGTTCAATCCAAAAAGCATTATGCTAACTAAAAGAAACAAAGCAAAAAACTATACTCTTTATTATTCCATTTATTTGAAATTTGAGAAAGGGTAAATCTAATCTATTTGAAGAAAACAGATCATTGAGTGCCAAGGACCAGGGATATGTGGTGGGGGTTGACTGTAAAGGGTCATGAGGAGTCTATTTGAGGGTGATGGAGATGATCTATCACCTTGATATTGATAGTGATCATAAGTATGTTTATATTTGTAAAAGTTTATACTTAAAATTATATCTCAATAATGTTGATTAAAATAGGATAGTGATTTATGCAGATTTTTATGTAATTTATGATTTAAAAATAAAGGGAACACTATTCAAAAAAAAAAAAAAAAAAAAGCCAAAGGATAATATGTTTGAAGTAAGATCTGCCTTTTCAGTAGTAACATTGAATGTTAATGGATTGAACACCATAATCAAAAACACAGATCGGCAGAATGGATAAAAATGTATGATCAATCTACATGATTTCTACAAGAGACTCATCTTAGGCCCAAGGATACAAATAAGTGGAAAGAGAAAGGCTGCAAAAAGATATTCCACTCAAACAGTAACCAGAAAAGATCTGGGTTATTTATAATAATATTGGATAAAATAGGCATTACAAGAAAAGTTCTTATAGGAGACAAGGAACATCAAATATTAATTAAGAGGGGCAATGCACCAAGTAGAAATAACAATCATAAATAAATATGCACCTAACCAGGGTACCCCAAAATACATGAAGCAAAAACTGGCAAAAGCATAGAGAGATATAGGCATCTCTGAAAAAATATTTGGAGACTTCAATACAACATTCTCATCAATGGATAGAACTTCTGGAAATAGGATTAACAAGGAAACAGATAACATGAAGAATTTGATGAATGAAATGGACCTAACAAACATGTACAGAACATTGCGCACCAAAACAGCAGGTTATACATTCTTCTCAAGTGCTCATGGACTATCATCCAGGAAAGACCACAGGGATGGGTGAATAAACAAGTCTTAATAAATTTAAAAGGATTGAAATTATCTGAGAACTGCAATAAGAAAAAGTGCTAATTTCTCATCAGAAGTCATGGAGGCAAGAAAGCAATGGCATGGTATATTTAAGGTATAAATATATCATAATGGAATGAAGCTAGAAATCAATAACAGGTAGAGAATTGGAAAATTCACAAATATCTGGAGGTTAACACACTCAGTAGGTTAAGAAAAAATTTCAAGAAAATTTAGTAAGTATCTTCATATTAATGAAAACGATAATGCAATATAAAGAAACTTATGGGATGCAGCAAAAGCAGTGTTGAGAGGGAAGTTTATACCTCTAAATGCCTACATTAAAAAAGAAGAAAGAGTTAAATCAACAACCTAAATGCACACGAAGAAGAACTAGAAAAAGAACAAGAAACTAATCCCAAAGCAAGCAAAGGAAATAAAGGAAAGATTAGAACAGAAATAAATGAAATTAAGAAAAAAAAAAAAGAATATAGAGAATCATCAGCACCAAAAGTGGAAATATTGTTATTTAACATTGTGCTAGAAGTTGTAACTAGGGCAGTTAGGTAAGAAAAAAGCATCTAAATTGAAAAGACAAGATCCTATATATAGAAAATGCAAAAAAAAAAAAAAAAGTTTACAACAAAGGTAATAGAGAAAATAAATAATTTAAGTAGAGGCAGGATACAAGATCAATGAGCAAAATCCGTAATTTTTTTATACATGACTATTGAGCAATCTGAGGAGGCAGTCTAGGAAAAAAATCATTTACAATAGAAACCAAAAGAATCAAATATCGAGAAACAATAACCAAGAATGGACCTGAACACAAAAAACTCCAAAATATTGCCTAAAGAAAAAAAAAAGACTACCTAATAAATTGAAGGTCATTCAGTGTTCATGGATTGGAAGACTAAATATCATTAAAATGACAATTCTACCCAAATTGATTTACAGATTCAACACTATCCCAATGAAAATTTGAAAAACCAACTATTCATAAATGGAAAATCCAATTATCAAATATATTTGGCAGGTTAATGGACCCTGAATAGACAAAACCATCTTGAAAAAGAAGAATGAAGTTGGAGGACTCATACTTTCTGACTTTAAAGAATATTATCAAGTAACAGTTGTCAAAAGTGTATGGTATTCGCATAAAGATAGATATATTGACCAACGGGGAAAAATTGAGTTTTCAGAGATAGATCCTTACATCTATGGCCAATTGATATTTGTCAAGGAATTCAAGTCTACTCAGTAGGGACAGAACAGTCTCTTCAACAAATGGTGCTGGGAGAACTGGATAGCCATATTCAATAGGATGAAAGGGGACCCCTATCTCACACCTTATACAAAAATTAACTCAAAATGGATTGAAAATCTAAATAAAAGAGCCAGGACCTATAAAAATACCAGAAGAAAATGTAGGGAAGCTTCTTCAAGATATTGTGTTAAGCAATGGTTTCTTGGACTTTAAAACCAAACTACAAGGAAAGAGGAAAAAATAGAGAAATGGAAATTCCTCAAAATCAAAAAGCTTTTGTGCCCCAGAGGACTTTGTCAAGAAAGTAAAAAGACAGCTGACTCAATGGGAGAAAATATTTCAAAACTACATATCTGGTACGTGTTTAATATCAAGAATATACAAAGAAACTTCATAACTCAACAATAAAAAGACAAACAACCCAATTACAAATAGGACAAAATATTTGAATAGACAATTTTTCCAAGGAAGAAATACAAATAACTGAAACGTACATGAAAAAAATGCTCAACATCACTACTTATTAGGGAATTGCAAACAAATTCCACAAGGAGGTATCATCTCACACCTTATAGTATGGCCACTATTTTTGAAAAAGAAAACTATGGATATTGGAGAGGATGTGGAGAAAGAGGAACACTCACTCATTGCTGATGGGTATGTAAAATGGTGCAGTTCTTGTAAAAGAGAGTTTAGCAGTTCCTCAGAAAGCTAATTATAGAATTACCATATGATATAGCAATCCCTTTAGTAGGTTTATAACCAAAAGAACTTAAACCAAGGATGCAAAAAGACCTTTGCACACTGATGTTCATAGTGGCATTATTCGCAATTGCCAAAAGATGGATGCAACCCAAGTGTTCATCAAATGATGAATGGATAAACAATATGTGCTTTGTACATATGATGGAATATTATTCAGCTATAAGAAGAATTGATGTCCTTATGCATATGACAACATAGATGAACCTTGAGAATATTTGTTGAGTCAAATAATTCGGGTAAATAAGGACAAATATTTTATTATCTCACTGATATGAACTAATTATAATAAGTAAATTCATAGAGTTAGAATCTAGATTATAGGTTACCAGGAGATAGAATAAGGGTAGAGAACATGGAGCTAATGCTTATTTTGTGCAGAATTTCTAATTAGGTTGATTGTAAACATATGGAACTAGGTAGAAGTCATGGTAGCATATTATTTATTTATTTATTTACTTAGTTTATATTATAAAAGATGCTTAGATTACATACATGTTACACAAAAATTACAGGGATTCCCATGTTCCCAACCTCCCACACTTCCCATAACCTCCCACATAAACATCTTTCATTAGTGTGGCACATCACCTGCAATGGATATACACATCCTGGGGCTTTGCCACTAAGCATGGACCATAGTTCACATTGTAGACCACACTCTCTCCCACACAGTTTGCATGATATATGCTGGTGTAAAGTGGCCTATATCTGTCATTATAATGTCACTCAGGATAATTCCCAAGTCCAAAAAAGTCCCTGTATTACAACTGCTTTTCCCTCTCCCTGCCCCCAAAGCATCCAGTGGCCACTGGCTCAATGTTGTAATTTCTTCCATTGCTGGAATCACAATATGTCTACAACAGAATACCAGTAAGTCCACTCTAGTCCATAGCTCTTCCCCCAATCCTGAGGAGTTTGGGATGGTGATGTCCACTCCATCTCCAAGTGAGAGGGGGCTTATATCCCATGGATAAGATGGATGGGATTATCCTGCCTTCAGCTGCAGACTCTCTCCATTCCCTGACTTAGGTGAGTCCATTGAGCTGCAGAGAAGGAGGTGCAGCTCCACCAAGATTCCAGGCACAACTGGCTCATTGGCAGGCCAAAGTCTCCAGTCTCTAGAAGTACACCTACAAACTCCAGCATCACATATAGGTTTGAATAGAAGGGACTGATGGACCATGGGCAGGGAGGACTTATTTGAGTCCAACTCTATCACTCTCAGGAGCACAGGTTCCAGAGTATATCCTACTGTTAAGGCATCAAACTCTGGAGCTATCCCCCATTATATAGGACCCAGGTGTCTCCAGAGCCCTCAGGAGCCCCTCTCTGTGGGGTGACATCCACTTTGGTGTTCTATGAGATCTTACTGAGGTGTGCGTTAGCGTTACCTTTGGGATGACCTCCTGACACTCTTTGAAGTCTCTTAGCCATATGAACTCATTTGTCTTTATCTTTTCCCCCTTTTATGCAAAGTCTTTTTCCAGTCGTATTATCATTTGGCCCTTGGTATTAATCCCTCATTGTCAGTGAGGCTCATCCCTGGGAATCATGCCCCATGCTTGGGGGAAGGTAATGAATTAATATGCTGAGTTTGGCTTAGAGATGGGCCACATTTGAACAACAAGGAGGCTTTCAGGTGGCAACCCTTAAGCACCCCATAAAAGTAAGCTGCTTCAATTATAAGAGCAAAGACTCAGAAGGCTAGTCATCAATAACAAGAACCCATTAATGGACCATCCTCCTTTGCCAGACACTGCCCCTGCACTCGGGGGACTGTTGCTGCTCCCTTGGAGAATGTGGCAGAGCTCTCCAGGCTGGGAATTCAGTATTCCCTCATTTCTTGAGTGATTCTCCACCTAATGTGACCATGCCCCACCCCTTGATCATTTGAACAATTTTATATATCTTTCATGTATATTCAGATGAACTTCCTCCCATGAAACCCCATCCCAGACACCCTCCACCAATGATCCTCTCCTGCCCACATTGTAAGCCTTCTGTGATCTAAACCTTCCTTGAAGATGAAGCCCATATAATAGCCAAATACAATTAATAGGAAAATAAAATAATAATGATAAGCTTAAATGTAAGAGATAAAATACATGGAAACCCAAAAATAAACCTCTAAAAATAAAATAAAATTAAAGGTTTAGAACATTCAATAAGTGGGAAAAAAAAAACAAAAAAAAGTTTTTTTTAAATTATTTTTCCTTTTATCACATCCAGTCTGTACTGTGGCACTTTCCCCCTGTCACTCCCCAGTGTATCCCAAATTTTAATTTAATTTTCAAAGAAGTTTTAGGTCACAGCAAAGTCACACACAGAATACTAGAGACTCTCATATATCCAAACTCCTCCCCCTTTCCTCACCCCATATAAAAATCTTTTTGTACATGGATGGCGCATTGTTATAACTGTTATACCGTTAGTGAAACATAGTTACTAAACATTGTCAATGATTTACAGTATAGTTTACAATTAGATGATACAGTATAATAATTTTTGATATATTTGCCATGTCCTGTGCCCATCACTGTAAGGTAATGAAAAACATTTCCCCTGACCACTAAATACCCCCTGTTTGATCTTTTATGTCCCTTCCTCCTCATCCCCCTGGGGTACATGACACCCCTCTGTCTTGACTCATTGGATGACAAGATTCATAGTTACATGCAACAAGAGGTCTTGATATGCTGATTATCCTCCCCTATTAGGATCCACCCTTTCTCCTAAGAGACATCTACCTGTATGTTTCTGGGTGAATCAGTTGTCCCAAAGATGGAGGTCCATCTCCTTCCCACTCACTCTGTGGGCCTCCACTCCCTGACACCACACATTATGACAGGATGAATACTCACATACTCCCTAGAAGACTACTCCAGATGCACCCCATCCTGAATACCCCACAACCAACACCATAAACCAGTGAGACTACCTTGTCATATTCCCATAAGAGCATTCCCACTCCTCATACCCACAAATCCAGTGCTCACCTGGTCCCTCTCCCATCTCTAACCCCATTATCCTGGGTATTCTAACCCGCCCTTCCTAATCTACACACCTGTCAACACTGCAACACCAATCCCAGTAATATCACTACCACCTGTCCTATCCTTCAATATGCAACTATACTCTATCACTTTACCATAGATTATGTCCATATGGGTGATGGCTCACAACCTTCTCTCCTCTTTCTCTCCCTTGTTAACCTACATTTCAAACAATGGTTCTCAGAGACTTCTCACTTTCCTCAATTCATATCAGTGAGCTCATGTACTGTTAATGCTTCAATGCCTGGATTGCTTCACTCAACCTAAGGTCTTCAAGATTCATCCATGTTATTCCATGTGTTAGCACTTTATTCCTTCTTACAGATAAGTAATATTCCATTGTATGTATATAACACATTTTGTTTATGCATTCATCTGTTGATGGGCACCGGGGCTGTTTCCAACTTTTGGCAACTGTGAACAATCCTGCTATGAACATTTGTGTGCATATATTTGTTCATGTCTTTGCTTTCAGTTCTTCCAGGTATATACCCAGCAGTGGAATCTCTGGATCCTATGGAAGATCTTTTGTTAGTTTTCTCATGAACTGCCAAAGTGTCCTCCAAAGTGACTGAACCATTCCACAATCCCACCAGCAGTGGATGAGGGATCCTATTTCTCAACATCCTCTCCAACACTTATAGTCTGCTGTTTTTTTAATAGCCACCATTCTGATGGGTGTGATGTGGTATCTCATTACAGTTTTGATATGCATTTCCCTAGTAGCTAGCAATGTCAAGCATTTTTTCATGGGCTTTTTAGCCATTTGTATTTCTTCCTTGGAGAAGTGTCTTTTCACTTCTTTGCATAAATATTTATGATTGTTCTCTCTTCTTAAGAGATTACCCCTTTTACTAATATATAGTGTCCATCTTTGTCTCTTACAATAGTTTTGCATTTAAAGTCTATTTTATCTGATATTAGGATAGCTACTCCTGCCCATTTTTGGCCATTGTTTGCTTATGAAATTGTTTCCCAGCCATACACTTTCAGCCTCCTTGAATCCCTGGGTCAAAGGTGGATTTCTTGTAGAGAGCATATAGATAGATCATATTTCATTATTCATTCTGCCAATCTGTGTCTCTTGACTGGTGAGTTTAATCCATTAACATTCAGTGTTATTTCTCGCAATGAATTTCTTACCTCAGCCATATTTTCTTTGTGTTATTGTATGTCATACGTTGTTTTTATTTCTCTTTTTGTCTTTTTACTTGTTCTTACACTCTCCTCCAATTCTCTTTCCCCTGTATTTTCCTTTCAACTTGTAGAACTTCCTTTAGTATTTCTTGAAGTGCAGGTTTCTTATTGGAATACTCTTTTAATTTCTGTTTATCTGTGAATATTTTGAACTCTTCATCATTTTTGAATGCCGGTTTTGCTGGATAGAGAATTCGTGGCTGGAAGTTTTTTTCTTTTTGTATTTTGACTATATCATATCACTGTCCTCTTGCCTCCATGGTTTCAAATGAGAAATCAGCACTTAATCTTATTGTGCTTCCCTTGTATGTGATGGTTCTCTTTTCTCTTGCTGCCTTCAGTTTTTTCTCTTTGTCTTGAGCATTGGACATTTTAACAAGTATATGTCTTAGAGTTGGCCTGTTGGGATTTATACTGTTTGGGGTGTGCTGTGCTTTCTGGACTTGTACATGCATCTCTCTCAATAGGGTTGGGAAGTTTTCAGCCATTATTTCCTTCAACACTTCTTCTGATCCTTTTCCCTTCTCTTCTCCTTCTGGGATGCCTATAATGCATATGGTTGTGGGTTTTGTGTTGTCACTTATATCCCTTAATCCTGCTGGATTTTTTCTCTTTTTATCTATCTGTTCTACTACCTGTTTCATTTCAGATGTATTGTCTTCCACATAACTAATTCTTTCTTCTGCCTGTTCAAAACTGCTGTTCTGTGAATCCAGTGTCTTTTTGATTTCTTGGATTGTGCCATTGATCACCATCATATCCGTTATCTTTTTATGAAGATTTACAATTTCTTCAGTATGTTCTCCCAGTGTTTTCTTAATATACTTAATCTCTTCCTTCACTTCATTAAGTTGGTCCATGAGATTTGTTTGGAAAGCTTTGATCAGTTGTTCGATGATCTGCATCTCTTCCTGGATTTTAGTTTGTTCATTGGACTGGCCCATGTCTTCCTGTCTCTCAGTGTGGTTTGTAATTTTTTGTTGCCCTCTAGTAATCATTTTATCTTGATGGGTTTATTCAGTTGATTAGCTTCTCTCTCTGCTCTAGAGTTTTATTTAGCTGGTGGTTCTGTGTGTGTTTTAACTTTTCTCTTTGAGACTTTGTTCTTCTTATTTTATTTCCTTGCTTCTTTCTATGTTCCCTTGAAGGCAAAAGATTAGGGCCAGAGGAATCAAAAGATGT
>JAKSZT010054387.1:3247970-3392938 GCA_026826555.1 Tolypeutes matacus | reverse complement strand
CCAGTGTCTTTTTTTTTTTTTTCATTTTGTCTTCAAAGAAGCTTTAGGTTACAGAAAAGTCATGTACAAAATAGAGATATTCCCATATACCCAACATAATCTCCCTTTTTCCCTTTAAATAAAATTTTACATGTAGATGGTACATTTGTTACAATTGATGTACAAATACTGAAACATTGCTACTAACCATGGTCAATGATTTACATTATGGTTTAATTTTGGACTATACATTTTTATAGATTTTGATGAAGTTTGACATGGTCTGTCTCCCTCCTTGCAATATCATGTAGAACAATTCCATCACCCCCAAAATGTCCCATGTTCCATCTATTCTATTCCTCCCTCCCACTCCCCTCGGGACCCATGGTAACCACCAAGATTAATCATTGAGGGACCAGATTCATAGTTACTTGCAAGAGTACTGAGGGTTTGACATACTGGCCTGTCCTCCACTATTAGGTACTGCATATGATCTCAAGATACTCCCACTGCTCTATTTGAGATCATAGAAGGATTCCCCAGGATGGAAGTCCAACACCTTCCCACTCATTATGTGAGCCTGCACCCCCAATACAACACACTATGACAAGATGAACACTACACACTCCCTAGAAGCCTGCCTCAGTTGTGCCTTTTCCTGCATGCCCCCCACATCCAACCGTAACCCTCCCCCTACTATATTTACCAAAAGAACATTCCCAACATTGTAGTTTCAACCACATACCAGCATATCCCCAGTGTTCACCTGCTCAATCCCATAACCCTACCCCAGTTCCATAGACAGTCTAACCCACACTCCCCACCCTACCTCACTCATAAACCAGCACCACCCAGTCCAATAGCATCACTGCTCCACTGTTATGCCCATCCATTGCACAAGTACACTCTTCCAACTTATAGATTTTGCCCATATGGGTATTGACCCACAAATTTCTTCTCTCTTTCTGTCTCCTGTAAACCTATCTTCCAGACTGTAGCTCTGCAAGCCTGCTCATTTTGCTTCAAATCAGTGGGGTCATGTAATATTTGTCCTTCAGTGTCTGGCTTGCTTCACTCAACATAAGGTCTTCAAGATTCATCCATGTTATCCTGTGTGTTAGCACTGTATTCCTTCTTACAGCTGAATAATATTCCATTGTATGTATGTACCCATATTTCTTTATCCATTAATCTATTGATGGTCATTTAGGTTGTTTCCAACTTTTGGCAATAGTGAATAATGCTGCTATGAACATTAGTGTGCATAGATCTGTTCGTGTCCCTGCTTTAAATTCTTCTGTGTATATAACCAGCAGTGGGATTGCTGGATGAGATGGCAGTTCTACAGTTAGATTCCCAAGGAATCACCAAATGGTCCTCTACAGTGGCTGCACCATTCTACATTTCCACTAGCATGGATAAGAGTTCTCATTCCTCCACATCCTCTCCAACACTTGTAGTCCTCTGTTTTTTTAATAGATGCCAGGCTAATGGTTGTAAGTTGATATTTCGTTTTGGTTTTGATTTGCAATTCCCTGATAGCTACTGATGTTGAGCATCTTTTCATGTGCTTTTCAGCCATTTGTATTTCTTCTTTGTAGAAATGTCTGTTCAAATCACTTGCCCATTTTTAAAATTGTTTGCCTTTTTTTTTTTTTTTTTTGAGGTTTTACATTTTATTTATATATGCTGGCTTTTAAGCCCCTATCAGATATATGCTTACCAAATATTTTCTCCCATTGAGTAGGCTGTCTTTCCACTTTCTTAACAAAGTCTTTTGTGGTGCAAATGCTTTTAATTTTGAGGAAGTCGCATTTATCTAATTTTCTTTCATTGCTTGTTCTTTGTGTTTAAAGTTTATGAAACCATTTCCTAATATAAGATCCTGTAGATGTTTCCCTACATTATCTTCTAGGAGCTTTATGGTCTTGGCTCTTATATTTATATCTTTGACCTTTTTGAGTTAATTTTTATGTAAGTTGTGAGGTGGTAATCCTGTTTCCTTCAGTTCTCCAAGCGCCATTTTTTAAGAGGCAATTATTTCAGATATGAGTGGGTTTGGGAGCCTTGTCAAATGTCAATTGTCTGTATATGTGGGGATCTACATTAGATCTCTCAAGTCGGTTTCATTGGTTAGTAAATCTATCCTTGTGTCTCTACCATGTAATTTTTACATTATAGTGTTGTAATATGTTTTAAAGTCAGGTGTGATTTCTCCAATTTCATTTTCCGTTTCCAAAATTTATTTGGCTATTCAAGACCCCTTGCCCTTCTAAATAAATTTTGCAGTTACCTTTTCCAATTTATTTGAAAAATGCTGTCATAACTTTTATTGGGATTGCCTTAATCTGTAAAACAATTTAGGTAGGATAGACATCTTAATGATGTTCAGTCTCCCTATACATGAACAAGGAATATTCTTCCATTTATTTAGATCTTTGATTTGCTTTAGCAGTGTTGTGTAGTTTTCTACCTACAAGTCATTTACATCTTTAATTTAATTTATTCCTAGAATTTGATTGTTTTAGTTGTTCTTGTAAATGGGATTTTTTTCTTGATTGCTTCCTCAAATTGCTCATGATTTTTATACAGAAATGTTCCTGATTTTTGCACATTGATCTTATAACCTGCCACTTTACTGAACTAATTCATAAGTTCTATAAGCTTTGTTGTAGATTTCTCAGGATTTTCTATGTATAGAATTATGTCATCTGCAAATAGTGAAATTTTTACTTCTTCCTTTCGAATTTGTATGCTTTTATATCCTTTTCTTGCATATGTTTTCCAGCATGTACTTCCAAAAAAAAATGTTAAATAACAGCAGTGAAAGTGGGCATCCTTGTTTATTCCCAATCTTAGAGGAAAAGCTTTAAGGATTTCACCATTGAATCTAATGTTATCTGTGGGTTTTTCATATATACCTTTTCTCATGTTGAGGAAGATTCCTTCTATTCCTATTTTTTGCGGTGTTTTTATCAGGAAATGGTGCTGTATTTTGTGGAATGATTTTTCTGCATGTATAGAGATGATCATGTGATTTTTTCCTTTTGTTCTGTTTATGTGGTGTATTACATTGATTGATTGTCTTATGTTTAAGCATCCTTGGATACCAAGGATGAAACCCACTTGGGCATGGTTTATAATTCATTTGATGTGTTGTATTTTATTAGCATTTTTTTAAAAGGATTTTTGCATCTAGGTTGATTTGAGAGATTTGTCCATACTCTTCCTTTTTCATGGCATCTCTTTGGCTTCAGTATTGCAGTGATGTTGGCATCATAGACTGAGTTAAGCAATGTTCCATCCACTTCTATTTTTTGGAAGAGTTTAAGCAGGATTGGTATTATGTCTTTCCAGAATGTTTGGTAGAATTCACTTGTGAAGCCATCTGGTCCTGGGCTTGTCTTAGTTGGGAGGTTTTTTTTTTATGACTAATTCAATCTCATTACTTGTGATTTGTTTGTTGAGTTCATCAATTTCTTCTTTTGTCAATGTAGGCTCATTGTGTGTTTCTAGGAATTTGCCCATTTCCTCTAAATTATCTGTCTTGTTGGCATACAATTTTTCAATATGTCCTCTTATGAAACTCTTTATTTCTGTGGGGTGCTCTGGTCACATCCCCTTCCTCATTTCTTATTTTATGTATTTGCATCTTCATTCATTTTTTCTTTGTTAGTGTGGCAAAGGGTTTGTAAATTTTATTAATCTTCTCAAAGAACTAGCTTTTTGTTTTGTTATTTTTTCTAGTGCTTTCTTATTTTCAATTTCACTTTGCTCTAATCTAATCTTTGTTATTTCTTTCTTTATACTTCATTTGGGATTAGTTTGTTGTTCTTTTTCTAATTTGTTCAGGTGTGCAGTTAAGTCTTTGATTTTAGCTCTTTCTTCTTTTTTAATAAAGCCATTTATGGCTATGAATTTCCCTCTCAGTGCAGCTTTTGCTGCATCCCATAGGTTTTCACACATTGTATTGTCATTTTCATTCATTTCAAGGTAATTACTGATTTCTTTTGAAATTTCCTCCTTGACCCATTGTTTAGCTAAGAGTATATTGTTTAACATCCATATCTTTGTGCCTAATCTGTTTCTATGCCTCTTACTGATTTCCAGGTTCATTCCATTGTGGTAAGAGAAATTATTTTGTAAAATTCCAAACTTTCTGAATTCATTGAGAATTGTTCTGTGGCCTAGAATGTGGTCAATCCTGGATAATGATCCATGTGCACTTGAGAAGAATGTATATCCTGCTGTATTTGGGTGTAATGTTCTGTATATGTTAATTACATCCAGATCCTCTAATGTGTGATTCAAAGTCTTTGTTTCTTTATTGATTCTCTGTCAAGATGATCTAATAGTGATAATTGTCTATTAAAGTCCTCCACTATAATTGTAGATGCATCTATTTATCTACTTACTTTGTCCAGTGTTTGCCTCATGTATTTTGATGTGCCCTGGTTGGGTGCATAAATGTTTATGATTGTTCTTTCTTCTTGATAGATTTCCTGTTTTATTAATATATAGTGTCCTTCTTTGTCTCTTACAATAGTTTTGCATTTAATACCTATTTTGTCTGATATTAGTGTAGCTACTCCCACCACTTTATGGTTATTGTTTACATCTAAAATTGTTTTCCAACCATTCACTTTCAGGTTCCATGTGGCCCTGAGTCTAAGGTGGGTTTTTTTATAGACAGCAGATAGATAGGTCATATTTCTTTATCCATTCTGCCAATCTGTTTCTTTGACTGGAGAGTTTAACCATTAAAATTCAATGTTATTACTCTCAAGGAATTATTTACACTAGCCACATTTTCTTTAGGTTTATTTATGCCATATGATATTATTTCTCTTTTTAATTGTTATTACAAACTCCTCCAACTCTCTCTCTCTTGTTTTTTCCATTCAACCTGCAAATCTCCCTTTATTATTCCTTGAAGGGCATGTTTCTTATTAACATATTCTCTTAATTATCTTCAGATAATTTAATTTATCTGTGAATAACTTTAACTCTCCCTCAGTTTGGAATGCCAGGCTCACTGGATAGAGAATTCTTGTCAGAAGATTTTTTTCTTTTATCATCTTAATTATGTCATACCACTGCCTTTTTGTCTACATTGTTTTAGACTTAATCTTATCGAACTTAATCTTATTGAACTTCCCTTCTATGTGATGGATGTCTTTTCTCTTTCTACTTTCAGTATTTTCTCTTTGTTTTGAGCATTGGACAATTTGACAAGCATATGTCTTATAGTAGGTCTGTAAGCATTTATATTGTTTGGGGAGTGCTGTGCTTCCTGGACATGTACACCCATGTCCCTCAACAAAATTGGAAAAATTTCAGCCATTATTTCCTCCAATATACCTTCTGTACCTTTTCCCTTCTCTTCTTCCTCTGGGATGCCTATAATACATATGTTTGTGGATTTTGTGTTGCCATTCAAATCTCTAAGTCCCTGCTCAATTTTTCCTGTCTTTTGTACTATCTGTCTGATTTCAGATGTACTGTCTTCCACATTGCTGATATTTTCCTCTGCTTCTTCATATCTGCTGCTATGTGCTTCCAGTGTATTTTTATTTCTTGCATTATGCCATTCATGTGCATCATATCCAATATATTTTTTGTATGTTTGCAATTTCTCCAGTCTGTTCTCCCAGTGTCTTCTTAATATCCTAAATCTCTTTCTTCACTTCATTAAGTTGAAGTATTTGTTCAGACATCTCTGATTAGTTGTTTCTTGTTCTGTTTCTCCTCCTGGTTTTTAGTTTGTTCACTGGACTGGGCCATGTCTTCCTGTTTCTTAGTATGGGTTGTAAATTTTTTGTGTGTGTGTCTGGCCTCTGTTTATCTTGATAAGTTTATTCAGTTTTTAGCTTCTCTTTCTACTCTAGGGTTTTATTTTGTTGTTGTTTTAGTGTGTGGGGTAAGGTTTCACTTTGACACTTCATTTCTCTTTTTCTATTCCCATGCTGTTCTCTATATTCCCTTGAAAAAAAATTAGGATTAGAGAAAAGGAAAGAGATAAGAAGAGAAAAAGAATAAGTGTAATAATAATAGTAAACTGTAGATGAGCAACCATACTAGAACTAGGAAAATGAATAATTAATATGAGTAGGATGTACAAATGAATAAGAATAAAAATGAGGAGTAGAAACAAAGAAATGAGAAACAGACTTGAGGGAAATACATAGAATGAATTAAAATGCTGGAATGATGAGAAAAGAGGTGAAGAAAACAAGAAGAAAAAGTAAAAATAAGAAATAAAATAGAAAAAATGAGAAGAGAATTAAAATCAAGAAAAATAGAAAACCAAACAAAAAGAGGTGAAATGAAAGAACAGCAGCAGAAAACAGAAGATAGAAAAAAGGAAAAAAGAAAAGAAATAGCATAGGTATAAAAAATCAGTAAAATGAAAAAAGGGAAACAAAGAAAGGGGAAACACAACAAACAAGATATAAGACAGCAGCAGCTAACTTAAAAAGGAGAAAAAAAGAACAAAAAAGAAAAAACAAAGAAAAACAGCCTTCCCTCTTAGTCTCCTATGGAGCTTCTCAGACTGCCAGTGTTTTATCAATCAATCACCCTGCAGAATTCCCTCTGCAGGTTTTGAACTGTGTTTTAGTGAGTAAAATAAGGAAAATAAAAAAGGAACCCTTTTAAAAATTTAAAAGATCCAAGAAAAGCTAATACAAAAAGAATGCTTATATGTTCCCTCTCATAAAGTATCAGCTGCATGCCTGATAACTCAGTGGATCACTCCTTTAAGAAGAGCCTGGAATCAAACCAGTGACCTCCTATATGCACAGTTGGAATTCCTCCACTGAGCTAAAGTGTTTCCTTTGGTTAGCTAGCCTTTCATAAACCTATCTGCCCACTTTGCATCAGGCAGGTTAGATTCCTAGTGGTTTGCCAGAGTCCTGCTGATTAGGCAACTGTCTGTCCCTGCCCCCTCTCTAATCTAATTCCGCTCTTTACTTGGGCAACTGGGCATGACTGCCTGCCTGAGGAGATCTCCCTCCCTTGTCCCCATCAGGTCAGGGTCCCCTCCAAGCTCAGCTATAAACTCACCACAAAGAAACCACCCTGCCCCCTCCAATACCCCTTTTTCCTCCCAGGGGAAGCCCCATCACACTCTAATCAGAGCAGCAGAGCAGCGAGCCAGCTGCTCTACCAAGGTTATTTGCCCTGAGGGCTGGATATATGTGCCTCTTCCAACCACAAGGGCAAGCCACTCATGGTTTTCCTTTGGCTTCTTTATCTTTCCAGCACACTCACAGATGACTCAGGGCACCTTCTCTTTCTACATATATCCAAAGCAGCTCCTTCATATAGGCCTCTGTCCTCTCTCAAGTCCCTTGTTCTGAGAGGGTCAGACTCTGCCTACTGTTCTAAGTGTTATTTTCCCAGTACTCCCCCTGGTAACTTGTAATCATCTTTCTACATTTTTTAAATTTCTTAATCTAGATACTTCATATAAGTGAGGTCATATAATATTTTTCCTATGTGTTTTGGTTATTTACTCAACATAATATTTTTAAGCATCACATGTGTAATGACATTTATCAGAATTCAATTCCTTTCCACAGCTAAATAATATTGCCCTGCATGTACACTCCACATTTTGTTTTTCCATTCATCTGTGGATGGACACTTGAGATGTACGCATATTTTGCTTATTGTAAGTATTATTAATATGAACATTGGTTTATGAGTATGTATGAGTGAATCCATGTTTCTCATTCCATTGGGTATATCCTTAGGAGTTTAATTGCAGTGTCATTTGGTAATTCCATGTTTAACTTTTTGAGGAACACTAAATTGCTTTCCACAGAATCAGTAACATTTTATATTCCTATAAAATATACAGGAAGGTTACAATTAACCAGTCTTTTCTCTGCAAGAGAGTTTATAATGTCCCCCAAATAATATGTTGAAGTTCTTCTCCCCAGTACCTAAGAATGCAGTGTTATTTTGAAAGAGGTTATTTCATATAGAAGTAGACAAGTTAAAATGGAGTCATATTGAAGTGAGTGTGCTCCTAATCCAATCTAAATTGTGTTTTTATAAGAAGAGGAAATTTGGACATAAAGAGCCAGAGGAAGAATATCATGTGACAACTGAGGCAGGGAAAGCTATGGATTTGGGGCAAGCCATCACCAGAAGCTGGAAGTCATGGAACAGATTCTTCCTTTGTACATGAATCATGGCCCACTTGACACCTTGTTTTCTGACATCTAACCTCCAGAACTGTGAGGCAATAAATTTCTTTTTTTTTTAAGCCACTTAATTCTGGTACTTTGTTACAGCAGCCTGAGAAGAGTAAGGCACCTGTTGTATTCTATTTATTTTTTTAATAATAACAATCTTTGTGAGTGTTGCACCACATTTTCCTTTTGATTTCCATTCCCTAATGGCTATGATATTGAGCATCTTTTTATGTGCTAAGTGACCATTTGCATAACTTGTTTGGAAATATATCCAAGGTATTTGCCTATTTTTTATTGGTTGTTTGAATTGTTTTGCAAATTGTAGCTTTTTATATTTTGTGGATATTATGCCCTTACTAAACATTTTCTCCCACTCCTTAGGTTGAGTTTTTCCCTCACTTTCTTGATAATGTCCTTTGATGCAGAATTTTTAAAATAATTTTTTTATGATATCCAATTATCTATTGCTCTTTAGTTGCTTGCACTTTTGGTGTCATATCCAATAAACCATTGCCACAGCCAAGTTCATGAATAGGTGCTCATATGGTTTAATCTAAGAGTTTTATGGTTTTACCTTTTTTAATTAGGTAATTGGCACAATTGAATTAATTCTTGTATATGATATAAGGTAGTTGTTCAACTTCATTCATTGAATGTGTAAATCTAGTTTACTCAAGAACATTTTTAAGAGGCTAGTCTTTCCCCACCTGCCTGTAGGAGATAACCATGTCAAAAATAAATTAGACATGAATATGGTGGTTTATTTCTGGACTCTCAATTCTAACCCATTGCTATACATATTTATCCTTATGCCACTATAGCACTCTTTTGTTTACTGAAGCTTTACAGTATATTTTGAAATGGGAGGAGTGCATCTTTAACATGAGTTTTTCTTTTCCAAAATTGTTTTAGCTATTCAGGGTCCCTTACATCTACATCTAAATTTGCTCATTGTCTTTTGAATTTCTGCAAAATTGCTGCTGCTGGATTATTGATAAATATTGCAATGGCTCTATAGATAGCTATGGTAAATACTAATATCTTTGCAATATTAAATCTTCCCAGGCAATGAACATAGGATCCTCTTCAGTTCATTTCTGTCTTCTTTAATTTTCTTCACCAGTATTTTGCAATTTTCTGTATACTAGTCTCTCATCTCCTTGGATAAATTGATTCACATATATTTTTTTGTTTTGGATACTGTTGTAAAAGGATTTTTAAATTAATTTCCAATTCAAATTAATATTTGCATCTTTTGTTCATTTAATCTGCAACTTTGCTGAATAAATTTATTAGTTCTAGTAGCCTTCCTATTTTATTTTGATAGGCTTTATATATATAAGATAATGTCATCTGAGATTAGAGATATTTTACTTATTCATTTTTAAATTTGATGCTATTTTTCCTACCTAAATCCTTTAGCTCATGTTGACAGGACAGTGTGATAGCAGTGGTGAAAATGGGCATCTTTGTTTTGTCCCTGATCTAAGGAGGAAATATTTCAGGCTTTCAAAATTAAATATAAGGTCAGCTGTAGATTTGTTATGATGATCCTTTATTAAATTGAGGACATTTCCTTCTTTTCCTAGTTTACTGAATGTTTTTATCAAGAAAAGGTCTTAAAATTTGTCAAAAGTCATTTTTTGTGTCTATTGAGATGTTCAAGTTTTGGCTATACATTTATTTCTTTCAATACTTCTATTAATATAATGTATTTATTAACTTATCTGTTACATTAAATCACACTTGCATACGTGGTTATGGCGACCATTCCTTTTAATGTGCTATTGAATTTGGTGTCCAATATTTTGTTGAGGAATTTAGCAACTCTCTTCTTGAGGATAATGGGCCTATAATTTCCTTTACTTGTGTTATCCCTGTACGGTAATAAAATTTTTATTCTACATCCATGAAATGAGTTAGGAAGTGTTATTTTAGTTTTGGAGGGAATTTGATAAGTATTTATGTTAATTTTTAAATTATTTGGCAGAATTCAACTGTAAAGCCTTTTGATTTTGGCCTTTATTGGGGGGGGGTGATTAATGATTCAAAATCTTTAGTTGTTAATGGACTGTTAACATTTTGCCTATGCTTGAAACAGCTTAGGTTATTTGTGTTTCTAGAAATTTGTACATTTCATTTGGATTATGTAGTTAATTTTCTGGAAAGTGTTATTGGTTCATACAGCTTCAAATTACTGTTTAGTGGCCTTTATTTTCAAGGTGAAAGACTGTTCAGGAAGCCTTTTAATACAGATATAGTTGTAGTGAAATCTCAAAGCTTTTGCATTTTTGAGAAGGTCTTAATCTCCCTCACTTTGAAGGACAGTTTTGCCAGATATAGATTTTTTGACTGACAGTATTTTTTAAAAAATCATTACTCTAATAAACCATTTCACTATTTTTACTGTCTACGGTTTCTAATGCAAAATTCGATGTTTATTTAGGATCACTTATATATAAAGTTACTTCTCTCATTGCTTTTAAGATATTACCTTTGTCTGCATTTCGACAGTTTGGTTATAATGTGTTTAAGGCTGGATCTCTGATTTCTTAAACACCTTGAATGGATATATTTATGTCTTTCAATAGATTTGGTATATTTTCAGGCATTATTCCTTCAAATATATTTTTCTGTGCCTTTTATCACTCTCTTCTTCTGGGACTGCTAGGAAACATATGTTGGTACACTTAATGGTACCATACAAGTCCCTCAGGTTCTATTCACTGTTATTCATTATTTTACATTCTGCTTCTCAGATGAAAGAAGTTCAATTATGTTATCTTCAATGTCACAAATACTTTCTTCTGCCTGTTCAAATATACTGTTGAGAACCTCTTTGGAATTTTTATTTCAGTTATTGTATTTTTGAGTTGATGGATTTGGTTACTTCTCTTTATATTTTTATTTATTGCAATTCCCCTTTAGGTCATATATCATTTTTAAATGATTTCTTTGTGTTCTTTTTCTAAGCCTTCCTTAAGCTTATTTTTCCTATTTAAAAGAGTTAATATAATGTATTTGACTAGTAATTCAAAAACCAGATTTCTTTAGAGATAGTTTTTGTCAAAATTTTTTCTCCTGTGACTGGACCATTGCTCCTTGAGCCATGCATGTTTTGTAATTTTTTATGCGATCTGAGCATTCTGAGTAGTATTGTGATAACCCTGATATCTGAATTTCGCTCCTCTCAGAGATTGCTGCATTTCTTATCTTTTGATGGTTAGAGCCATTCATTTATGTCTTTTCCAAACTATTCTGGCAGAGTTTAAATTAATTTTTAATGTGGTAACTGAAGTTTATTTTCCATTATTTCAGTATTCAGTGAGTCAACTGACATATACTTCATCAAGTGAAAAAAATCAGGTGTGCCCTCCTTTAAATTTTCCAATAGAAACATGGTTGGATGGTGCTCAACCTCTGTGCTTGTCCCTCATGGATGTGCCACACTAAACTAGAACTGCAAATGCATCTATTTGGAGGAGGAAATTTCTTCTGTCTGCCCTGGTACCAGCTTGCAATTCTAGGAAGGAAGACTCCTGTTCCCATACAGCCACTGTGGTTCTGAGGGATGGAGTATGGTTACTGGATTTATTCCCCACCCCCTTTTTATTGTGGGTAAAAATCAATTTTTTCATAATACAAACCAATATTTGTAAAATGATATATAAATATATATGCACATATGTGCATTTGCTTACATAAATGTTATTTTTTTAATATGTTTTAAAAGATGCTTAGATTACATAAATGTTACACAAAAATTACAGGGATTCCCATGTTCCACACCTCCCACACCTCCCATAACATCCCACATAAACATCTTTCATTAGTGTGGCACATCACCTGCAATGGATATACACATCCTGGGGCTTTGCCACTAAGCATGGACCATAGTTCACATTGTAGACCACACTCTCTCCCACAGAGTTCTGCATGGTATATGCTGATGTAAAATGGCCTATATCTGTCATTGTAATGTCACTCAGGATAATTCCCAAGTCCTGAAAAAGTCCCTGTACTACAACTGCTTTTCCTTTCCCTGTCCCAAAAGCATCTAGTGGCCACAGGCTTCACCTCACTGTTATAATTTCTTCCATTGCTTGAATCACAGTATGTCTACAACAGAATACCATTAAGTCCACTCTAGTCCATAGCTCTTCCCCCAATCCTGAAGAGTCTGGGATGGTGATGTCCACTCCACCTCCAAGTGAGAGTGGGCTTATATCCCATGAATACGGTGGATAGGACTATCCTGCCTGCAGCTGCAGGCTCTCTCCATTTTGACCAGGAATACTGTTGTTTAGAGTGCCCAATAATGTTGCAGAGTTGCAAATTTGTAATTCCACAAATTCTTTATCCATTCATCCATCAACCTGATGCACATTTGTTTCTATCTTTTGACTATTGTCAATAGAGCTGCTATGAACTTATATGCACAATTTCAATACCTAATTTCAATTATTTTGATTATATAACCAGGAGTGAAATTGTGGTATCATATTGGAAAACTACATTTATCTTTTTTGAAGAACAATTTTCCATAGTTACTTAACCATTTTACTATTTAAAATATGTGTGTGTGTGTGTGTGTGTATCCATCATAATAGATTTGACATGGTAACTAACTGAGGTTTTATTTTGCATAGACTGAAAGACTAATGGTATTTATTCTTTTGTCATGTGCTTTTTTGGCCATTTGTATATCTTCTCAAGAAAATTTCCTATACAAGCCCTTTGTCCAATTTTTAATTGCTTTGGTTGTATTTTTGTTGTTGAGCTGGACCTTTGACTGGTTGTTTGTTAGTTTTAAATTTCCACTTATTTGTGTATTTTCCATTTTCTTTGCTGTTATTGATTGTTAAATTCATTCCATTGTGGTCAGAGAAGAAAACTTTTATACATTCAACCTTTTCACATTTATTAAATCTTCTTTTTTATTACACTTTATTAGAGAAGTTGTGAACTTACAAAACAAGCATGCACGTGTGGAATTCCCATACAATACCCCTTGACTGACACACTACATTGTTGAACATTTGTTATGGATTATGAGATATAACAAAATTTGATATATTTTTTTCCATACTCCCCTATTATTAACACAGTGACTATTTGGCATTGATGCAAGAATATTATAGTATTGCTGCTAACTATAGTAAAGAGGTTATATTAATTGTATTTTTCCCATGCTTCTTCTCATTCTTACCAACTTGCTATAGCACTGTACATTTATTCTAGTTCATAGAAGGACATTCTTATATTTGTACTATTAACCACAATTCTCATCCACCTCTGAGTTCAACATGTTATTTAGTGATGGTAAACATTATAATGAGTATTACTAACACACTTGTTTATAAATGGGATTGTGGTTGAAAATGGTAGTCTAGGGATGTAAATGTCAATTGAATCTTCTTTTGTGGCCTGATGTATGATCTATCCTCAAAGATGTTCCTGTGCTCTTGAGAAGAATGTGTATTCTGCTGTTGTTGGGTGAAATAGTCTATATATCTCTGTTAGGACTAATTGGTTTATAATGTTTCCCAAGTCCTCCATTACCTTACTGCTATTCTGTCTAGATGTTCTAACCCTTACTGAAAGTGTATCAAAGTATAATTGTAGAACTATTTCTTCATTCACATATATTAATTTTTGCTTTCTATATTTTGTGACTCTTTTGCTCATGATCTATATATTTATAATTGTTATATCTTCTTTATGAATTCACACAGAGTATATTTTGTCTGATAATAGAATAGCTGCTCCTATTATGGATACCTTATGCATGATTTTTATCTTAATCTTTGACTCTATCAATATAATGAGGTCTAAAGTGAATCTCTTGTAGAAAGCAAATTGCCAGATCATGTACTTTGATCCATCCTACAAACAACTACTTTTAGATTGGAGCCCTTAATTTATTTATATTTAGTTTTTGTTTTCTGTATGTGCTGTACCTTTGTGTCCATTAATGTGTCCATTACAGCCAACATTTTGTTGTTGATTTTTAATATTAAAACATTTTGTTCATTTTCATTTCCTTTTGTATATATGTTTCAGATTTTTCTTTATGATTATAATGGCAATTAAATTAACACCTTAAATTTTAACAATCTACTGTGAGATAATACCAATGTATCTTCAATAGCATATAAAATTATACATTTATAATTTAATCATGTAGAAATAAACATTGGATTTTCAAAGAAAAATATAATAATATTTGTGTTTACTTTTACCACTGTCCCTCCCAATAACAGAGAGATTTTTGTTTCTTTTTCAGTCTTATGTTTCTATCTAGTTTCTATTCATTTTACTTGAAGGGCTCCCTTCACTTTTTCTTTTAGGGCATCTCTTATAATGATGAACTCACTCAGAGTTTGGATTGTCTTAATTTATCTTTCAGTGTTGGAGGATAATTTGCCAGATATAGAATTCTTTGCTGATAGTTTTTATTTGTTTTAAAAACATTGATCTGATGCCCTCTGGTATCCATTGTTTCTGATGAAATATAAGCTATTATTTTTATTGAATATTCCTTGGATGTGATGAGTTGCTTCACTCTTCCTTCTTTCAAGATTCTCTCTTTGCCTTCTGCCAGTTTTATTACAATGTGTCTTTTCATTGATCTGTTTGAGTTTATCGTTCTTGGAGTTTAGTGAGCTTCATGTGTGTAGAGATTCATGCCTTTCATCCACTTGGGGAAGTAGTGACTATTATTTATCCCAGAATTCTTTTTGCTCCTTTTTGTTTCTTGTTTCCTTTTTGCAAATCCCATAATGAATATGTTGGTCCATTTCATGCTTTCCCATACATCCCTAATTATCTATTCAATTTTCTTCATCCTTTTTTTTTCTACACCTCATATTGGATAATTTCAATTTTCCTATAATCAAGTTTACTGATTCATTCTTCTGCCAGCTTAAATTTGTTGTCAGTCATCTCCAATGAATTTTTCACTTAGTTATTGTAATTTTCAGCTTGAGAATTTTACTTTTGTTCTTATGTAAATTTTAATACTTATTGAAATTTTTATTTTGTTTATGCATCGTTTTCTTAGTTTCTTTTTTTCATTGTGGTTTCATTCAAATCTATGAGCATAATGAAGACAGTTTATTTTTCATAAACCTAATGTCTACACTGTCTCAGGAATTGTTTCTGTCAAATTGATTTTTCTCCTTGAAAGAACTAGCCCTTCTTGTTTCTTTTCATCATTTGCATTATTTTGGGTAAAACACTGAACATTATATTGTTATAATGTGGTCACCTCTGAAATGAGATTCTTCTCTGTCCCAAAGATTTGTTATTCCTGATAGTTGAAGTCATTAGTCATCATTTGTTTAGTGAATTTTGTAGTTTTCTAAAAAGAAAAAAAAAAAAAAAACCCACTAAACTTAAACACTTGTTTTGAATCTGAACCTGTAGTGAGGGATTGATTTAATCTTTTGGCCAGATGAAAAGCATGCACGTAAATCAAATATTCATTTGTTTTGGGGTAAAGATCAAATTACAAATCATATCCTGAAAACTGGATTATTTTTCCTTAATATTATGAATCTGATTTTTAATGCTGCATTGTAAATTAAGTGAATATGTTAAAAGAGTTAAACTTTTGCCTACTATGTTGAATTTTTGATTGGAAGAAACTTTTTTCTGAATGGATATAAATTTTGCTATGCCTGTTTATGCATTTTTTTCTTTGAGAAGGTGTGTGTGTGTGTCTGTGCCTGTGTGTGTTGCTAGTGCGTATGTACACATCTCTTCATTCAAGCAGTTATTTACAGATGTCCCATTGATGAGATTATTAAACCTAAGAATAAAAAGAAACATGATTTTCACTGATTTTCATATGTGATATTGTAAAGAAGAAATTATATGGGTGAAAAAAAGGCAATATTAGACTGGACTTCCAATATTCTACATGAATATTTTGAGATTCAAAAATGCCAACTATATTGTATACTTTTTGTATACTGACTTTCTGTTGAGTTAATTGGATGAAGCAAAACCCATGGGATTGTGGGTGAAGTTTACTCTCATAGGAGTTAATGTTTTCTTCAGAAAGAAATCAATGTTTAATTAAATAGAAGAAAAACTTCCTGATGTTTTAGAAAAATGCACTGACGATCTTATCTCTTATTCAAGTATATAATTTATTCAGAATATTCTTTGGCTAGAACTTCCAGTACGATGCTGAATAGCAGTGGTGAAAGCAGGCATCCATATCTTGTTATGGATTTTAGAAACTTATGAGGAACATTTTCAATATTTCACCAGTGAGTATTATCATTGCTGTGGATTTTTCACGTATTCCCTTTATCGTGTTTAAGAATTTCCTTTATATTCTTAGTTTTCTGTGTGTTTCTCATCATGACAATGTTTTGAGTTTTGTCAATTAAATTTTTCTGTATCAATTGAGATGATTGTATGATATTTTTTCCTTCATTCTATTATTATGGTAAATACACTGATTGATATTTTTAAAAGATTTATTTACTTTATTTTTCTTTATTTCTCCACCCCTCCTTCTCCAGATGGTTCTCTGGTCTGTCTGCTTATTGTTTGTTTGCCTTCTTCAGGAGGCACTGGGAACCAAACCCTAGACCTCCTACATGAGAGGAGAGTGCCCAATGGCATGAGCCACATCCTCTCCCCAAGCACTGTGGCATCTGCTGGCTTGTGGCATCTGCTCATTGCAGCAGGAGCAGCATCTGCTAGTCTTCTTTTAGGAAGCACTGGGACCCGAACTTGCGACCTCCCATGTGGTAGGTGGGCACCCAACTTGTTGAGCCACATTTGCTTCACTTTTTGGAGGAGGAACTTTTTAATTTTTATACACATGACAATATTTTACATCAAGAATAGTCAGCTAAAGAGTACAAATTTACATTCATGAGGAATGTTAAAAAAAATTCAACTAAAAAAACCCACTTGATTTTTATTATGGTAAACTACAATTGCATACCTGAGATAAATCACACTTAGTAATATGCCTTACTGAAATGTACAATTGAAAGTTATCTCTTTAAATATGTTGTTGGATTTGTTTTGCCTATGTTCCATTCATAATTGTTGTATTCATATGCCTCAGGGCTTTTATTCTGTAATTTTCTTTTCTTGTGATATCATTATTTTATCTTACTTTGCAGTCAAGATAATGATGTCCTCATGGAATGAGTTGTGAAGTGTACCCACTTACTCTAAATTTTTGTAAGAGTTTGAGAAAGATTGATAATAATTTTTCTTTAAATGTTTTCTTTTAAACTCTCCAATGAAGCTGCTTGGTCTTGTACTTTTCCTTGCTTAAAAGTTATTAATTATTGATTCAATCTCTCAACTGGTATTTATTTTCATACTTTCTATGTCTTCTTGAAGCAGTATAATTTATTTGTGTGTCTCCAGGGATTTGTTCCTTTCATCTAATTTATCTAATTTTTTAAATTCATTAGTTCATAGTATTCAATTATACTTATTTTTATTTCTTCAAAGTGTATAGTTTAACCCCACTTTTTACTCTGTAATTTGTTATTTATAATTCCTCTTTTTCTACTTTGTAAGTCTAGATAAAGTTTAATACACGTTATGTTTTCAAAGAACCAACATTTGGATTTCTTTATGCTCTATTTTCTTCTATTCTATTTTTATTAATCATGATGTAATATTTATTATTCAGATGTTTCTGCTTCCTTTGGATTTAATTAGTTCTTCAACTTTGAAATCATTAAGGGATAAACATAGACTATGGATTTGAAAATTATTATTTCTTAATATAGACTTTTACTGTTTCAAATTTCCCTCTAACTGCATTCCAGACATTTTGCTATGCTTAATTTTTGTTTCCACTACTACCTAAGATTTGATAGTTTAACTTACGATTCCTTATTGATATTTCTATAGGTTGAGTGTTCTGATTAATTTCCACAGTTGTGATTTTAAACTTTCATTCTGCTATTTATTTATACTGTCATTCCTTTATTGCAGAGAAGATACTTAATAAGTTTCATGTAATTTCCTTTTTAAAATTTAATAAGAATTGTTTTAAAGTGTAATATAAGGCTTATCTTGGAAATTGTCCCATATGTATGTATAGGTAATCTCCTAATGTTGGATGGAGTATTCCTTATGCATCTGCTAGGTCTCGATGGTTTATAATGTGGTTCAGTCCTCTTTTTACTTATTGTTCTTCTACCTAGATCTTTAATGCACTATTAAAAGTGATGTATTGTAATCTCCAACTATTAATGTAAGATTGTCTATTTCTGCTTTCATGTATGTCAATGTTTACTTCATATATTTTGTGATTCCATTGGTTGATGCTCCTATGTCTAGTGTTGTTATATATTTTGATAAATTTACACTTATCAATATATTATATCCTTACTTGTCTCATTACAGCTTCTTTAAACAAAAAAATTTTATTGATACATATTATTAAAGCATGCAATTCATCCAAAGTGTACAATCAATGGTATTTGGTATAATCACATAGTTGTGCATTCATCGCTTCAATCACTATTAGAGAATTTTCATTATTTCAATAATAATAATAAACAACAAAAAACAAATGAAATCTCATCACCTCTCAATCTTTCTATACTTCCCTGCTCTACATGGTAGCTATTCTCTTTCTATCTCTCTAATTTATTTGTATTTATATTTTGTAAAAATCAGTCTCAGATATGCAATAGCACCCATGTTCATATTTTACATGAGGTTTAATTATGTTATACGGTCCCATGCTACAGTTCTTAGTTTTCCTTCTAGTAATATATATGACCTTAGACATTCTCTTTCAACCACTATCACACCCATATAATAGCTCTGCTAGTTACAAACACTATGATGTGCTTCCACCATTTCTATTCATTTCCAAAGATTTATAAACAACATTTTAACCAATTCTGCACAGGTTAATCCTCAGAATTCCATTCTCTTTTTATATTCTGGTGGCCTATATTTAATTTAATTCCATAAGATTACACAATGTATTTAGTTCATAGTAGGGCAATCATACAGTATTTGTCCTGTAACTGGCTTGCTTCACTCAAAATAATGTCTTCCATGTTCATCCATGTCTCTTATGCTTTGCTTTACTACATCATTTTTTTCTTAGAGCTGCATAATATTCTATCGTGTAAATACATCACAGTTTGTTTTTCCATTCTTTGGATGATGGACACCTGGGTTGTTTCCATCTTTTGGTAATTGTGAATAACAATGCTATAAACATCGGTGTGCATATGTCTGTTGGTGTCACTGCTCTCATATACTCAGTAGTGGTATTGCCTGGTTACATGGCAAATCTATATTCAAATTCTTTAGGAACTGCAAAACAGTACTCCACAGAGTCTATACCATTCTACATTCCCACCAACAGTGAGTAAGTATGCCTATCTCTCTACATCCTCTCCAACAGCTGTAGTTCTGTCTTCTTAATAGTGGCCATTTAATAGGTGTGAAAAGATATCTTATTGTAGCTTTGATTTGCATTTCCCTAACTACTAGTGATGTAGAACATTTTTTTCAAGTTTTATTTTTGTTGTTGTTGTTGTCATTTGTATTTCTAGTTCATATAAATGTCTATTCAAGTCTTTTGCCCGTTTTTTAATTGGATCATTTGTCTTTGTATTGTTGAGTTGTAATATCTTTTTATATATTATGGTTATAAAACCCTTATCAGATATGTGATTTCCAAATATTTTCTCCCATTGAGTTGGTTGCCTTTACACTCATTTGACAAAGTCTTTTGAGGTGCAAAAGTGTTCAATTTTGAGGACATTCTGTTTATCTATATTTTCTTTCATTGTTCATGCATTGGGTGTCAGGTCCAATAAACCACTAACTACCAGAAATTCTTTTAGATGTTTCTCTATATTTTCTTCTAGTTGTTTTAGATCATTGGCTTTTATATTTAGATCTTTGATTCATTTTGAATTGATTCTTGTGTAGGGAGTAAGATGGAGGTCCTCCTGCATTCTTTGGTTGTGGATATCCAGTTCTCCCAGCACCATGTGTTGAAAAGACTGTTTTGTCCCACTAACAAGGATTTTGTTGAAAACCAGTTGGTCATAGAGATAAAGGTTCATTTCTGGATTCTCAATTATATTCCATTGATAAATGTGTTTATCTTTTTGTCAGTACCCAGCTGTTTTGACGACAATAGCTTTGAAATATTTCAAGGTCAGGCAGTGAAATTCCTCCCACATTGCTCTTCTTTTTTAGAATGTTTTGTGCTGTTCAGGTGGACTTTCTTTTCCAAAGAATTTGGTAATTGCCTTTTCTATTTGGCAAGTAGACTGTTGAAATTTTGATTGTTATAGCATTAAATCTATAAATAAATATGTGTATGATGGATATCTTCATGATATTTAGTCTTCCAAATCACACAAACAAGGGATGTCTTTCCATTTGTTTAGGTCTTCATTGATTTCTTTTAGCATTGTTTTGTATTTTTCTGCATATAGGTCTTGTACTTCTTTGGTAGATTCCTAGGTATTTGAATCTTTTTGTTGCTATTGTAAATGTATTTTTCCCTGATTTCCTCCTTGGATTTTTCAATACCAGTGTAAAAAACATTATTTACTTAATTTTTCTTTATCCCCCCCTTCCCACAGATGGTTCTCTTATCTGTCTGCTCATTGCTTGCTCACCTTCTCCAGGAGGCACTGGGAATGGAACCTGGGACCTCCCACATGAGAGGTGAGTGCCCAACATCCTGAGCCAAATACACTCCCCATAGGCTGCAGCATCTGCTGGCTTGTGGCATCAGCTCATTGCAGCAAGAGACAGAATCTCCTCATCTTCTTTTAGGAGACACTGGGACCTGAACCTGGGACCTCCCATGTGGTAGGCAGGCACTCAACTGGTTGAGCCACATCCACTTCCCAAAAACATTATTGATTATTGTGTGTTATTTTGTATCCTACCACTTTGTTGAATTCATTTATTTGTCCAAGTAGCTTTGTTATAGACATTTCAGAATTTTCTAAATATAGGATCAAGTCATCCATGAATAATGGGATTTTTACTTCCTCTTTTCCTATTTGGACATCTTTTATTTTTTTCTTGTCAAATTCCTCTAACTAGAATATTTAGCCCAATGTTGAATAACAGTGGTGACAGTGGGCATCCTTGTCTTATTCCCAATCTTAGAGAAAAAATATTTCAACTTTTCCCCTTTAAGTACGATGTTGGCTGTGGGTTTTTCATATATTCCCTTTATCATATTGAGGAATTTTCTTCTATACTTATCTTTCAAAGTGTTTTTATCAAGAAAAGATGCTGGATTTTGTCAAGTTCTTTTCCTGTATTGATCTAGATGATCATGTGTGTGTGTGTGTGTGTGTGTGTGTGTTTCCATAATTTGTTAATGTATTGTATTATGTTATTTGATTTTCTTGTGTTGAAACAGCCCTGCATACCAGGCATAAATACCTCTTGGTTGTGGTGTATAATTATTTTGATATGCTGTTGGATTTTATTTGCATCTGTTTTGTTGAGAATTTTTGCTCCTATGTTCCTTAGAGAGATTGATTTTTAATTTTCTTTTCTTGTAATTTTTATTTATGGCTTTGGTATTGGGGTGATGTTGGCTTCCTAAAATGTGTTAGGTAATTTTCCCTTCTTTTTAATTTTTTGGATGAGTTTAAGCAGGATTAGTGTTAATTCTTCTTGAAGTGTTTGGTAAAATTTACCTGTGAAGCCATCTGGTCCTGGACGTTTCTTTGTTGGGAGATTTTTAATGATGGATCCAATCTCTTTTAATGTGATTTGATTAAATTCTTGTATTTCTTGTGTAAGCTGTTTGTGCATTTCTAGGAATTTATCCACTTCATCTAGGTTGTCTATTTTGTGGGCATATAGTTTCTCACAATATCCTCTTATGATCCTTTTTATTTTTATGGGGTTACTTGTAACTTCATCCCTTTAATTTCTGAATTTATTTATTTTCATCTTCTCTGTTTTTTTTCTTTTTTAGTCTAGCTAAGAGTTTGTCAATTTTATTGATTTCCCCAAAGTTTTTGGTTTTGTTGACTTTATTCCTTTTTGTTCTCAATTCTATTTATTTCTGCTTTAATTTTTATTCTTTTTCTTTCCTTTTGCTTAATTTGGGGTTGGTTTGCTCTTCTTTTTCTAGTTTCTCTAGTTTTTTCAGTTAGATCTTTGATTTTAGCTCTTTCTTCATTTTTAATAAAGGCATTTAGGGCTATAAATTTCCCTTTCAGCACTGACTTTGCTGTATCTCATAAGTTTTGATAAATTGTATTCTCATTTTCATTGTCTCAATATACTTGCTGATTCTACTTACAATTTCTTCTTTGAATCACTGATTATTTAGAGTGTGTTATTCAGCCTCCAAACATTTGCAAATTTACCCTTTTCCCATCTATTATTGATTTCCAGTTCCATCCCATTATAATCTGAGAGGTGCTTTGTATAATGTCTTTCCTTTTAGATTTATTGAGACCTGCTTTGTGAGATAACATGTGGTCTACCCTGGAGAAAGATACATGAGACTTGAGAAGAATGTATAACCTGCTGAGTTTGGGTGTAATATTCCATATATGTCTGTTAGGTCTAGCTCATTTTTCATATTATTCAAGTTCTTTGTTTCCTTGCTGATCTGTCTAGCTGTTCAATCTAATGATGTGAGCAGTGGTTGAAGACTCCAATTATTATTGTAGAGATGTCTCTGACTTCAGTTTTGCCAGAGTTTCCTTCATGTATTTTGAGGCACTCTGGTTAGATGTATAGATATTTATGACTGTTATATCTTTTTGGTGGAATGTCCCTTTTATTAATATATAATGACCATCTGTATCCTTTATAACTTTTTTGCATTTAAAATCTGTTTTGTTCAATATTAGTATAACAACCTTTGCTCTTTTTTAGTTATTGATTATGTGGTGTATCTTTTTCCATCCTTTCCCTTTCAGCCAGTATTTATCCCTTGGTCTAACATGAGTTTCTTGTAGGCAGCATATGGATTGTTCATGTTTTTTGTGCATTCTGTCAGTCTATATCTTTTAATTGGGGAGTTTAATCAATTCACATCCAATGATATTCTGTAAATGCATTGCTTACTTCTGCCATTTTATCCTTTTTTTTTTTTATCATATGTCACATCTTATTTTTGTCTGTCTTTTTATTCTTTTGGTTATTCCTCCTGCTTTTCTTGTCTTCTATACTCTCTCCTGTCTTTTTCTTTCAGGCTGTCAGTTTCCCTTTAATATTTCCTGCAAAGGCAGATTCTTTTTTTATGAACTTTCTTATTTTCTATTTGTTTGTGAATATTTTAAATTTACCTTCATATTTCAAGGACAATTTTGCCATATAAAGATTTCTTGGTTGGCAGGTTTTCTCTTTCAGTACCCTAATTGTATCATACCTCTGTCCTGTCATGTCCTTGGTTTCTACTGGGAGTCCCTTGTCTGTGATGGTTTGCCTCTCTCTTGCTGATTTCAAAATTTTCTCATTATCTTTGACATCTGACATTCTAAGTAGTATTTGTCTTGGAATAGTTCTATTGAGATTTATTCTAATTGGGGTGTGCTGCACTTCTTGGACATGTAGGTTCATTTCTTTCATGAGAGTTGGGAAATTTTCAGTCATTATTTCCTCAAATACTCTTTATGCCCCATTTCTCTTCTCTTCTCCTTCTGGAGAAGACATTTACTTTTTTTAATTTTTATTTTATTTTATTTCTTTTGTCATTTTTTAATTTTTAAATAAGCTTTAGATAATGTAAATTATACCCAAAAATATAGGAGTCGTCCCATATCCTGCAGCTAATTCCCCTCCCAAACTTTGCCCCATTAACAACATCTTTGATTAGTATAATACATTTGTTACAATTGATGATCACATAATGAAATATTGCTACTAACCAAGGACTATAGTTTACATTCTAGTTTACACTTTGCCCCAACTGTATAGATTTTGACAAAAAGTATAAGGGACTGTATCAGTCATTGCAATGTTATTTAGAACAAACCCAATACCCTGAAAATGCCCACATTACACCTATTTTTCCCTCTGCCTCCCCTCAGAACCTCTGGTGATCACTGCCTTTATATCATTGATACAAGTTTTTCCATTGCTAGAATAATAAGTTTAGTTTAGTACATTCTCCCCTTATGTTTATTCATTCCTCAATCGTTAGGATTTTGGAATGGTGATGCCTACACTGCTTCTGATTGAGTGGCCTTAGATCCCATAGGGCAGATAGATGGAGCCTTATTGCTTGCAGTGTAGATACTCTGTTTGTTTGGGTTTTTTTTTTGGATGGCCATTGTCCATCATCATTATTCTGTTTGTTGTCCTGGGTGAGTCTGATGAACTGAAAAGTGGGTGTTGCAACTCTGCTGAGATTCAGGACTCAACAAGCATATGAACAGACCAAAGAATTAAGTCTCTTGTACATATTTTAATGATTAAAATGTTAATTATAGGTTAAAATAAAAGGGGCAGAAGAGCCATGTATAGGGAAATTTAAATGAGTCTAACTCTGTTACATTGGGGAAAATATATATTAATGTAAGGCCCATTGACAGAGTGCCTAATTCCTGAGATTGTCTGCCCTGCCTGTAGTGTCTAGATGCCTCTAGATCACACAGGAGCACCCTTGCTTGAGGCACTGTCCACTGTGGCAGTCAATGAGATCCTCCTGAGACATGCATAAGTGTATCCTCTAGAATGACATCTCGGCACACTTTGAATCTCTTAACCATAAAATATCTGTATATAATATTTCCCCCTTTTGATCAAGGTCTTTTTCCAAAAGCATCACTAATTGGTACTTGGTAATAATCCTTTGGTGTCAGGGAGGCTAATCCCCAGGAGTCATGTCCCAAGCCAGGGGGAACATAGTAAGTTTATTTGCTGATTTTGGCTTAGAAAGAGGCCACATTTGAGTAACAAGGAGGCTCCTATGCAATATATAATACTAAGGTAAGTTTCAATTTTATAAGCATAATGTCCATAGTGCAACCATCAATATCAAGGACCTGGTGTATTGGTCTGTCTTCCTTTGATAGGCACTGCCCATGTATTCTAGGGATTCTTGCTGCTCTACTAGAGAATATAGCATGGCTACCCAGTAATGGAATTCAATATTCTTTTGGTTATTATGTAGGTCTATACCCACTGAGACAAGACCCCATGACCACCTGAATATATTCATATTCTATAAAGTGAATCTCTAGGTACACATTTCTCCACACATCCCCCCAACACCAACTCCCTGCCACAGTGATCCTGCCCTGCCACAGTTGTGACCCTTCTGCCATCCAAAACCTCCCCCCAAAGTAAGCCAAAAAATAAAGGAATAAAAATAATAAAAATAAAATAATAAAAACCACAAAAAAATACAATTTAAAATAATAAAAATTTAAAAATTTAAAAAAAGAATTTGCGTCTTTTATCACCATAATTTGTTATCTTTTATGTACAGTGACAATTACTTCTTTATGTTCCCCCAGTGTCTTATTCTTTTTACTTTATTTTCAAAGGAGCTTTAGGTTACAGAAATGTCACATAGAAAATATAGGAGATTCCTTTAAACTTCACTCCTTCTCCTTCTCACATTTTCCTCAATTGATAACATCTTACATGAGTATGGTACATTTGTTAAAATTGATGAACAAACATTGAAGCATTCCTACTAAACATGGTCAATGGTTTGCATTATGGATTACATTTTGTACCATACACATTTATAAGTATTGAAAAACAATTATAATTGCCTATATCAGTCATTGCAAGATCGTGCAGAACAATTCCAATGCCCTAAAACTTCCCTATATGCCATCTATTTTATGCTTCCCTTCCCCTCCTCTTGGAACATAAGGTAACCACTTATGTTTCAATTGAAGAATAAATTTCATAGTAACATGCATTAATATTGGTGGCTTGACATAGTGGCCTGTTTTCTTTTATTAGGCATTGGCCCTCAATTTGAGAATGTAACAGGACTCCCCTGAATGGGAGTTTAATATATGCTTGTTTATTGTGTGGATTTCCACCCACAGAAATAACACACTCTGACAAGATGAACATTTTCGTATTCCATAAAAGCATGCCCCAGGTGTGCTTTATTCACAATCCCCCACCCCTGATGCCTTTCATCAGTAACTCTCACTTGCCATATTTGCCAAAAGAAATTTCCATCATTGTGTTTTAACCACAGACCTACAAATCCCCAGAGTTCACATGTTTCTTCTTCCAGCACTCTCCCCAGTACCATGGATAGTCAAGATCAACACTCCCATCCTGTTCCCCCTCACATCGTGCACCAATCTCATGTCCATCTGCTACTACCCCATTCCACCTTATCACAAGTTTTGTCTGTATTGAGCATTAGCTCACCACACTCTACTCTCTTTCTGTCTCCTGAAAACCTATCATCCAGACTCTAGCTCTGTGAATCTGCTCAATTTGCTTGCCATATCAGTGAGGTGATGTAATATTTGTCCTTCAGTGACTGGCTTACTTCACTCAACATAAAGTCTTCTAGATTCATCCATGTTGTCTCATGTGTTAGTACTGCATTCCTTCTTAAAGCTGAGTAATATTCCATTGTATATATGCTACGATTTGCTTATCCATTCATGTGTGGATGAACACTTGGGTTGCTTCTACATTTTGGCAATAGTGAATAATGCTGCTATGAACATTGTTGTGTATATATCTGTTCAATGACACACATGTTTTTGTGTTTTGTGTTATCATTTAACTCCCTGAGGCCCTGATTAATTTTTTCCACTCATTTCTCTCTGTTATTTTACTTCTTCAAATTCAGCTCTTCTGTTTCCTGTATCATTTATTTCTTTTTCTATCATTTTGAGTCTGCCCTTGAATGCTTCTAATGTGTTTTTTATCTCACCTATCATGTATTTCATTCCTATTAGCTCTGTTATATTTCTATTTAGGTTTTCAAATTCTTCTTTGTGGTCCCTCAGTGTTTTCTTGATGTTCTTTATCTCTTTAGCCATATTGTCTTTCAACTCATTAATTTGATTTTGGAAATTTGTGTGACTCTCATTGATTAGTTGTGTCAAATCCTGTGTCTCATCTCGGGCTTCGTTATATTCCTTTGCTTGGGCCATTTCTTCCATTTTCTTAATATGGCTTGTAATTTTTTGCTGATGTCTAGACAACTGATTAGGATGGTGAGTTTATTCAGATGATCAATTTCTCTCTTTTTCATAGAGATTTAGTGGCAAGAGTTTGTGTGTTACTGCTGTTCTTTGATTCTTGGTTCAGCCAGTTCTGGATCTTTAGTATTGTCCCTGTTAGTTGCTCAAATCTGGGCCCTGGACTCAGTAATTTGTTGCAGGCCCACTTCCATAGGCCTTGGGGAAGGAGGCTGTAAGGCCTGAAAAAAGCCTCCTGATGAATATTAGTTTCCTCCTGTGCATGTCCTTGGTCCACCAGGAGATGGTGCTTTTTGAGAGCCTTCTTAGTTCAAAGTCTGGTTGGAGTGTGTTTACTGCAACCCAGATTGGATCATGTGAAAGAGGGGCCTGCCTGGAGACTAAGAACCTTGTAATTCAATCTTTTTTCAGAGGCAATGCTCCAACCTTGGTTGGTAAGCCCCTCCATTTTCCCAAGTAGGTGTTCCACTCTGTTCTACATCCTCAGCAACCATTCCTGGTCAGTAGAGAGGGCGATTGAGAGGGTCAGATATCTTTAGTTCCATGCAGGCTCCCAAGGCAAAAAATGGTGAGGCCCCACTCAGACTGGAAGAGCTTATGGTACACAGCAAACCAAATTTGCACTCAAAAACTGAGTCAGCCTTAGGCTGTTATCCTGTCTCTCCAATTTCCTGGGGAGGTGGATCCCTGGGGCACCATTTGTGTGTAGCCACTGGCCCTCAGGCCCTGAGAATTCAAATGTATTTACAAAGTCAGGAAAGATGCCAGTAGTTTGAGCTGTAGCTTTTAACTCATAGTTTTGCTATCATGATTCTTTTCCTTTGTTCTGTTCTTCTGGGCAGTGCCCAGCCTTCCTCTGATGTCCAAAACCCTAGTAGAATTTTTCCACACCATTTCTATCTGTCCTTTAGCTATTTTTCTGGGAGAGAAGAGAACTCATAACAGTTTTTGACTTAGCTTATTTTGTATGATATTAAGGTACCCACCCCATCTCTCTTTTGGTAACTGGGTTAATGGAATATTTTTTCATTCTTTCACTGTTCATCTATCAATATCTTGATCTAAAATGACTGTCTCGGAGACAGCATATAATTAGAAAATTTATTTCTTGTGCCAAGCTTTGCCTTTTGAGGGAGAGTTTAATATATTTACATTTAAAATAATTTCTGATATGAAAGGACTTACTTCTGCCAATTTGTTATTGAATTCCTTTATGTGTTATACCTTTTTGCCCCTCATTTCCTCCACTACTGACTTCTTTTGTGTTTAGTTGATTTTTATGCTGTTTGGTTTTTATTCCCTTCTCACTTTTTTTGCAAGTTTTAGGTATTTTCTAAGTGGTTAAAATGGGTATTACAACAAAAATCTTATCCTAAATTTATAAAAAATTCAATTTGAATACCAGTTTAACTTCTATAGCGTGGTAAACTTTGTTCTTACAAAACGAGTACCTCCTTCATGTTGTTGTTACATCTTTATTCTTTGTGTTCCCAACAGCAAGTACATATAATTATTTATGAATTTGTCTTTCAAATCATGCAGGAAATTAAATGTGGATTTATCAACCAAGAATACAATTGTACTGGTTTTTATATTTTATACTTACTTCTGTAGCTATCTTTAACAGAAATATCTATTTCTTTCTCTTTTTTTTTTTTTTTTTTGCATTACCATCTAGTGTCCTTCCTTTTCTACCTGAAGGATGCCTTTCACCATTTTGCATGGTAGACTTACTAAAAATGAACTCCCTCAGCTTTTCTTTACCTGGGTATTTCTTAATTTCTCCTTCAAATTGGAAGGTAACTTTGGTAGATATAGAAATCTTCTTTGACCTTTTTTTTTTCTTGCAAGAAGCTAAATATGTTATCCTACTGCCATCCCATATCCATGATTTCCAATGTGAAACTGGCTCTTCATCCTATAGTATCATTTGAAAGTAATGAGCCACTTTCAATTTTTAAAGATTCTTTCTCCGTTTTGGGCTTTGGACAGTTTTGTTTGTTTGTTTGTTTGTTTGTTTGTTTTAATGTAATGAGCCTCATTGTGGATCTCTTTGAATTATCTTATTTGAAGTTTGTGAAGATTCTTGGATGTGTAGATATAGGTTTTCCTTCAAATTTTTGAAAATTAGTCCATCATTTATTCAAATTTTCTCCTTATTCTTTTATGTCTCTTATCTTCTTCTGAGACTCACATAATATGTATGTTGGTTCTCTTGATGGTGTTGCACAGGTCCCTTAATGTCAGTTATTTTCTTACTCCTTTTATATTTGTGATCCTCATTATAGATAATTTCAGTTTTCCTTTCTTGGAGTTCATTGATTTGTTCTTCCTTCTCAAATCTGCTGTTGAACTCCTACTGTGAGTTCTCATTTCTCACAGTAAGCTCCAGAATTTCTATTTGTCTCATTCCTATGGCTTCTATCTCTTTATACATATTCTAATATTTCTTGCATTAGTTTCCTAGTTTCTTTAGTTATTTGACAAGAGTTTCCTTTAGATAATTGAGCCTATTGGAAAGTTGATTTAAAGTTCTCTTTTATTTCTAGTACGCTCAATGGCCAGGATTCCTCTGGGTTGGTTTCTATCAGTTTATGTTTTAATCTTCAGTTTCTGGAAAAAATGTTCTATGGAATTTTGTGTGGTTACTCCTAAATGTAGAATTGATTAAACATCTGGGAGTTAGCTAGGAAAAGAAGGCAGGCACACAGGACAATTAGATGAGGTTTATTTTATTGAAAATAAAAAAAAATGTTTGTGGAAAGTCCCTGGAAATTATTCCATTAAGGTAATTGACATACTAATTCAGTGTAAATCTAAATCAATCACAACTTACTGATAAACTAATTTGTGAAGACAGCAGATCTCAATTGAAATACCATTGGGCAATAATTGATGCTAAAATTAATGATATTATTAAAGACAATACTTATGATATGCCAGGAACTCTCCATTGCACTTTAATCTATAAAATATTTTTAATAGTCACAAAAAAGTACAAATTTTACTATCCATGTTTTTTTTTTCTGGGTACTGAAATACAGAAACACATAGTGTGAAGCCAATGTATTTGAACCAAAAGCTTCTGGCACCAGAGTCCCTGGTTTTAATCACAATGCTCCATTTCTTGTCTATGGCATATCACCCAGAGAATGTGTTCATTTAACACGAGAGAATGTGTTTATTTAACAACAAGAAGTAGATTAAAAGTCTTTAGTTGAGGACCTCTGATGCAAAATTAAAATAGGAGTGTACTATGTATGATAGGAAAAAAATATTCAATTCCACTTTTAAAAAACTAAAGTATTTAATCATAAATATTTTACTCACTTATCTAATAAATAGGCATAATGGCATTGGTTCTGTAGCCAAATTAACTAGCTCAAATCATGGTTTCCTCATTTAATAACTGTGTGAACTTTGGTAAATTTTCTCATTCAGTCTCATTTTTCTTCTCTATAATGAGAGTAATTATACAAAATCTTCATAAGGTTTTCATAAATGTTAAATAAGATATTATATATAAAGTGATTAGGAACCTGAGTGGTATAGGAAATCTACTGGATCCATTTCATTATGGAATACCACTACAAAGCACTTTCAACTTTTTTCATTGGGCTATTGGAAGAATAGGAGTGCAAAATGTATTTCTTGATTTATAATTAAGTGCACAAACTATAATATTGCATTAATTTTCCACAGTCTCATTTCCTTAACTATTCTCTAATTTAAGAGTTAACATTTTCTGATGACAAAGAAGGACTGCAACTATTGTGACATCCATGTATAATGTTACATTAGATTTTCCCATCTTATTTCCAGATATAAGGAATCAGTTCATGACACTCTGGGAAAACCGATAGGAAAATCAGATATTATTTATGACTGCATCTAGGCAATTATCTCTTTCAAGACTTCTGTCATATAAACTAGATAATAAAAGTGATAGAATTATACATTTTTATTTCTCACTCTCCAAAATCATCATTATTAACCTAGACAGAATTATACTTCATGACTGATAACTCAGATTTTGGTGGAATTTTAATGGGTACAAGGAATGTTTTGCAGAAAAGGGTAATAATACAAGTAAAAACTTCATGTGACCTTATATACTGTCATCTATATAGATTTCAGTTAATGGATCAAAGGCAACAGTGGTCAATGTGGGATTCAAGAGAATAGGCCCTGGAGTCAGAAAAGATTGGCCAAATAACAAAATGGCAAATATTATACCTGTCTCAGAGTTTGTTCTAATTGGATTCAGAGGGGATCTAAGGAGGCAGATCATGCTATTTCTCATCTTTTTGATCCTGTACATCTTGGCAGTGATTGGGAACTTTGGCATGATTGTAATTACCAGGACTGACACCCACCTCTATACTCCCATGTATTCCTTCCTCCAAATCCATTTCTTGCTGAACATCTGCTATTCTTCCACAATTGTACCCAGGGCTCTGCTGAAAGAAGACCACAGAGTTTCCTCCTGTGGGTGTGCTACTTAGCTCTTCCTCCTGTCTTTTTTTTGTACCACGGAGGACTTCCTTCTGTATGCTCTGGCCTATGACCACTTCATTGCCAAATGTAAACCTCTCCTATTTTCTGTTAGTATGTCTCACAATCTCTGTGTACTTTTTGTGTTGTAGTCCTACTTGTGAGGTGTAGTGCATGCCATCACTCAATGCATGCCATCACTCAAACAACAATGACCCTTAGGTTGTCCTTCTGTGGTTCAAATGAGATCAATGACTTTTTTCCTTTTATGCTTCCCCTTGTCCCTACATGTTAAAATACCTTTATAAACCAATTGGTTCTTCTTGGCTTATGTGGCTCCATAATTGTCATTAATATTCTTGATTGTCTTGGTTTCATGTATCTATATCATCTCAACCATGTTAATGATTCATATGGTACAGGGATGCCAGAAAACTTTCTCCACATGTGCATCCAACCTGACTGAGATGTGCTTGTATTTTGTTACTGTTTTCTTCATGTATCAATAACCCAGTGCCATCTCTTCCATGGAGCAAACTAAAGTAGCATCCATCCTTGACACTATTATCATCCCCATGCTGAACCTCCTGATATACAGTCCAAGGAACAAAGATGTCAAGCAAGCTCTTAAAAAGAGAAAGAAGAATCTCTCTTGCTGATTTTCGTTACTATGGGTCACATGAATCATCCTGTACTTAGCTTAAAATCACTGCTACTTATGTGGATTGCATTTTAGCATAAATGGAATTGCATTTTAGCATAAATGGAGGGTTTTTGTTTAATTGTTGAAGTATGTAATCTAGAAGATAGGACATATTTCCATTACCGTTTTCTGTCCAATAAGAGATATTAATTGTAGGACTTTTACTGAATGAAATATAAACTGGAAGAATCGATGATTGGATGGATAAACGTTCATGGTTATGTTACTTCACATTATAGATCATCTTTAACTCTGTCAGAAAATAATAAAATTTTCTACTATTTAAAATATCTATATAAATTTGACTACAACGCACCAAAAACAGATGTGGACCCTACCCAAAGGAAAAGAAGCCATAAATATTTTACTTAAAATTTTTATAATTCACTAAATAAATATTGGTAATTTTCATAATACAATGAAAATTGAATGAAATAGAAACATTTCCTTTTTAAATTCTAAGCAGCTTTATTAATCTATAATTGACATGCAATAAATGTGTGCACTTGAAGTATAAAATTAATGTCTGATATTTGTATGCACTGGTGAAACCATCACCATAATCACGATAATAAACATTATTCTGATCACACTAAAAGCTTTCCTGGATCTTGTTATAATGCTTCATTCCTGTCCCTCCTCCAACCCCTTTACTCATCAGACAACCACTTACCATGTTTTCCAAGAATTTAACATAAATTCAATTATGGAGTATGTAGTGGGATTTTTGTTTGGTTTGGTTTGGTTTTATTTTTGGTTTCTTAGTTTCTTTCACGCAGCACAATTTTGAGATTCATCTAAATTGTAGCATGTATCAATAGTTGTTTCCTCTTTATTGCAGAATAATATTGCATTGTTCAGATATTCACTTAACATTTCACCTTTTTATAGACATTTGATTTGTTTCCAGATTGAAGCTATTACAAATAAAGTTGTTTGAATATTAGTATTCAATAATTTATATAAACTTAAGCTTTCATTACTCTTAGGTAAATAACTTGGAATGGAATAGTTAGGTCATATAGTAAGAGTATATTTAATCTTTTAAGAAATTTCTATACTAATATCCAAAGAGTTTTTACTAGTTTTCATTCCTACCACAAGCTTGTTAGAATTATGGATTCTCCATATCCTAACATTTGCATGCATCTTTCTTATTAAAAGTCATTTTAATAAGTGCATAGAAGTATCACATTATGGTTTTAAGTTGAATTTTCCACATGACAAATGGTGCTGAAAATAATTTTGTTTTTATTTGCCATCTGTATATGTTTGGTGAATTGTGTGTTCAAATATATTGCTTATACGTTTTCATTAAATTATTAATTTTCTTATGAATAAGATCTGGGAATATTTTGTGTATTGTGAACGCATAACTATTCATGAAATATGATTTGAAAATGATTTTTCCTAGGCTGTGGTTTGTCTTACCATTCCCCTAGCAATGCCTTTTTAAGAATGAAAGTTTTAATTTTGCTTAAATTCAATATGGCAACTGTTTATAAAAATTATTTACTGTAGAGGGATATTCTGTTTACCTAAAATATCTGTGCCTAACATAAGGTTGAAGAGATACTTGCCTGTGTTTACTTCTACACATTTTATAGTTTTATGTTTATATTTATGTGTATGATCATTTTGAGTTTTTAAAATAAGATACAAAGTCTAGATCAAAGACCTTTTTATTCATATGGGCTAAAATGTTTTATTGTCGTATCTTGAAATACTATCATTTCTCCACTGAATAGTCCTTCTGCTTTTGTCAAAAGTCAGTTACACACACACACACAGGATTGATTTCAGAACTTTTTTCTATGTTTCATCAGTTTGTCTCTCTTTCCACCAATACCACACTAGCTTGATTACTTCAATTTCATAAGTCTAAAATCAGGTATTTTGCTCCTCCAATTGTTTACTTGTTTTTCAAAGATGTTTTGGTAAATTTAGTTTTTTCTTTCATTCTTTTATTATTTCTCTTGTGATATTTCTAAATGAATTTTAGGAACAATTTGTCAATTTCAACAAAAAGCTCTGCTGGGGTTTTGATTGGGATTGATTTTAATCTTTACAATTATTTTGAAATAAATGGCATCTTGACATTATTTACATTTCCAAAATATAAGCCCAATTTGTGTTTCAAGTTATATAGAACTCTCTAAAATCTCTCAGGATTGCTTTATGGTTCATTATACATGTCTTCACATTATTTCAGATTAATCCCTAAGTATTTAATGTTTGTGATGTTATGGTAAATGTTAACTTTTTATAACTTTTTTTTTCTGACAGTTAATTGTTAGCAAATAGAAACAAAATTTATTTGTATGCACTGACCTTGTGACCTTCAAATTTGCTAAATTCAATTATTTCTAACAGCTTTTTGGTAGTTTCATTAGCTTTCTTAAAATAAAATCATATCACCTACAAATATGATATTTTCCTTTCTTTTATAATCTGTTGACTTTTTCTTGACTTTTGCATTGAAGTCTATTAATCCATTCTGCCAATCTGTGTCTTTTAATTGGGGAGTTTAATCTACTAACATTCAGTGTTATTATTGTATAAGCAGCACTTATTTCAGCCATTTTATCCTTTGGTTTTTATAAGTCAAATCTTGTTTGTCTCTCTCTTTACCCTTGTAGTTATCTTTCCTGATTATCTTCATTTCTTGACATTTCTATAAGCCATTCTCTCCTCTTTTCTTTTCAGCATGCAGAACTCTATTTAGTGGTTCTTGTAAAGCTAGTCTCTTATGACAAATAAGATTATCTGTTTTTGATTATCTGCAAATATTTTAAACTTTCCCTCAGTTTTGAAGAACATTTTTTCTGGATAAATATTTTTTTTGCTGACATTTTTCTTTTCAGTACCATAAATATATCATACCAATGCCTTATTGCCTCCATGGTTTCTGATGAGAAATTACCACTTAGTATTTTTGTAGAAACTTTGGTTGCAACAAATCTCTTTTTTCTTCCTGCTTTCAGAATTCTCTTTTATCTTTGGCATTTGACATTTTGATAATTTTGTATCTCGCACATAGCATAATCGATCTGTTAGGATATATTCTGTTTGGAGAACATTGTATACATTAATGGGTATTTAAGTCTTTCATAAGAGTAGGGAAATTTTTGGACATTATTTCTCAAATATTCTTTCTGCTTGTTGTCCCTCCTCTTCTCCTTCTGGAGTACCATGCACATACATTTGTGTTCTTTGTGCTGTCTTCAAATCCCTGAGGCTCTGCTCAAAATTTTCCATACTTTTCTCTATCTGCTTTGCTGATTCTTTCTTCTATTAATACCTGTTGCTGTATCCCTCTGGTGTATTTTTAAAATTATATATATATACACACACACACACACATATATATATCATTGGATAAGTTGTTAGTTTACAAAAAAAATCACGCATACTGTGCAGAATTCCCATACACCACCCTTCTACCAACACCTTGAATTGTTTTGAAACATTTGTTACAGATTATGAAAAAAATCATCAAAATATTCCAATTTCTGAGTCTCCGCTGAAGTTTTAATTTCTTCCCTTTACTGGGCCATATCTTCCTGTTCTTTAGTATGACTTGTAATTTTTTGATGATGCCTAGACCTCTGATTATCTTGATGAGTTTTCTCTGAAGGTCAGTTTCTCCCTCTTGCTTAAGAATTTATTGTTGATTGGCTTTTAAAATCTTTAAATCTTCACCACCTTTGGCCATGAGGAAGCACTGTATCTTTAAATATTCACCACCTTTGCCCCTGTTCAAGGTGGGGTTGAAACAATGTCTCCTGCTGCTTTTGTCTGGGATGGGTTGAAACAGTTGCTCAGATTCAGGACCCTGCCATCCAAATTTGCTGAGCAAAGGCTCTGATCAGTAATTGGACATGCTCACCCCTGCTCTGGGGAAAAAGAGTTTTATGTCCCTTTCTGTCACCAGTGATCTTTACAGGGACTGGACCTCAGGGCATCAGGCCATGAGAGTGGGGAATGTGTACCCATGGACATTGTGCAAAGAGAGCAGCTCACTGTTCTTTACAACAGTTCATAAGCCTTTTCCTCTTTCTCTTGCCTGGATTCTTTAAAGTGTTCTTCCAGGCTCTAGAGGCACAGAACAGTTGTTTCACAGAGTTCCTGCATGTTTAATAGCTGTTTTTGGAAGGACTGAGGCCTGGTGTTCCCTATTCTTCCATATTACTATCTCTATCAGATTGTTAGTTTGACCCAGGGTAATATACCAAATGTAAACTATTTTTAATTACTTCTAACTAGAAGTAATTAATTTCTAACTGGAAATCTTATTGGTGAGTATGTTAATTCCAGAGTAGAGTTTTTTGTTTTGTAGAAATATTTCACTCTGATCCAGTTCTTCTTATATAGTTAAATCTATATTCTTAATTTTTTAAAATTTTTTAATTTTTCAAAAAAGATACTTAGATTACAAAAACGTTACACAAAAAATATAGGTATTCCCATATGCCCCACCACCCACCTCTCCTACACAAACATCCTTCATCAGTATGACACATTAATTGCAATTGGCAAACACATCCTGGGGCTGTGCCATTAAGCATGGACCATAGTTCACATTGCAGACCACACTCTCTCCCACACAGTTCTACATGTTATATGATGACACAAAATGGCCTATATCTGTCACTGCAACATCACTCAAGACAATTCCCAAGTCCCAAAAAAGTCCCCATACCACAAGTGCTTCTCCCTCTCCCTGCCCCCAGAGCCTCCAGTGGCCACTGGCTCCACAGCAGTCTTTTATTTCTTCCATTGCTTGAATCACAATATGTATATAGTAGAATATAAGTAAGTCCACTCTAGTCCATAGCTCTTCACCCCATGTTGAGGAGTCTGGGATGGTGATGTCCACTTCACTTCTAATTGAGAGGGGGCCCATATCCCATGGGAAAGATGGATGGAATTATCCTGCCTGCAGCTGCAGACTCTCTCCATTCCCTGGGATGTCCATTGTTCATCATCATCTCCTCACCAGTAGTCCTGGGTGAGTCCAACGAGCTGTAGAGTAGGAGTTGCTGCTCGACTGAGGTTCTGGGCCCAGCTGGCACATGGACAGCCCAAAGACTCATATCCCTGGATGTACACTTACAAACCCCAGCACCAAGTATAGGTTTGAATAGCAGGGACAGATGAGCCATGTGCAAGGAAGACATAGTTGAGTCCAACTCTGTCACTTTCAAACTCCAAAGTCGGGCCCACTGGCAAGGCACCAAACTCTGGAGCTATCCACCCTGACATAGAACTGGGTGTCTCCAGAGCTCTCAGGAGCCCCACTTTTTGGGGTGATACCCACTTTGGAATTCTATGAAATCCTACTGAGATGTGCACAGGTGTTACCTCTGGGATGACCTCCGGACCCTTAGCCATATAAACTCATTTGTCTTTACATTTTTCCCCTTTTATTCAAGATCTTTTTCCAGTCACATTGCCAGTGGGCTCTTGGTAGCAATCCCTCAGTGCCAGGGAGGAAAGTAATGCATTCATATGCTGAGTTTGGCTTAGAGAGAGGCCACATTTGAGCAACAAGGAGGCTTTCAGGAGGAAACCCTTAGGCACCTCATAACAATAGGCTAAGTTTCAATTTCAAGAGCAAAGATTCCTAAGGCTAGTCATCAATATCAAGGGCCCATCAGTGGATCATCCTCCTTTGCCAGTCACTGTCTCTGCACTTGGGGGACTGTTGCTGCTCCCTTAGAGAATGTGGCAGTGCTCTCTATGATGAGAATTCAGTATTCTCTCAGTATTTGAAGATTTTAGAATTTTTTTATATTACTTTTAAACTGAAGTTTTACAATTAGAGAGGGTCACTATCTTTAATAAAAGTGTGCCAAATATATGCTATGGACCACAATTGGTGGTAATAGTCTAATGATATTATCTCATAATCTGTAACAAATATTCCACCCTGGTGTGATATATTGATGATGGGGTGTTGTATGGGAATTCTACACAATGCATTTTTAAAAATTATTTATTTATTGAATTTTAAATATATTTTTAATTTTTAAAAAGATACTTAGATTACATAAATGTTACACAAAAAATATAGGGATTCCCATATGCCTCACTCCCCATACCTCCCATATAAACATCCTTTATTAGTGTGACACATTCACTGCAATTGATAAACATATCCTGGGGCTTTGTCACTATGGACCATAATTCACATTGTAGTCTACACTCTCTTACACACAGTTCTGCATGTTATATGATTATATAAACTGGCCTATATCTGTCATTGCAATGTCATTCAGGATGATTCCCATGTCCCAAAAAAGCCCCTGTATTAAAACTGTTTTTCCTTGTCCCTGCCCCAGAGCCTCCAGTGGTCACTACCTCCACATCAATGTCGTAATTTCTTACAGTGCTAGAATCACAATATGTTTATAGGAGAATATCAGTAAGTCCACTCTAGTCCATAGTTCATTTCCCAATCCTGAGGATTCTGGGATGGTGATGTCCACTCCACGTCTAATTAAGAGGAGGCTTTGATCCCATACAATCAATGGATGGGACTCTCTTGCTTGCAGTTGTCATCTCTCTCATTTCTTTGGTATGGTGGTTGTCAAGCCTCACCTCCTTGTTAGTTGTCCTGGGTGAGTCCAACCAACTAGAGAGTAGGTTTTGCAACTCCGCAGAGGTTCTGGCTCCACCTTGCACATGGACAGTCCAATGACTCCAGTTTCTTGCACGTACACTACAACAAATTCCAGCACCAATTGTAGGTTTAAATAGAAGGGACAGATGAGCCCTGTGTTGGAAAGCCATAATTGAGTCCAACTCTGTCACTCTCTGTTTCACTCTGTCAAACTTCAAAGTAGGGCCCACTGGCAAGACATCAAACTCTGAAGTTATCTGCCCTGACCATAGGACCTGGGTGTCTCCAGAGCCCTCAGGAGCCCCACTATTTGGGGTAGTATCCATTTTGGCAGGTTATGAGATCCTGCTGAGATGTGCATAAGCGTTACCTCTAGGATGACTCCCAACTCACTTTTAAGTCTCTTAGCCACATAAACTCATTTGTCTTGACCTTTTCCACCTTTTATTTGAGGTCTTTTTCCAGTTGCATTGCTGGTTGTTGCTTGGTAGTAACACAATGCACTTTTGAAAGTATTTAAACTGGATATTATCTTTTGTAGAATATTTTTATCCACTGGTTCAGATTCTATGTTATTGTGGAACAATTTAGGATTTATAAATATTCCTTCATCAGTTTCAGAACTTTTTGAAACTCATTGAAAACAGTATTGATGTAAATTGAATCTCCTGCCCATTAGCATTATATTTTGTATTTAATTTATAATATTTAAAAATTCTAATGGACCTATAATGTCCAATTGTTCTAATTTATTAATCCTGTTCTATATGTTCTTTTTTAATTCACTGATATTTTATTAATATTTTCTTCTACAGATATTACTTTAGACTATTTTAACCTACATTATATAAATTAAAATTTTCATTTAATTCATCAGTGTTCTTGTTTTTTTTTTGAAAAGTTTATTTTTCCAAATATAAGTGGATATATTTTTCCTTAGAAGCTTCTTTAGCTATGTTACAGAGGACTTTTTATGTAATATTTTTTATTGTCATTTAGATATAATTATTAACTTGTTGGATTTTTATTAGTTTTTTAATAGAGAACTTCTGAGCATAGAAAATAATCATGCATAAAATATAAGAATACGGTACACTACCTCACCTGGAATTGGTGTGGAATATTTGTTACAGTTGATGAGAGCACTTTTTTAAAAAAATGTACTATTTTTAACACCTATTACTAACACTTTGTATTAATATCATAGATTTGTTACAATTCATGAAAGAACATTCTTTTACTTGTACTATCAACTATAGTCCATCAGTTGCAATAGTGTTCACTGTACTGCACTGTTCTATGTTTGATCTTTTAATTATTATTCTAGTAATATATCCACCCTAAAGTTTCTCCATTTAACCATACTCATCTATACAGTTCATTGCTGTTGATTATACTCACAATAATGTGTTATCATCACCACCACCATTTCCAAACCTTAACTATCTGTCCAAATAGAAATTTTGCACCAACACCCCATTCTCTAACACCAATCTATCTCCAGGTAATTTATACTCCAGATACAATTTATATGAGTTTGCTTATTAACCTATCTCCTGGTAACCTATACTCTAGAAACAATTTATGAGTTTGCTTATGAAAATTAGTTCATAAAAATGAGATCATACAATAGCTCTACTTCTGTGTCTGGCTTATATCACTCAAGATATTGTATTCAAAGTTAATATATGTTGTTACATGCATCAGGACTTTAATCTTTTTTATGGTTGAAAAATATCCCACTGTATGTATAGATATATATATATATACTACAATTTGCTTCTCAGTTCATAGGTTGATGGACATCTGGTTGCTTCCATCTTTTGGGAATTATGAATGATACAGTTATGGACATCAATGTGCAAATGTCTGTTTGAGACCCTGCTTTAAATTCTTTTGGGTATATAGCTAGTAGTAGGTTTGCTGGATCATATGTGAATCCTGTACTTTGTTTCCTGAGGAATCACGAAACTCTTATCTACAGTGGCTGCACCATTCTTCATTCCTACCAGCAGTGAATGAATTTTCTTAATTCTCCACATCTTCTCCAGTACTCATAGTTTTGTTTTTTTGTTTTTTTGTTTTTTTTAGTAGTGGTCAGTGCAGTAGGTATGAAATGATATCTCAACGTTATTTTGATTTGCACTTCCCAAATAGTAATGTTGAGCATATTTTCATGTGCTTTTTAACAATTTATATTTTTTCGGAGGAATGTATATTCAAGGCCCCTGCCAATTTTTGAATTTTGTTGTTTGGCTTTTTATGGTTGACTTGTAGGTTTTCTTTATATATGCTGGATATTAGATCTTTATTTGTTATATGGTTTCCAAATATTTTCACTTTCTTGAGAAAATCATTTAAAGCACAGTTTTGTTTTTTAATTTTGAGGAGGTCCCATTTATATTTTCTTTTGTTTCTTGCACTTTGTGTGTAAAGTCTATGAAACTTTTGCCTACCAGATCTTGAGGATGCTCCCCTATATTTTCTTCTAGGAGATTATTGGTCATTGTTCTTATATGTAGGTCTTTGATCCACCTTGAGTTCATTTTTGTATGTAATGTGAGGTAAATTCTATTTGATATGGTTATGCAGTTATCCCATCACCATTTGCTGAATACACTATTCTGTCTCAGTTGAATGAACTTGACAGCCTTGCCAATGTTCAATTGTTCATTGATGTGAGGATCAATTTCTGAACTCTCAGTTGAATTCCGTTTGTCAATATATCTATCCTTTTACAAGTGCATTGTTGTTTTGCCACTTTAGCTTTGTGATATGTATTAAAGTCAGGAAGTGAGAATCCTCTAACTTTCTTTTTCAAGATGTTTCTGATTTTGGGGGTCAATTACTCTTTCAAAGAAATTTGATAACTTGCTTTTTCACTTCTTTAAAGTAGGCTGTTGGGATTTTTATTGGGATTGCATTGAATCTGTAAATGAACTCAGAAAGAATGATATTTAGTCTTTCAATACATGAACACAAAATGCACTTCAATTTATTAAGGACTTCTTTGATTTCTTTTAGCAATGAATTTTAGTTTTCTGTATACAGTGTTCAAGTCCTTTATATCTTGGGTTAAATTTATTCCTAGATATTTGATTTTTTTAGCTGCTATTATAAACGGATTTTTTTTTTCATTATTTCTTTCTCAGGTTACTCATTACTAGTGTATGGCATCACTACTGATTTTTGTGTGTTAATCTTATTGCCCCCCACTTTGCTGAACTTGTTTATGGGTCTGAATAACTTTATTAGAGATAAAGCTAGACTTTTTCTATATAGGATCATGTCCTCTGCAAATAGTGAAAGTTTTACTTATTCCTTTCTAATTTGGATGCTTTTTATTTATTTTTCTTTCTTAACTGCAAGGGCAAGAACTTCTAACACAATGTTAAGTAAGAGTGATGACAGTGGGCATCTGTGTCTTGGTCTGGATCCTAGAGGAAAAGCTTTAAAGCTTTCAACATTGAGTAGGATGCTAGCTGTGGGATTTTCATATATGCTCTTTATCATGTTGAGGAAGTTTCCTTCTATTCTTAACTTCCAACATGTTTTTATCAAAAAAGAATGTTTGATTTTGTCAAATGCCTTTTCTGCATCAATAGAAATGATCATATAATGCTTCTCATTTGATTGATTAATATGGTATATTACATTAATTGATTTTCTTATGGTGAACATACTTGGGATAAAGCCTATTCATCATAGTGTATAACTTGTTTAATGCATTGTTGGATTCAAATCACAAGTATTTTGTTGATGATTTTTGCATCTAAGTTTATTAGAGAGATTGGACTGTAATTTTCTTTTAGCATCTCTATCTGGCTTTAGTATTAGGGTGATGTTTGTTTCATAGAATGAATCTTGTAATCTTCCCTCCTCTTCAATTTTTTGTCAATTTTAAGCAGCATTAGTTTCAGTTCTTTTGTGATTTGTCTTTTGATGTCTTCTATTTCTTGTTTCAATTATGTATGTTGTTCATGTGTTTCTAGAAATTCATTGTTTTCATCTAAGTTGTCAAACCTGCAGGCATTCAATTTTTCATATTATACTCTTATGTTTTAAAAAATTTCTGTGGGGTCATTGGTGATGTTCATTCTCTCATTTCTGATTTATTTGTATCTTCTCTATTTGTTTGTTAGTCTAATTAAGGGTTTGTCAATTTATTAATATTCTCAAAAACAGCTTTTGGATTTGTTAATTCTATTATTTTTTATTATCATTCATTCTGCTCCAATCATTGTTATTTCTTTCCTTTTGCTTGCATAGGATTCCAGATAGTGCAGTTATGTCTTTGGTTTTAGTTATATCTTATTTTTTAATGTAGATATTTAGGAATATAAAGTTTCTTCTCAGCCCTACATTTGCTGTATCCCTTAAGTTTTTTGATATGCTGTGTTCTCATTTAATCACTCTCAAGATATTTATTGATTTATCTTCCAATTTCCCCCTTGACCTTTGACCCATTGAGTGTTTAAGAATGTGCTTAGCTTCTAGTCTTTGTGGATTTCCCTGTTGTGTAATTATTAATTTCCAGCTTCATTCCACTGAGTTAACAGACAGTGCTTTCTGTCCTTTAATCTTGAAAAAAAATTTTATTGAGTTTTGTTCTATGACTTAACATGTGGTCTATCCTGGAGACTGACCTCTGAGCACTCAAGAAGAATGTATATCCTGCTGTTTGGGGTGCACAGTGTTCTTTCTATGTCAATTAGGTCTAGTTCCTCTAACATATTATTAAAGACCTCTTTTTTAATTGAAATTCCCTTTAGTTGTTCTGTCTATTGCTGAGAATGGTATATTGAAGTCCCCTACTATGATCTTACAGACATCAATATCTCCCCTCAGTTTTGTCAGTTTATGCCTCATGTATTTTCAGGCACTCTGGTTAGGTACATAATTATTTGTGATCTTTCTTCTTGGTAGAGTGTTCCTTTTATTAATATAAATATGTATATGTTGTCATTCATTATATCTTACAATTGCATTTAAAGTCTATTTAGTCTCATATTAGTATAGCTATTCTTGCTCTTTTGTGGTTACAGTTTGCATGGAAAATCATCTTCCAATCTTTCACACAAACCTATTTGTACCTTTGGGCCTATGGTGAGTCTCTTGTAGACAGCATGAAGTAGGATCATATTTTTTGTCCATTTTGCCTATTTTTATCTCTAAATGGGGGCTTTAATACATTAATGTTCAATGTTATTATTGTAAAGGCAGTAGTTACTACATACATTTTAACTTCAGGCTTTTTTTTAATGTCATGTCTTATTTTTGTTTATCTTTTTACTCTTTTAGTTACCTTTAGTAATAATCTTCATTTCTAAACTCTCCCCAAAACCTTGCTCTCCTGTTTTTTTTCCTTTCAGGCTGCAGTACTTCCTTTAGTATTTCCTTTAGGTCAGGTCTCCTTTTGATGAATTCTCTCAACTTCCATTTATCTGTGTTTCATTTTAATGTCTTCTGCATTTTTGAGTGATGTTTTTTCTGGATACAGAATTCTTAGCTGACATTTTTTCTTTCTGTACCTTAAATATGTCATACCACTCACTTCTCACTTCAAAAGTTTAAATGAGAAATCAGCACTTAATCTTATGAGTACCTGTTGTATATGATAGATCTCTTCTCTCTCTTGCTGCTAAAAAGACCGAAAATATGGAACAGTTGACAAATTTGGGTATCATCCTTGAGCATGGATCATGCTAATTTTATCTAGATCATTTTAATTTAATATATTTACTGTCAAAGTGAGCTCCCTACTCTTTTCGTGTTATATTTTTCTTGATTTATCTTTCTCTTGGTTCATATAAACTTTACACTATTTTCTGGAGTTCTGAGAAATTTGGTTCTGACAAACTTGTTTTTCAAAGTTTATTTGGGAGAAGAGGATTTTAGAGCTTCATCTTCACCATCTTACTCTTGTCAGTCCCGAAACTGTTGGCTTTTAATGAACTTCCCACATTAAGTAGAAATTAATCCTACATTCCCAATTAAAACAAGCACATGCATCCCTTGCCCTAAGTCAGGGTTAGTGGTCATTTCTATCCCAGGTAGCCTTTCTTTTCCCAATAGTGCCACATATATCAGCAGATTCCACAGCAACTAGTCAGTTCCTACCTGGAGCAAGTCTATCAATGTATGCATTCCTACTCTAAATGTTTAAACCTCTCTCTCAGAGCCCATGATCTGTGGAGGTTGTATTTCTTACAAGTGGTCCATAAAGGTTAATCTGGGAGATCATAGACAACTGCATTATTGACAAAATTGCATGTTATATTTGTCAAGCTTTCTGTTTACTCCCCTGTAAGATTGCCATCTACTCCTCTGAGTTTCAGGCCTGAGAATACCTTTGGCCAGAGGATATATCCATGGACAATGATCGGAACCTGGGAGCAGGAATTGTTTTCTGATGGCTTGATGGATTGGCCACCACAGAGACATGACTTGGTCACACTCAGTATCCACTCAGCAAACCTACTGTTGTTTTGGTGTGAGTCAACATTTCTGTTAGGAAGCAGAACATCTGGAAGATTGACTGGCAAGGACCCTGACAATCAAAATGAACAATGGAAGCAGCATGGAGCAAGTTCTGGGAGACTCCCTTCTATGGAAAGTCACAACATTTTTGTTCTCTGGATAATGCAGTCCAGATGCTGGTGGTGGTGCAGTCAGGAGTTTAAGCAACATTTTAAGTGGTTGCAATGCTTTTCAGTCTAATATTGATTTTTTTCTATATTTAACAGCTATTGTACCCACATTAGACCATACCAGTAGAATATAAAGTTTACCCCAGAAAATAATAGCTACCCAAAGCAAGGGAAAGTGTTGGAAATGAAAAGCTAAATTTTAGTTGAAGGGTGAAGATTAAAAACACTGCAGAAGAAATCATGGGTAGAGTAAAACAATGTAGTAGGATAAATAAAGACTGTATATAAAATAGTAGTAACTAATCATTTTATCAATTAGAGGTTATTAAAATAGGGTGAATAGCACAATGTCAATAGAGAAACTGAAAAAGATTATTTAAATAATTCAATTATATTTGTATGCTATTTTGAGACTTATTCTTCTAACCATCTTTATGATTTACATTATTCCTGTGTCAATATAAACCTTTGGCTTTCCCTAGTGAAGGCACAACTTATAAAGCAAGTAAGCATGGTTTAACTAAAAACAGTTTTGATTAATGATATTTGGGAATACAATTAATAATTAGAATTTGATTTAATTCAAGTTTCTTGATTTCCCTAGAAGGGAAATGTAATAATTATGTATGAACACAAGAGACATTTGAGATTAACATTTATGTATTTAGAAGAAGAATGTAAATATCTAAATAAAATATAAAACTGAAAGCTAAGCTTCTTGAAACTGATTTGTTTAAAAATGTGTTTTCCCAGGGGATGGATGTGGCGCAAGTTGTTGGGCATTCATCTGCCATATGGAGGGACCTGGGTTCGATCCCCGGGACCTCCTGGTAAAATTAAAAAAAAAAAAAAAAAAAATAGAAGGTGTACAGGCAAGCACACCTTCTATTTAAAAAAAAAAAAATGTGTTTTCCCTGCAAACCTCATAACTGCTATAAAAGGAAAAGCTTTGTTTCATTTTTCTTATTGTTAGTCTATACTTTACATGAAAATTACTTTGCTAATATATTTTTAGCAGAACCTGAGCAATGAGGTTTATTTTCCACTAGTGTGAAAATATTTCAATGATCTAATAAAAATATCTTTTCACTGATTCTGCCTTATGTAGAGTGAAAACTGGTGAATGAACAATCTGAAAAAGTCTAGCCTCACTATCATAGTTCAGGTATCATTGAGCTTTATATGTACCAATGGACACTTAAATCGAAACATCTGAAAGTATATTTTGATTTTCTAAATAGACTTGAATGAGTCACTAACAAATGTCATCTTCTTAGGGGACATATTATTCTCATATGACTATGTATCTCAGTTCCAGCCATGTAAACAAATTGCAATCAGAGCATAGAGTCATCCCTCCCCTTCTTCCCCTGGCATAATGAAAACACTAAATGGCTGGAGTAATGAGATGATGTTTTAAAGTTTTGGAATGCTGCAAAAATTCTGTTGATGAAGTATTTGAACAATGGTCTCAGGACTTGATAGTCTAACAAGACATCTAATAATTATGATGTAGGTCATCCTCAGATTTGTGCTCCCTGAGTATACACCTAAATTAATCATCATGGCTAACAACCAGAAGTCAGATCTCTAATGCAAGTAGGGTTCCTTTGGGAAGCTGAGAAGCCAAGAAGTCAGTGCAACTCTGGGACTTAGGGAAGCAGAGATCCCAAAGCATTTATTTTTAAAACAAATCAATTTTATTGATACATATTAATAAAGTATACAATTAATCCAAAGTATGCAATCAATGGTGTTTGGTATAGCCACATAATTGTGTATTTATCACTTCAATCATTATTAAGGGATTTTCATTATTTCAATAATAAGCAAAAAACAGACAAAGAAACAAGAAAATTTCCCACCTCTCAATCTCTCTGTTTCCCCTGATGTACATAGCTGCTATTTCTGGCTATTCTTGCACAATTATTTGTTTATTAAGCAATTTTATTGAGATCTGTATATATGCCATATGATCTATCCAAAGTGTATAATCAATGGCTCTTAGTATAATCACAATGTTGTACATTCATCATCTCAATAATTTTAGAACAATTTCATTAATCCAAAAAGAAAGACTCCACACCCCTTAGCATTCCTTCCTTAGCCTTACATAACCAGTAATCTAATTTCATCTTTATAAATTTATTTATATTTATGTTTTATATAAATGGAACCATATAATATGTAGTACACTGTGTCTGGTCTCCATCACTTAGTATTTTTTTGTCTGATATAAACATTTTGCAGTAGTAACTTACATTTGTTCAGCTTCAAAGAAAAAGTGTTATATATATGCAATTTTACCCATATTCATATTTCAGGTAATTTATTTAGTTCATAATAGGAAATCATACAGTATTTATCCTTTTGAGACTACCTTGCTTCATTCAACATAGTGTCCTCCATGGTCATCCATGTTGTCATATGTTTCATGACTTCATTTATTCTCACTGATGCATAATATTCCATCATGTATTTATTCCACAATTTGTTTATCCATTCATCAGTTGATAGACACTTGGATTTTTTCCATCTTTTGGCAATTGTGAATAATGTTATCAACATAAGTGTGCAGATGTATGTATGTGTAACTGCTCAGTTCTTCTGTGTAAATACCTAGTAATGGTACTGCTGGGTCTCATGGCAAGTTTATCTTCAACTTCCTTAGGAACTGCAAAACTGTCCTCCACAGTGGCTGTACCAGTCTACATTCCCACCAACAGTGTATAAGCATTCTTATTTCTCCACATCCTCTCCAACAATTATAGTTTTCAGACTTTTGAATAGCAGTCAGTCTGATAGGTGTGAAATGATATATCATTGTAGTTTTGATTTGCATTTCATTAACTGTTAGTGATGTTGAACATTTTTTTTTATGTTCAACAAGATCTTTAAGATGTTTTCTTACATTTTCTTCTAGGAGTTTTATGGATTAAAATATATATATTTTGGTCCCTGATCCATTTTGAGTTAATTTTTGTATAAAGTGTGAGATAAGGGTCTTCTTTCTCTTTATTTTTGGATGTGGCTATCCAATTTTCCCAGCTCCATTTGTTGAATAGACTGTTATGGCCCACCTGTGTGGTCTTTAACAGCCTTGTCAAAAATCACTTGAGAGTACATGTGAGGATTAATTTCTGAGTTTTCAGTTCAGTACCATTGGTCAATGTGTCTGTCCTTATGCCTGTACTATGCTGTTTTTGCCACTGTAGCTAATTAATATGCATTGAAGTCAGGAAGTGAGATTCCTCCAACTTCTTTTTTAAGACATTTTTTTAGCTATTCAGGGGCCTTTACCCTTCTAAATAAAATTTAATTATTTGCTTTTTGATTTCTGTAACAAAGGCTGTTGGAAATTTTATTGGGATGCATTTGAATGTGAAAATTAATATGGGTAGAACTGATATCTTAACGATAGTCTTCCAATCCATGAACATGGAATTTCCTTCCATTTATTTAAGTCTTCTTCAGTTTCTTTTAGTAATGTTTTGTAGTTTTCTGAATACAGGTCCTTTATGTCCATGGTTAAGTTTATTCCTAAATTTTTTTTGTTTTAATTGCTATTATTAGACAATATTTTATCATTTTAGTTGAACTAGAAAAAGAAAAGCAAACTAATCCCATCCAAGCCAAGGGAAAGAAAGAGTAGAGATCAGAGCAGAAACAAATGAAATCAAGAACAAAAAAACAATAGAGAGAATCAACAAAACCAAAAGTTGGTACTTTGAGACAATCAACAAAATCAACAAGCGCTTAGCTAGACTGACAAAGAAAAAAGAGAGAAGACACAAACAAAATCAGAAATGAGGGGGGTGGGGGCATTACTTCTGACAATACAGAAATAAAAGAGATCATAAAAGGATCCTATGAATTTCTGTATGCCAAAAAACCTAGAAAATGTAGATGAGATGGATAAATTCCTAGAAACACACAAACTACCTACATTGACCCTAGAAGAAATAGCATACCTCAACAAACCAATCACAAGTGAAAAGATTGAAACAGTTATCAAAAACCTCTCAAAGATGAAAAGTTTAGGACTAGATGGTTCACAGGTGAATTCCATGAATTATCCAAAGGCAACCTACTACTGATCTTGCTCATCTCTTAAAAAAAAAATTAGGAAAGAATGCTAAATATATTTATTATATATTTATTATATATTTATATTACATTTATCTAATATATTCATACATTACTCACATCATTTAACAAAATGCCAAAACAAATCCAGTAATGAGTACTGGAGATTCCAAAAGGTGATTATACATTTTTATTAACTGTTTTAAGATTTTAGAGATATTTTAACTAGTTTAATTAAAATAAAAACATTATATGTATCTATGTTTCTTCTACGATGGACATGGCTGATTTTAATTTAAAGAATAATTATTACCAATTCTTACAATTTTTGATGAAAGGAGTCAATCACCTTGGGTCATCTTGTAATCCTTTAAGAATTACAGAAGGTACAATACATTTTCATATGTGTTCATGTAAAAAACCAACACAGAGGATAACTTTACAGGTCAATGTTTTGGAAATATCCACTGCCTTCCACAAATGGAAAATATTAAATTTCAGTCAAGTCATGAGCAAAATACTTCTTTCCTTCTCGGGGGAATCTAATAATGGATTCCCTCCAAATATTGGAATGTAAATAAATAGAACACCCATTAGATGCATTTTTTTATATTCACTTTTTATGTTGAAAGTCACTTTTGAGCATGTTTTTCATTGCTAGCAAAATATCTTTGTTCCTAAAACTGTAGATTAGAGGGTTAAGTGTAGGAATGAATATAGTATAGAATAGTGCTAAGAACTTATCTTGACCTGAGGTGTGGTCGGATTTACATCTCATATATGTGAAAATAAATGGCCCATAGTACATTATGACAACAATCATGTGGAAGAAAGTGTAGAAAATGACTTTTTCTGTGACTCTGATGATTCCATTTGGAGGACAGTAAGAAGAATTTGGGCATAAAAAGCAGATACCATGGAGAAAGGCATGAGCAGGAAGATGATACCACTTACATCAACTCCTCGTTCATAGCATGATGTGTCTACACAAGACAACTTCAACATGGCTGGGACTTCACAGAAAAAGTGATCAATGGCTTTTGAACCACAGAAGGGTAAACGCAGTACATGAATTGTGGGAACTGTGGAGTTGATAGTCGCAACAAGCCAGAACCCATGAGAATACTGACTTGCTCATTCATAACAATTGGGTTGTGCAGTGGGTGACAGATGACTACATAGCGGTCATAGGACATTGCTGCCAAAAGGAGGCACTCACAACCCAACAGGGTGAGGGACAGAAATACCTGGAAGCTGCAACCTGCAAACGAGATAATTTTCCTGCCTGACAGAAAGTCAGCGGTCATTTTGGGAACAATGTTGGAAATATGTAAGATATCAATAAAAGAGAGATGGCTGGGCAGGAAATACATAGGTGTGTCAAGATGCAAGTTCCTGCGGATGACGAGGATCATGACTGTATTTTCTATTACTGCCATAAAGAAAATAACAAATATAAAGGAAAAGAAAACCAAACTTGTTTGGGAAGAAGAGAATAATACCAAAAGGACAAAGTCGCTGCTGAACGTGTGATTCTCAAATCCCACTTCAAATACCTCACACTTGACCTAAAGAAAAAAATTAATAAAAGATGAATACAAAAAGAAGAAAAAATACTTTTAAACCCAGACTCATTTACATATAGCTGCATAATAACTAGAAATCCATATTTCAAAATCAAGCCAAAGGAATGTTAACCAGCTTTGATGTGGGCATGATTTACAAGATGAGCATTTATATGTTTGATTTAACTAATAATATTCAGAATATTAAGTGTGTTATTGATTCCTGTAATCTGAAAATTGATTCCATATTCTTCCCTGTGACAGTTTTGCTCAAATATTATCTTCTCAATGAAACCTCCTGATGAACCATTAAATCACAATGTTCTCCTCCACCCAGTATTTTTTGATCCTCCTTATTCTGTTCTTCACTTATTGCAAATCACTTTTCACTTTCTAGCAGGTGAAAAAATTACTTTATGTGTCTTTAATTTCTATTGACTTATTCACCAGAAATTAAACTTCATGATGGAAGGTGTTGGTTTTGTTCACTGCTCCTAACCAATACCTAGAACACTTCCTGTCATGTACCAGTTGCTCAATAATATTTGTTGAATACATGAAGAGACTATGGAACTTAAGTTATTCTCTGATATATTTTTCATTAGATTAAGATGATAAAAATTGAAATGTGCTATTTCTAGGAGACCCTTGTATGATGTTATTTATGTTTGTTTTGTAAGTTCACAACTATTAGTAGTATGTTTATGTGTAAGTGATATACTTCAATAAATTTAAAAAGTAGAGATACTAAAGTGGGTGTTGCAGCCTGAAAGGAAAAAATACAAGGATGGGATATTTGGAGAAGAGTTTGGAAATGAAAATTATTAGGAATGTAAACTAAAGGATAAGAAGACATAATGGAATGGCATTACAACAGAAAACCAAAGGAAAAAATGGGCGAAGTAAGTAATGCCTTAACAGTAATAACATGCTGCTATTGAATAACATGCTAATGGATTGAACTTCCCAATCAAAAGACGTAGACTGACAGAATGGATAAAAATTTTGATCTGTCAATAAGTTGTCAACAAGAGACCCATCTCATATGTAAGGACAGAACCAAGTTAAAAGTTAAAGGTTGTAAAAAGTTATTCTATGAAAATAGCAACCAAAAAAAAGGTTGGCAACATGGGAATCCCAGTGGGTTCCATGTAATATTTTGGGTATCTAAGCACCTCTTAAAATATATTTATATATATACATAAATAACATTTTTGTAAGCAAATGCACATATATGCATATATATTTATATATCATTTTGCAAATGTTGGTATGTATTGTGAAAATTTTGATTTTTACCCACAATAAAAAATAAATAAATAAAATTAAAAAAAAGAGTTGAAGTAATCCAGATAAATGTAAAATAACAATATTATAGTATATGAACAATAATTAGTGCAACTAGAAAATTATTCCCATGATCAGTGTTCTGTAAATTTCTTCATACAAAATAACCACTTGCTTTTAATTGAGGAGAACTGGAGAAGAGATATATTTTAGGATACTTCATTTTGATTTAGCCCTTTCTTATGCATACTCATTAATAAAAATAATCCATCTGGGTCAATAATGATTTAGTATGACTACTGTTGAAAAAGATTTTGAGTTTTTCTGGCTCATAAAATTATGAGTTGGCATATTGTTATCTGAAGTAATTCATTCCAATAAGGTGTGAATAATTCCAAATGGGAATTTGATTTTCCAGAAATTATTATGGCTTAAATGGGAATTAAATAATTAATTCAATAATTTCTCTCATTCTTAGAAATGATTATGCCCAATAGTTAGATCTGTAATATAAAAATTAGAATTATGTCATAATTAATTTTTATTATATTGGAATTATTATTTACATTTATGTTTGTCATTATACTATCTATTTCTTATAATTGCTTATATTCAATCTAACTTGACCTTACACTCTCTTTTAACATTTGTAATTTCTTTCAATCTATTTTTCTATTTATTTTATAATTTTACAATAAAGGTCTTTTTAACAGGTAAAAAGAAAGCCATTGATTATACACTTTGGAGAGATCATATGGTATTTGAATATATCTCAATAAAGCTGCTTAATGAACAAATAAAAAATTGTGCAATAGCCAGACATAGCAACTAAGTTCAGCAGGTGGAAGCAGAGAGATTGAGAGGTGAGGAATTTTCTTGTTTGTTTTCATGTTTCTTGTTTTATTGTTATTATTGTTGAAAAAATGAAAATGCTTTAATAATGATTAAAGTGTTGAATGCACAACTATGTGATTATACCAAATACTACTGATTGTACACTTTGGATAAATTGTATGCTTTATTAATATGCATCAATAAAATTGATTAGTTTAACAATAAGGGTGGGTTGAGGGAAAAATATACCAAATATAAAATATGGACTATAGTTTGTAGTTATATTTTGATGATGCTCTTGCATAGTTTGTAACAAATGTATCACAATAGTGCAAGGTGTTGGTAAAGGGGTGATGAATGTAAGTTCACAACTTTTATTACACAATTATTTTATTACACAATTATTGTTTATGTATGTTCATGTATGAATGATATACTTCAAATAAAAATTATTTAAAATAGAATAACTAATGGAATATTTAATAAATCTTAGCTTATCCTACATCATAAAATTTCAATCACTTAAATTCTAATTTAAAAAATGAAATCTTTATTGAGCCAGAAATTAACAATGCATGCTTAGCAATATAGCTTTGTTTTGTATGCTTTTTAAACTTAAAGAAATTAATATTATTAATTCTAGGCATATGAGAATTATGCTTGCTAGAATTATTGTTTATATATCTGTGCATATTTTCATTTATAATTATTGGTGCACTTTGTGTATGCAAGGTATATCCCTCAATATAAATACACATATACATACAGAAATGCATACATACACCCACACTTTTATATATTAATGTAATTTTTGAAAAACAATCTTGATTACTGGCTTTCAATAAATTGTAAGATATTCAAAAACTAATATCAAAAGTGAAATAAACGTGCTAACTTATTAACAATTATAAATTTGAATGAAATCACGGTGATTTCATTTTGTGAAATATTTTAATATTCAAGGTGGAAATCATGTCACTGATGAGGTGACATACATGGAATGTTAACACTTTTTTGCTATAATTTTAAGAATATTTTAAGATTAGCATATGAATCAGTTTTACAACTATGTACCTGTGTAACTAAGCCCTCACTATTTTCACTTGTTGATCCAACATCTCAGTAAAATTTGATGTTAAAATAAAAACTGTAGTGTTATTTATGACCTGGTAGATCATAGTAAATTTCTGAGAACAATGAATAATACTGACAACTCAAATTCAGAGTTAACCATAAACATGCTTATCCAAAGTTGTTAACTTTTCCCCACTCTCCAGAATCATATTCATTTTCTGAATTTGTATTTTTACATTAACAATTTCTTTTATTATATAATCATTCTTCCTCCGTAAGGCTCCATAGTTAATGTCAAGAAGCAGGGACAATACTGCTTTACTCTGATTCCTATTGCATAACAGAATGCCTGGCCCATTGCACCCTCATTAAATGCTTGTTAAAAGAATGATATTGTCATTTTTCTATATCCTCTAATATAAAATAATCAGTAATGCATCAGTAGTCCTTCTACTGTATATCCTATTTGTAATTACACATTAAGAGTTTTCTTGCTGTCTACACAATAATTATTAAATATACTTGTGCCAAATTGCTATCAATTTGCAAATTAATTCTTTTGGTAATTAATTTTAATAAGCATGGATACTTTATACTATATTTGAATGATACTCTTATTTTAGAACTTTTCCATAAATCAATAATGTTAATGAACTACTTGACATAATAACCATAATCTTATCATTAAAACTTCAATATCAGACTTACTGTTATTGACCAACTGATTCAAAATAAATGGCTGTTATAGGTAATTCAGTCAACTAGAATGAAATTTCTTTGGAGATATAGCAGTCCAAAAATTAATTGATTCATATATGAAAAGAATAAAATCATTAATTTACTTGAGTATTTTATAAGTGTTGTTGATACTATAGATGTATAAGAGATGTTACTTAGCCTAGAATTCTGTATGTTATTGGCTTCAAATTTATATTCCAGGGTGGCAACCGAGTAGGATGTACTAACAATAAGCTCATCCCACAGGACTACTAATAATCAGCCAGGATCTCTCCAGATCAACATTTTGCAGACTCCGTAGACCAGAAGGTCACAGTGCACCATCCAGGACAGAACAGAAAGTGGAGAATGACCATCTGGAGGTGAGCACATTACTCCACTTGCAAAGGCAGTTGCCCATCCCATCTGATGAAGTGGGTTGCCTCCTGGCCCACTTCCCTGCTGAAAGCAGAAGCTCTCTTTCCCAAAAGCAGTGTAGGAGAAGTGGCCTGGGACCAAGTACAGCTGTTGATTGGCAATTCAGCTAGTTGGATTCCAATCTTAAACATAGCTGAGGTTTAAACCTGCCCAAACCATAAAGAAGCCAACAACATTGATGTAGTATTGACTCCTGGCCAAAGAAGCAACAGGGTGCCTGTAAAACACACTGGTCTCCCAGGTCGTAGGTATCAGATCCAGCACACACAGTTTGGAAACCCACTGTTTAACCCCCCACACCCAGCAGTAGTGGAAATTTGGTGCAGTTTGAACACTATCTCAGAGAAGAGCAGGCAGATTCATGTGGGTTGCCAGTACCCCTGGAAGGAAAGAAAATGCACACTCTCTTAGGGGCAGTGAGAGCAGATTCACCCTGCCCACTCTCCTGGATGTAGAGGAAGTGCATGCTCTCTTGTGGGCAGGGCAGGCAGATTTACCCTGCCCACCTTCAACAATTACTGAACTCTAATCTCAAAAGTGCTACAGGAAAGAGAGGAACAGAGAGCCATCTGATCATTCTCTCTCATGACACAACATGGAGGGTTCCCTTTCCACCTGAGGGGCTGGGTCCAGTATAGGGGTTGACAGTTGATTAGAAAACTCAGATCTCAGGGGTTGGGAGCTGTGGCAAAAGCCTCAGCCCAGGTAGGTTGTGTGTCTCAACCTCAACCATGCTCCGTCATGAGCAATGTCAGCTGATAATTAAAGGCACAGAATAACCCTAAGGCAGCAGGGAACAACTGGATAAAGAGGGATACATGCTGGGTATTTAAATTCAATTAAGAAGACACTGGTTGAACACAAAGGAGAAATTGAAAGTTTACCAAGAAAAGTAAGAACCCTTACTTTCCTTCAATACAACACTCTCCTCTTTGGATATAACAACTGGACAAAGAATCAACAAAGAAACAGAACTTGAATAATATGATAAATGGACTAGATCTTACAAACATATATAGAACTTTGAACCCAAAATAGCAGGATGTACTTTTTTTTCAAGTGTTCATGGATCTTTCTTCAAGATATACTATATGTTAGGTCACAAATGGAAGAGAGTAAAAACACATTGGAAGCATATAATAGGAAATTCAAATTGGTTAAGGACAGAATAAGTGAGTTGGAGGACAGAGCATCTGAATTTCAAAAGACCAGAGAACAGAAGGCAAAAAGAATGGAAAAAAGTGGAAAATGGTCTCAGGGAATTGAATGACAATGTGAAACACACAAACATATGTATTATAGGTGTCCCAGAAGGAGAAGACAATGGAAAAGGGAAGAAAAATATTTGAGGCAATAAAGACACAAAATTTCCCAAATCATTTGATATGTATATCAAAGGTTAATGCACCCCAAACAGAATACATCTGAAAAGACCTATTATGAGACACCTACTATTCAGATCATCAAATGACAGAAATAAAGAGTGAATTCTGAAAGCAGCAAGAAAAAGACATTTCATCACATACTAAGGACTGAGACTAAGTACTGATTTCTTAACAGAAACCACAAGGCAAGAAGGCTGTGGTATGATATATTAAAGATTCTGAAATAGAAAAACTTCTAGCCAATAATTCTTTATCTAGAAAAACTGTCTTTCATACCTGAGAGTGAGTTTGATGTCTTCAGATAAACAAAAACTAAAAGTTTGTCAACAAGAGACTGGATTACAAGATGTACTAAAAAGAGTGCTGCAACCTGAAAAGAAATGAAATGAGAAAGAGAAAAGGAAAAAAAAATGTAGAAACTGAGAAGATTGCTATAATAATAATAATAATAATTATTATTATAATTATAATAATATTTAGAATATTAGTAAGGGTAACAAAAAATGTAAAAAAAAATAGGTCAATGGAAACCCAAAAGATATAATGGATGAAGTGAGTAATGCCTTTACAGTAGTATTGTTGAATGATCATGGATTGAACTCCCCAATCAAAAGACACATAGTGGCAGAATGATAAAAAAAAAAAAAAAAAAAAGGAAAAGAAAATCAACTGTCTATAGGTTGCCTACAAGAAACTCATCATGCATGCAAGGCACAAATAGACTGAAAGTAAAAGGTTGGAAAAAGCTATTTCACACAAAAAGTAACCAAAAAGAGCTGACCAAAAGGTCTCATTTGGAAATCTCCAGGGTTCAAGGGGAAGTCCTGGATAACTCCCAACAAAAGCCCTCCTCATTGGTCCCTTGAGAGTTATGCAACAAATCAGAACAACAAACAGTTGCAACTGGTGTCCATCCCCCAAATTAGTAAAACAGAGGAGGAAAGGCCTTAAAAAGGCCTACCACAGGGCCCCATGTACACATCTCACCCTGAAGCATACCCATATCTGGGGTGTGTACTTATCTATTTTCTCATTTCTTAATAAACTTTTTACAACCTTGCCCATCCCCATCCCCCCAAAAAAGATATTGCATGCAAATAGCAATTTAAAGGAGCTGGACAAAATATTGGACAATAGAGTCTTTAAATACAAAACTGTTATAAGATGAAAAATGACATGTTATATTAATAAAGGAGCAATGCACCAAAAAAATAATATTAAATATTTTGCAGATAACTAGATTGCCCCAAAACACATGAAGAACGCATTGGCAAAACTGAAGAGAGTAATAGATATCTCTACAATAATGGTAAGAGACTTTAATACAAGCTCTCATCTTTGGATAGAACAACTGGAAAAAGGATCAATAAGGAAACATAACTTGAATAATATGATCAATTAACTAGACCTCTCAGACATATATAGAAAATTGCATCCCAATACAGCAGGATGTACATTTTTCTCAAGTTCTCATTGATCTTTCTTCAAGACAGAATTTATGTGGTATCACAAAACACATCTCAATCAATTTAAGAACATTGAAATTACACAAAGCACTATCTCTGATCATAATGGAATGAAGCTGGAAAATAACAGCAGGTGGAGAAAGGGAAAACTCACAAATATATGGAATTTGAACAACACACTTTTAAATAATAAGTGGGTCAAAGAAGAAATCACAAGATAAATCAGTAATTATCTCAAGAAAAATGAAAATGAGACAGCATATCAAAACCTATGGGATGCAGTGAAGGCAGTGCTGAGAGGGAAATTTATAGCTTTCAATGTTACATTAAAAAAGAATAAAGAGCTAAAATCAAAGACCTAATGTACACCTGCAGAAAATAGAATAAGAAAAGCAAACTAATCCAAAGTAAGCAGGAAGAAAGAAAGAGCAAAAATTAGAGTAGAAATAATTGAAATTGAGAACAAAATCAATAAAGGAAATCAACAAAAAAATAAATTGTTTCTTTGAAAAGATGAACAAAATTGATAATCCCTTAACTAGACTGACAAAGAAAATAGAAGATATGAATAAATAAAATCAGAAATGATAGAGGGACATTATTAAGGCCACACAGAAATAAAAGAGAGCTTAAGAGGATACTACGAACAACTGTAGGCCAACTAAGTAGACAATTTAGATGAAATAGAGAAATTTCTAGAAAAAAAATATAAAACCTACAATGACCTTAGAAGAAATAAAAGACCTCAACAAATTAATCACAAGTAATGAGATTGGTATAGTCATCAAAAATCTCCCAAAGATGAAAAGCCCAGGAACAGATGGCTTCACAGGTGACTTCTACCCACCATTCAAAGAAGAATACCAAACTTGATCAAACTCTTCCATAAAATAGAACAGGAAGGATTACTATCAAACTAATCCTATGAACTGAACATCACTCTAATTCCAAATTGAGATAAAGATGACATGAACAAAGAAAATTACAGACTAATTTCTCTAATGAATATAGATGGAAGAATCCTCAACAAAACAATTGCTAATGGAATCTAACAGCTCATAAAAAGAATTATACAACATGATCAAGTGAATTTTATCCCAGCTATTCAAGGGTGGTTTAATACAAGAAAATCAATCAATGTAATACCTAACATTACTAAATTGAGGAAGAAAAATCACATGATCATCTCGACTGATGCCAAAAAGACATTTGGCAAAACTCCAACATCCTTTCTTGATAAAACCTCTCTAAAAGATAAGAATAGAGGAAACTTTCTAAACATAATAAATTGTGAATATAATGAACCCACACCTGTCATTGTACTCAATGGAAACAGACTGAAAATCCTCCAGCTGAGAGTAGAAACAAAAAAAGGAAGCCCACTACCATTATTTTTATTCAATATTGTGCTAGAAATTCTAACTAGTGAAATTAGGCAATAAAGAAATAAAACATATCCAAATAGGAAAGAAAGGAGTAAAACTTTCACTGTTTGCTGTTGACAAGCTCCCATACCTAGAAAATCCTGTAAATTCCACAACAAACTACTAGAAACAATAGATGAGTTCTGAATATTGGTAAGATACAGATTTAGTATTCAAAACGAAGTAGCATTTCTGAACAGTACTGATGAGAAATCTGCATAGGAAGTCCGGAAACAACTCATTCATAAAGATGCTAAAAGATTCAAATATTTAGGAATGAACATACACAAGAACATAAAGGACTTGTATTTAGAAAACTACAGGGAAGCAGCTGTGGCTCAATCAGTAGGGCTCCCGTTTATCATATGGGAGGCCCCGGGTTCGGTTCCCGGGGCCTCCTGGTGAAGGCAAGCCCACCTGCATGGCGTGGTTAGCTGACCCAGCGAGCACAAGCAGCAAGGGGGGGATAAATGAATAAATAAATAAAATCTTAAAAAAAAAAAAAAAGAAAACTACAAAACACTGTTAAGGTAATCAAAGAAGGCCAAACTAAATGGAATGACATGCAATATTCATAGATTGGAAGAATAAATACTGTTATGATGTCAATTCTCCCCAAATTTTTCTCCAGTTTCAAACCAATTCAAATATAACTTCCAAAGGTTCTTTTTACAGAACTGGAAATGCCAATTATAAAATTTATTTGGAAGTGTAATAGGTCCTGAATACCTAAAAATATCTTTAAAAAGAATGACAAAAAAAAAATTTATATGTATCCATTACATTTAATTGAGAAATATATATATTTATTCATCTGTGTTTACTTTTTAGTTTTTAATTGTTTATATTTTCAATTATTAAATGTACAAAATAAAGTTAAAAAAATGTTTAAAAAAAAAAAAAAGAATGAAGTTGGATGTGTCTCACTTCCTGACTTTAAAGCCTATTTACTCAGCCACAGTGGCAAAAAGAGAATAATACTGGCATAAAGTTACATAGGTTGACCAATGGAATAGAATTAAGAGTCCAGAAATAGATTCTCGAATTTATGACAATGTGGTTTTTTATAAGTCTGCCAAGCCCACCCACCTGGGCCAGAACAGCTAATTCAATAAATAGTGCTGTTTCAAATGTTTATCCATATCCAAAAGAAAGGAGAACCGCTATCTCACTCCTTATATAAAATTAATGCTAAATGGATCAAATACCTAAATATAAAAGCTACAAGCTTAAAACTCCTAGAATAAAATGTAGGAAAACATATTCAAATCTTGTGGTAGGCAGTGGTTTCTGAAACCTTATACAAAAAGCATGAGCATTAGTCACAATTTATATGTAAAATACAGAAGCAACCCAAGTATCCATCAACTGATGAGTGGATACACAAAATGTGGTATATATATATACAATGGAATACTACTCAGTTGTAAAAAAAAAATTAAACTGAGATGCCTATGACAAAATGGATGAAACTTGATGACATTATATTGAGTGAAATAAGTCAGATACAAAAGGACAAATATTGAATGATATCAGTAATATTATCTAAAATCACCAGAAAAGACATGGAGATAAACTCTAGAGTATAGGTTACTAGGAAACTGAAAATAGATTGAGAATGTGAGCTGATGCTTAATGTATGTAGAATTTTTAATAAAGTTGACTATAAATGTCTGGAAATGGATAGAATTGATGGTAGCAGATTATAATGGGTATAAATAACACTACTGATTTATAAATGTGATTGGGTCTGAAAGAGGTATTCTTGGATTTAGTATTTCAATTGAAAGAAAGCTAGAGGATAATGTAGGGATTGTATAATGGTGATTTTGGTGGAGTCAACATGATGACTATGGTTAATAATATAATTTTAATAATGTACTTCTTTTAAAAAGTGTTAAGAATATGATTACACCTGGGAAAATTACAGCTAATGTAATTTATGGATTTTAGTTAAGAGTCTTTTGTAACATTTTTGAAGCAATGTCAAAGAAGATATTATATCAATTCTAAGAGACAATAAGGTGGAATTTTTCCTTAAGGAGTAATGAAAACATTCGAAAGTGACCTGAAGTGATGACAGCATAACTCTGGCTTGAATATGACAGCTTTTTTTTGTACACTCTGAAAGTATTGTACAAAGCATTTGACCATACAATGTAATGAATCCTGTGGTGGAAAAATGCACTGTGGTTAACTGAAAAACCATGAGAATGTTCTCTCATGAGCTATAAAAATTATATAATACTAATACAGGTTGTCAATAACCAGGTGGGTTGGGTTAAATATTCATCAAATATAAGATATTGGCTAGAGTAGTGGTAATATTTTGACTGTGCTCCTTCATAGTTTGTATCAGTTGTTTCACAACAATGCAAGGTGTAGGTGGTGGGGTAATGTATGAAGATATGTATGTTTCATAATTTTACAACTTTTCCTATATACTTATTGTTCATTGATGTTCATGCATGAAAGATGAATTTCAATAAAAAAATTTAAAAAGTATAAAATATTACAAAAATAGAAATAAAAGCAATACATTTATTATTGCTTCAAAAATGGATCAAGATAAATTAATACAAATACAGTCCCTGAACTTACTGCATTTTCTTTCAGTCTCTTCTCAATACAAAGTTCCTGTCAGACAAAATAGTACATGAAATGAATATCTATTAGATATTCTTCCATGGAGTGGGTTTAAAGATTAAATGGGATGCATTAGGACAATATTGATGTTTGTAAATAATTGGCAGTTAATTTAATTTACAATTTGGCATACTGAAATTAAAAATACATCTCAAAAACTGAGAAGCATCAAATAACACAGTACACCATCTTACAAACACATGCACACATACACAAATGTAAAACAGAGCCTGGAACATATTCAATATTCAATAATAAGTTTTATTCTTTACATAATTACCAAGCTATTATTTTTATTATGACAGTATTATTATAATTAATTACTTAAATTTTTAGTTTCACTATTATATACCAGAGATTGGGAGAATGATAGAGACAAGGAAAGAGAAAGAAGCAGAGAGATAGATATAAAAAAGAAAAAAATGAGAGAAAGTTTCAGGATAAAAGAGAACATGGCAAGAAAGCAAAGTTCAATTCAATGTGATGAATCAGAAAGATATTTTTTCTAACTGCCTTGTGATCTGGCCCAAAAATTTGCCTGTAAGTAAAAGGAACACAGCACATTGATTGAGAATGTTAGGTTTGGCTTCTTCACAAATGCACTCTTTCTGTGTAAGAGAGACCCACACATGACATGTGTGACGGGAGAGAGCAAATCATGTTCCATATTCTGTTTATGTTCCATATTCTGAGATCAAGCTGTTTGACTGCTTATGATTTCTTATATTCTAATCATTTGACATTTTAATTAACTATCTTTTTCTATTCTGACTTTTTCCATTCTCAACTGTTTGTAAGGGGCTCCCAAGAGGCCAAAGCTGTTGGCTATGAATGAAGAATGTCCTTGATAAGCACAGCAGTAGATTGAAAATGCATGATGAAAAAAAGTAATTTCAAGATATATCAAGTAGAAGCGGCAGAAGATAGCATTGACTTAGGTGGGCACTCACCATCTGTCTCACAGAGGACAGCTGATTGGAAACAGGATCCTGCCCGAGTGGTCTGTTCTTGGAGTCCATTGAGTGAGAACCTTAGAGACATCTATCTGGAGGGAGCTGGGCAGTGAGGTGGATTGTTCAAAATAAAATCGTGAGTTTTTCCCAAGCTGGAAATCCTGGACACAGACAGCTAAGCCCCACCCTCAGGGCAAAGGGCTAGGGCAGGCCCCAACTCCAGCTGGCAGGCAACTCGGTGAGAGGGAGCATTCTCCGAGATTGGGAGGGTTGTGCCAGAGGGTGGAGAAGGGTTTCCTTTCAGTGGATTTGGATGCCTGGACCTCCTTACAGCCTTGGGGAACAAACCAGCCGGCTTGAAGTGGCACCAGACTGAGGGGAGAGGCAAATCTGCTGAAGAAGCCTGATGTACCTAACCAACCTGGAATACAAAGGCTTGGCTTGGGAGGGGGTGGAGTAAGCCAATTTTATGTTTCCATGCTAAGGAGTATCAGAATCTCAGCTCCCCTGGGGGGTCAGGCAGTAGGAAGTGTTTGATAAGTTTCTACAAGACTATTTATGGTCCTCTCGGAGGAGGGGGTAGTCTAGAAGAGGCCTTGTTTTGGATCCCTTATTTCTCCAAAAAAATAAATAAATAAAGGTTACTTAAAAAAAATAATTTAGTTTGATTGCTGTAATCTGCCTCAAGGCCTGCAGATAGAAGCCTGCAGAGTAATTGATGAACACAGGCAGGGTGAGAGACTCCACAAGGGCCAAGAAGGAACTCTGTTCTTCCTTAGCTTTGTTTGACTGCTCTTGCTTTTTGTTTGGTTTTTCTTTGTTTGTTTCTTTCTTGCTTGCTTCTCTTTCCTCTTCAGCCCCCCAATTTTTTTTTTAATTAGGTGCTGCTAGCTTGTTTCTTATTTGCTGTGCTTCTTCTTCTTTGACTTCCCATTTTCTTTGTATATTGATTTTGTCTACCAATGCTATCTCTTTTCCTTCCTTCATCTTTCTACCTTCCGCTTTCTGTTGCAGTTCTTACATTTGACCTTTTTTCATTAATCCTCAGCTTCACGGGTGTCAATTTCTATCTTATTTATTCTGATTTCATTTTCTTTTTTTATTAACTTTCTCCTTTCAGCCCTTTCTTTACTCTTTCTCTCCTCATCATTCTGGCCTTTTAAATCTTTCTGTATATTTTCCTCTCTTTGGTTTCCCATTCCATTGTAGGTCCTCCACTTTTTTCCCCTGTTACTCTACACTGCTTACATGACTTAAATATTCATTTTACTAAGCCTTATGCAGCCCCTTTTCTAGCTTTTATCAATATTACTATTCTCCCTTTTCATTTCTTACCTTTTTTGATTCCTCTGGCCCTAATCTTTTTTAATAAAGGGAACATAGGAAAAAAGTAAGGAAATAGAAAAAGAAGAATAAACTATCAAACAGAAAACTTAATACACACAGAGAACCACCACCTAAATAAAACTCTAGAGCAAAGAGAGAAGCTAATGAACTGAATAATGCCATCAAGATAAAATGATGACCAGAGAGCAACAAAAAATTAAAAAGCATACTGAGAAACAGGAAGACATGGACCAGTCCAATTAACAAACTAAACCAGGAAGAGATGTAGGCCTTTGAACAATTAGTCAAAGCTGTCCAAACAAATATCATGGACCACCTTAATGAAGTGAAGGGAGAGATGAAGGATATTAAGAAGACACTGGGGGGACATACTGAAGAAATTGTAAACATACATAAAAAGATAACGGATATGGTGCTGATGAATGGGACATTCCAAGAAATCAAAAAGGCACTGGATTCACATAACAGCAGATTTGAAGAGGCAGAAAAAAGAATTAGTCATGTGGAAGATAGTACATCTGAAACCAAACACATAGTAGAACAGATAGATAAAGAGATAGAAGAAATCCAGCAGGGACTTAGGTATTTAAACAACAACACAAAATGCACAAACATATGCATTATAGGCATCCCAGAAGAAGAAGAGAAGGGGAAGGGAGCAGAAGGAATTTTGAAGGAAATAATGGCTGGAAACTTCCCAAACATTTTGAAGAAGATGGACGCACATGTCCAGGAAACAGAGTACACCACAAACAGTATAAATCCCAACAGGTCTACTTCAAGACATATAATTATCAAGATGTCCAATGCTCAAGAAAAAGAGATAAAACTCAAGGCAACAAGGGAAAAGAGAACCATTATATTCAAAGGAAGCACAAGAAGATTAAATGAAATGCTGATTTCTCATCTGAAACCATGGAGGCAAGAAGACAGTGGTATGACATAGTCAAGGTATTAAAGAAAAAAACTTCCAGTGACAAATTCTCTATTCAGAAAATCTGGCATTTAAAAATGATGGAGAGTTCAAAATATTCATAGATAAAAAGAAATTAAGAGAGTATGTCGATTAGAAACCTGCACTTCAAGAACTACTAAAGGAAGTTCTACAGTTGAAAGGAAAAAAACAGGAGAGAAAGAGTTGGAGAAGAGTGTAAGAACAACTAAAAATACAAAAAGAGAAATAAAAACAACATTTAACATACATAAACACAAAGAATATATGACTATTGTAAAAAATTCATTGAGAGTAATACCACTGAATGTTAATGGATTAAACTCCCCGGTCAGAGACACAGATTGGCAGAATGGAAAAGGAAATATAACCCATCTATATGTTGTCTACAACAAAACCACCTTAGTCCCAGGGATTCAAGGAGGCTGAAAGTGAATGGCTTGAAAACAATTTTACAAGCAAACAATAACCAAAAAAGCATATGATTAGCTATCCTAATATCAGACAAATAGAATTTAAATGCAAAACTATTGTAAAAGACAAAGATGGAAACTATATATTAGTAAAGGGGGCAAACTTTCAAGTAGATAGAACAATCATAAACATTTATACACCTAATCAGGGTGCCTCAAAATACATAAGGCAAAGACTGGAAAAACTAAGTGGAGAAAAAATGCCTCTACAATTATACTGAGGGACTTTAATACACAATTAACACCATTAAAAAGAACATCTAGACAGAGAATCAACATTAGAAGACCTGGACCTAATAGACATATACAGAACACTGCACATATACAGAATGTGGGATATATATTCTTCTTGAGTTCACATGGATCATACTCCAAGATAGACAACATGCTAGGCCACAGAACAACTCTCAAATAATTCAGAAATACTGAGATCATACAAAGTAATTTCTCTGACCACAATGGAATGAAATTGGAAATCAATAAGGGCCAGAGATTCAGATTAGGGAGAAAGATATGGAAACTAAATAAGAAACTCTTAGACAAACAGTGGGTCAAGGAGGAAATCTCAAAAGAAATAAGCAACTACTTCGAATCAAATGAAAATGAGAACACAACATGTCAAAACCTATGGGATGCAGCCAAAGCTGTACTGAGAGGGAAATTCATAGCCATAAATGCATCTATTAAAAAAGAAAGAGCTAAAATTGAAGACCTAACTGCACACCCTGGAGTATTTGGATAAACCACAACAAACTAACCCCAAAGGAAGTAGAAGGAAAGAAATAACAAAGATTATAGCAGAAGTAAATGAAATAGAAAATAAGAAAGCACTAGAAAAAATAAACAAAACCAAAAGCTGGTTCACGAGAAGATCAATAAAATTGACAAATGCTTAGCCAGACTAACAAAGAAAAAGAGTGTGCAGATGCAAATACACAAAATAAGGAATGAAGAAGGGTATGTCACTCCTGACCCCACCGAAATAAAGAGTATCATAAGAGGATAGTTTGAAAAATTATATGCCTACAAGAATGATAATTTAGAAGAAATGGACAAATTCCTAGAAACTCACAAGCAGCCTATATTGACAAAAGAAAAATTGATGAACTCAACAACCCAATTACAAGTAGAGAGATAGACTCAGTCATCAGAAACCTCCCAAACAAGAAGAGCCCAGGACCAGATGGCTTTACAGTTGGATTCAACCAAACATTCTGGAAAGAGCTAACACCAATTCTGCTTAAGATCTTCCAAAAAATAGAAGTAATTCATTCTATGATGCCAACATTACCCTAATACTAAAGCCAAACAAAGATACCACAAGAAAGGAAATTTATAGACCAATTTCTCTATGAACCTAGATATTAAAGTCCACAACAAAATACTTGCTAATCGCATTCAACAACATATCAAAAGAATTATACAGCATGACCAAGTGAGTTTCATCCTGGGTATGCAAGCATTGTTCAACATAAAAATATCAATAAATGTAACACGCCACATAAACATATTGAAAGAAAAAAATCACTTGATCATCCCTATAGATGCAGAAAAAGCATTAGACAAAATACAGCACCCTTTCCTTTTAAAAAAATAAAACACTATAAAAAATAGGAATAGAAGGACACTTTCTTAACATGATGAAGGTTATATAAGAAAAACCCAAAGCCAACATCATCGACAATGATGAAATCCTAAAATTCTTCCCTCTGTGATTGGGAACAAGACAAGGATGGTCACTATCACCACTCCTATTTAATATTGTCTTAGAAATACTTGCTCAAGCGCTGAGGCAAGAAAAAGATATAAAAGGCATCCAAATTGGAAAAGAACAAGTAAAAGTTTCATTATTTGCAGATGACATGGTCCTATATGTAGAAAGCCCTGAGAAATCTACAAGAAAGCTTCTAAAACTTATAAAGGAGTTCACTAACGTCGCAGGCTGTAAGATCAATGTTCAAAATCAGTAGCATTTCTGTACACAATGAGCAATCTGAGGATGAAATCAAGAAAAAAATACCATTTACAATAGTAACTAAAGGAAACAAACACCTAGGAATAAATTTAACTAAAGATGTAAAGGACTTATACATAGAAAAAAACAACACTGTTAAAGGACATCAAAGAAGACTTAAATAAATGGAAGACTATTCCCTGTTCATGGATAGGAGTACTAAACGTCATCAAGATGTCTATCGTACCCAAACTAATATACAGATTTAATAAAATCCCAATAAATATCAACACTGTATTTTTTAAGGAATTGGAAAACTAGCTGCAAAATTTATTTGGAAGGGTAAGAGGCCGCAAATCACCAAAGACATATTGAAAAAGAAAAATGAAGTTGGAGGTGTCACACTACCTGACTTTAAAACATACTACAAAGCTACAGTGGTGAAAACCTCATGGTCCTGTATTGGCACAAGGATAGACACATTGACCAATGGAACCGAATTGAGAGTTCTGATACATATACTCACATATACAGTTATCTGATATACGACAAGACCTCCAAGCCCACTCAGTTGGGAGAGAATGGCCTCTTCAACAAGTGGTGCTTGGAGAGCTGGATATCCATATCCAAAAGAATGAAAGAGGAATACCATCTCATTCATTTCTTATATGAAAATCAACTCAATATGGAGCAAAGATCTAAATAAAAGAGCCAAGACCATAAAGACCTTGGAAGATAATGTAGGGAAGCAACTATAGGACCTTGTAATAGGAAATGGTTTCATGAACTTCACACACAAATCATGAGCAGCAAAAGAAAAAGTAGATAAATGGGATCTCCTCAAAATTAAAAACTTTTGCACCTCAAAGGACATCATCAAGAAAATAAAAAGGCAGCCTACCAAATGGGAGAAAATATTTGGCAACCATGTACCTGATAGGAGCCTAATACACTGCATATATAAAGAAATCCTACATCTAAAAATTAAAAAATGGGCAAGTGACCTGAAAAGACACTTGTCCAAGGAAGAAATATAAATGGCTAAAAAACACATGAAAAAATGATCGACATCACATATTCTTTTTCACATATTCTTCTCCAAATTGTGGCAAATTACAAAATAAATAGGGAAGTATATGGATTTATTTATCTAATAAAGATTTTATTTAGACAAATTTTTGAAAGCAACCTACTATCTATGCAAAATATCTTTCAGAAAGAAAGAAAAAGTGGCTTAGAATTTAGAATACAATAAAAGGAGGAATATAGCCTGGTATGTACATAGAAATTTATTATTGCCTATCTCATTTTGTTTTGTAACAGTGTTATGTTAATTAAAAATTAATATATATGCATATGTGCATATGAATTTTATTAAAAGTGTGAATATCATAGAACTAAAAGGAAAAGAGACTGAAAAGGGTAAGGATAGTGAAACATAGACTGCAAAAGTAGAAACACTTGAAATTTGACATGTAATCATGGAAAACAATATTCTAAAACTCTCAGAATATATCAGAATAGTTCAAAGTAGAATAGAAAGAACATTTAAAGAAAAGTTGGAAGAAAATGTCAAATATTTCATCAGTTATATTAAAACAAAGATAAATAAAAGTATTTATAAATCAAATAATAATTTAATTGATGAACAAAAATTACAAAAAAGAAATAAAAATAGGCTGTGGTAGGGACAGGTAAGAGAGTTCATATCTATTCTTTTCACTGTCTATCACAAGTCAGTTAGAATCCTTCTGATGCACTGGGTACTTTGTCCTGACAATCTGGTATTGACAGCAACTAGCATGGTAAAAACAAACAAACAAAAACTGGCTTATATGCCTGAAGAACATCAAACCATTGAGATATTTATAAAGGAAGAAGAAAACCTGATAAAACGGAACACTTCTGGAACATGAGAGTAATAAACTGCATTCATATCACTGGGATTTACTGGTAAAATCTATTGATACCACACAAACCCACATATGCACATAGTCTCAAAACATACATACATGCAGACACACACAAATTCACATGGTCACCAGTACTACATAGTGACTAGATCCTGCTGTACATTAGATAGGAAAACTTGGTATCCTTGATCTTTAACATAACATTTTTTTTAAATGCATGAGGTCATAAAGAATGAAAAATATCTCCATGGTGACAGAAATTTTCCTCTTGGGTTTCTCTGGCCTGTGGAAGCTTCACTCATTACTCACCGTGATTTTTATAGTAATTTACTTGGCATCCCTGAAGAGAAATGCCTTATCAGCAATGTCTCCACACTCTCATGCTCTTCTTTCTAAGGAACCTGTCCCTCTTTGATATTTCCTTCAATTATTCTGCTGTGCCCTAAATCATTGTCAACTACGTGACTCAGACTAATTCCATCTCAAGTACTTGGATGTGTTGCCCTGGTCTTTCTGGTGCTTTTCTCAGCAACTGCAGAGCTGTATCTCCTTGCAGCCAAGTCCTTTGACCACTATGCTGCCATTTGCCATCCTCTGTGCTATGAAGTCATAATGAACCAGGACAGGTGTGGGCAGATGGTGACTGTGTCTTGGCTCTGTGGTGGTTTTGTCACTCATATGTAGATACCTTATTTTTTATCTTAATGAGGTCTCAATGGAGTACATTGCTCCTGTGATATTACCCCATTTTTAAAATATTTCATGTTCAGAGCTTACAACTACAGAAATTCTACTTGTTCTCATTAGTACAATACTGGATTACTGCTGCTTTATATACATCATTATTTCAAATATCTATGTCTTCTACACTATCAGAAAGAGTCTTTCCACGGACAGCCAAAAGCCTATTCTCCTTGCCTCCTATTCCCTGAAGTTGTCATGCTTTTTGTCTCAACAGCTTTGTTTACCTAAAACCCATTTCAGGATCTACATCATTCACTCATCTTATTCTAGTGGCTTTATTTTATTGCCACCTTCCATTAAACCCAGCCTGAGAAATAAATCTGTGAAGACAGTTTTGGAGAAACTATATTTTTTGAGATACTGGGGGCTGGATATTGAACCCAGGACCTTGTATGTGGGAAGCCGGCACTCAACCAATGAGCCATTTCAGCTTCCCTGAATTGGTTTTACCACTTGTTTTGTTTGTTGTTGTTTTCAGAAGGCACCAGGAACTGAACCGAAGACCTCCCATGTGGGAGGTGGGAGCTCAACTACTTGAGCCACATCCATTCCCCTCTATGTTTTTGAAGTAACATTTATATAATCTAAAGCATCTTTTTAAAAAAAGGAAAAAACACAAATAGTATACTATCAAAAATATACACACATAAAGAAAAACTATGACATTTTTATTATTCTTTCATTGGATTGAGTAATTTGGTAAGAATAAATATGTGAAAAATAAAACCTCTTCTTAAAATCAATCTGTGACTTTCCTGAGACTAAATATATTCCAGGCCATCTTGGTTTGAATTTCTGTGAGGAAGCCTGTATAATATGACTGAGAAATTCTCTTGGAAACTCTGTCTGGATGCTCTGTAACTTTCTAATGTTGCTTTAAGGTTTCTTTTTCCTATTGACCATTACCCTTTTTCTTATAACAAATATTTCTTTTAGTATACATTGACAAAGTCTTTTGTGTTCTTTCAATTCCCTAAATCTATGTAATTGTCACAGTAGTCAACACAACATTTACTTCTATTACAACAGTATGTTTATAAATGTCATTGGCCAAAACACAGGAGTGACTCCTCTTATTGAGAACTTTACAAGAGATGTGGTTTTCCTTCTCCTACATGAAATTTTACATTTAATACTCTAATATGTTTATATCACTTCAATATGTACAACATACAGAAAAGTTGCAATTACAGTTTTCTGGAAGTTTGAATACTTTTTTTGTAGAAATAATTGCCTATTTTAAAAAATTTAAACTTGCTAATTATTTCTTACTCAATATTGTGAAAATAAATACCATTTTAATTCTCTATTCTCACTCAAGTAAGGGAAATGACTTCTGTGGAATTGTTTGATATGTGGTCTGTCAGTTTTTCCTTTGGGCACAGCCCATACAAAAGATGCAGATGGAAAAATGTGTCAAAAATTAACTTGGTGGTTTCTCTCAGACAACTCTATGCTTTGGAATATATATTCTTCTTGTTGATTTCTGGTTCATGACTATTTATTTTCAGGGAAAGGGACATAATTAGAATTTAATGGAGGATATGGGAAAGATGATTTAAACCTTATGTTTAGTCTTGCTTTTATTAATTGCCAAATATTTATTCTTCAGAAATATTTAGCTTCAGTTTTGGAGGAAGAGATTTATGTTTTTATCACTATTATTGGTCACAAGTACCTGTGAATTACAATAAAAGTTAAATATAGAATAACAGTTCAAAAGGTAATAGGTTTTAAACTCTCATTAATCTTCCACTATCTTGTTTTGAATTTCCACATTAAATTTGTTAGTGCACTGTATGATTATGTATACACAAATATTCACTCAGATGTATTGAAATTAAATTTTAATAATGGTTGATAATTTGCAAATTATATATTCAATTATATATTCAAATATCTCTATAGTATCCTCTATTTAACACTTAGGTGATTTTCATACTATATATTACATGGAAATGAATATAGACATTCATATGAGATATTTTTTTCTCTGCTGAGTCCCCATTTTGGTAGATCTATGTGAAGAGGAAACAAAATTTGATTTAGGCTTCAGTATTCAACCAAAATTCTCTATCTGGCTTCTGATATATTCCTAAAGGCTGGGAAAGCTATTATCTTCCATTTCAATTGATATCCTGAATATTTGTTTGATGGATGTTCATGGGTTTTCAGAGATTTCCACCTGATTTAAACATCATTATGACTTCAGTAAATAGTAACAATAGATACAGGAATAAGGCAAAACCTTGTGATTTGTAGTTAGTATCTGAATTGTTTTTTTTCAAATATAAGAGTTCTAGATGTAACTTGAATGAAAGCATAATATATTCATGAGATACAGAATCCACAGCAATTTTAAAAGGGTACACTTGCATTGATTACAAGAAGAGAGTAATCCATACCTATTTAAGATTGTGGAAATTCTTAACTTCATTTATATAGCACTTACTAAGAACTTAGAAAAATCTATTGCCTAGGAAATATTTTGAGATTAATTAAGAAAAATTCAGTAGTTAATAATGGTTTAAAATAAAATGGTGGATATCATACTATGTCATAGTTCTTATCTCTCTGGAAATATATTAGGAATAGAATTTATAACACGGATGGCATTATAATACAGGTTTGTATTCACTTCTAGTTATTTTGTTACATATACAGTGGGTCTAGTTTAGTACAGGGGTTTTGAACAAGGGGTCCATGAACTTGAATTGAAAAAAAAAATTTTTTTTTCTTGTGGGGATGTGTTGGTGCAGTTGTGATATATTTATTAAACAATACACAGTATATTATAGACTTAGTAAAGGGCCTTTGGTTTTCACCTGACTGGCAAAGTGGTCCATGGAACAAAAAAGGTTAAAACCTCTAGTTTAGTAAAATATCCTGTCCATAAATACTTAATGTTAGAAAGAAAAATGATATGCAGAATGTCTACTTCCCCACATTGACAAGGAGAATCATTACTGAAACTTATGCAAACAAAAAATCCCACTGATATTCAATGTACAAATGATGAGGTTGTGTAAAAATATGAAGAGACAATAATAGGTTGGGAAAAATACCTTCACAGTTTACTGTTTACTTCCCAAGGTAAGTTGACACAGAAGCTATCTAGATGATAATCAAGCCAAAATAGTTGGATTATATTATCCAATATTAAATATTTGATGTTTACAGATTGCATTTTTCATAATAAAAATATTTTTATTATATATAGAATAATATTAAGTCTTATTGAAATAGTTATCCTATAATAGTAACATTAACTGTGAATTCACTCAAATAGTGCTTTGACATAGAGCATATTTTTGAATTATTAGATCACAATATAAAATATTGAACTTTTGAAGTGCTGACATCTTGCCATCCATACTGTTTTTAAATATTGAAATTTTTAATTTCTGCCTTGACATAATTTATAATTTTACTATGAATATCACTGTTAAAGTATAACTACATACGAAATGATGAGCACTAATAGGAATTATGAAATGTGTTGAATAAAAATGTATTAAGCTAATCTTTAAACATTTCTTTAGAAAATATTCAGAACTCATGTTTTGTGAACTTTAACTGTACAATGAAATTAAATACATTTTAGTAAATTAATAAAATATTAAATGCTACCTTAAAATTTTGTTGAATCTAAATTATTTTGTAGCAGTCATATAAGATTTTCCTGATTTCTGATTTTTTCTTATTTAGATTAAATTATTTATCATTTTTTATTTATGGGTCACAAAGAATTTCTTATTATATGTGATAACTTTTCCCAAATATCAGTTTAGATTTATAGAAAGATTTCTCAGCTTTGCTAAAAGTCCATATTCTGCATGTCAAATTTGGAATGTAAAAGACTATGTGCCATATTTTTAAAAATTCCTTGAAAAATATAAAAGGTTAAGACATAAATCTTAACGATGATGAATTATACAAACATGAAAAATAACTTTATAATTTACATAATATCAAGCAGATTGTTGCTTAAAACAAACAAAAAATAAAATGTACACAATAGATTAAAAAGTTAATCTAAAAGATAAGATAAAGCTTCCCACAATGGAAAATAAAGAAGGGAAGAATAAACAGAGATGGAAAGGAAGAAATTTTCATTGGTAACTGATGACTGCTCCCTAAAACTGAGAAAGATATGATTCTACATTTTCAGAAAGTACAATTTACCACAAACCAGATATATAAATGTGATCTAAAAATGTTGAATAGGATATCTTTCATTTACACTCCAAATCCACCCTTGCAGCAGTTTGTTATTGTTTATGATTTCCAAAATTAGATATTAGAATATATTTGTAAATGGATCTGTTCCTCTGGCCCTCTTATGTTATATTAGATTCAGAGGTTTCACTTTTACTTTTAAATCAAGATTAGGGCTTTTATTTGACCATGTCATTAAGGCATGCAGGGTAAGTCCCCATTCCCATGCTTGGGATAAAACAGATTCTCATATGGAAGTAAATACACTGATAAGAAGAACACAAAGAATTTAGTTTCAGGTGTTGAAGCCCCAGGAACATAACTGAGCTATTCACCTGACAGTTAGAGCTGAGGAGACCAGAGCCCTTTAGAGTAGAGAAAGCTCAGAAATAAACAAGCCGCTGGGGGAGAGATGAGCCTTGTGCCAGCCCACAGCTGAGATTGAAAGAAGTTGGGACCAAGGAGCCTTAAGAGGAAGAAGAAAGATTGAAACCTCACAGACATCAACTGCCATCTTGGTTCAACACTTGGCAACAGACTCTGGCTAAGAAAGTACTTCATATGGTAACTTGAGTTGGACTCTTTAGGACCCTGCAATTGTAAACTTCGACCCCAAATCAATACACTTTATGAAAGCCAATAGATTTCTGGTATTTTGCCTCAGCACCCCTTTGGCTAACTAATACAGAATTTGGTAACAAGAACTGATGTGGTGTTTTGTAATTACAAAATGCTGGAATGGTTTTATAAATGGGTAAGGGGTATTTTTGAGAGGAATTATGAGATGCTTGATGAAAAAGGCCTAGAGAGCTTTGAAGAGACTTTTGGTAGGAACATGGATGTTAAAGAGACTTTTTAAAAGACATTAGAGGTGTATGATAAAACTATTACTGAAAACTGGAGGAAAGGAGATCCATGCATTAAAGTTGCATAGAACCTAGCATGATTGATTCCTGATATTTTATGGAAGGCAATATTTGAAAATGGCAAGCCTGGGCATTTAGCTCAAGAACTTTCCAAAGTAAATTTGGTAAATGAGTCTTTTCTTCTCCTTGCAGATTATAGTAAAATGCTAGATGAGAGAGATAAACTGAGAACTGATCTGTTGGACACAATGAAACCAGAAATTAACTCTGAAATTCCACGACTCTAGAAATCATGCCTCTGATGTTAGTGCCCCATTTTAGGACTTATCTAAACTTGGAACATATAAATCAGGATTGAAAATGCAGTTATCTGGGAAAGACTTGTGGAAAGTCTTGCTGTCTGATGGCTTGGACCTCTGCTTCTTGAAAGCTAAACCAACACAATTTTTGAAATAGCGGTATGAACAAAACCACTGTCATCCTGGATTAAAACAGACATCAATGGGAGAGAAGTAAGGGAAAACAGTTTTAAGAGTAAAACCATGGAAGCTGTGATATGGAATTAAGTCATCTCCTTCAGGCAAGAAAGGTACCCCACCCATGTGTACAGAGAAAGTGATTTTGCCCCAGCAGTTGAAAAGAGTTGATGTTCCAGCCCAATGTTCAAGGAGACTTTTTGCTGCCCCAGGCTACAGAGGTGGTGGAAAACATTACCCAAGGTTTGGTGAGAGTAATTTTGATACCCCATAGGTCTGAGAGAGGTGGGCCTCCTCCCCATAGTTTAGGGAATGCCAAGTCACCATCTCATTCCTCTGAGAGGGTTGGGCTTGTAGGCCAGATATTAGGGATAATGTTTTTTTTCCCTTTCCTGTATTAAGGAGGTTAGGTCTCTACCCCAAAGATTGGGTAAATTGTGGCCATCACCCCAACACTTTTGGAGGGTGAGGTCACCACCCAGATTCTTGAAGAGAATTGACAATGGGAAAGCCTGAGGAAATGGTAGGTCCCCATGAGGCCCCAGGGAGAAGAAATTATAATCTTAAAATGACCCTCATATTTTGAAATCTAATAAAGTATTCCCTATAGATTAATGGAAATGTAGGGGAACTGTGATTCATCTTTCCCTCCCCATTTCTCTTTATTGTAATGTTTATCCTTTGTCTAGCCCTTTGTATATTGGAAGCAGATACATTTTTTTTTGTAAGTTTCAGAGATCTATAGCCAAATGAGATTTTGCCCCAAGACAAACTGTATTTCCTTAAACTGATTGTCATATTATTTTGTACTTAGCATTCTTACTGACTTAAGTTTTGTGTATTTCTTTTAAAATATTGTAATATCTTTTTGCAATTCTGAGGGTGGAGTGTGGCAGTTTGGTATTGTTTCTGAATTCAAAAAATAGATATTGGATTGGGTTTGTAAAGTGGTCTATTTCTTTGTGTGTATTAGATTGTATTAGATTAAGAGTTTTAACTTTTACTTTATTAAATCAATATTAGGGCTTTTATTTGACCATGTCGGTAGGGTGTGCAGGGTTGAGCCCTACCCCCTTGGTAAGGATGTAACAGACTCTCACGTAGAAGTAAATACAAAGAGAAGGAGAAAAGAGAGATTTGTTTTGGACATTGGGCTCCTGGGGAGAGAATCAAGCCATTCACCTGATAGTTTGCAGCTGACGAGACCAGAGCCTTGAACAGCTGAGAAAGCCCAGAAAGAAATGAGCCCTAGGGAGAGAGATGAGACTTATGCCAGCCTACAGCTGAGATTTGAAGAAGGTGGGACCATGGAGCCTTAAAAGGAAGAAGGAAAGTTGAATTTTCACAGAAGTTGCCTGTCATATTGTGTCAGAACATGACAACATACTCTAGGTGAGAAAGTACCTCTTAACTTCCCACACCCTCCTAGATGAACATCCTTCATAAGTGTTGCACGTTCATTGCAATTGATAAACACATCCTGGGGCTTTGCCATTAGGCATGGGCCATAGTTCATATTGTAGTCTGCACTCACTCCCACACAGTTCTGCATATTTTGTGATGATATGAAATGGCCAATACCTGTCATTGCAGTGCCCTTCAGGATCATTCCCAAATCCCAAAAAACCCTGTATTATAACTTTTTTTCTCTCCCCCTGCCCCCAGAGCCTCCAGTGGCCACTGGCTCCCCATCAATGTTGTAATTTCTTCCATTGCTAGAATCACAATATGTCTATAGTAGAATATCAGCAAATCCACTCTAGTCCATAGTTCATTCCCCAATTCTGAGGATTCTTGGGAGGTGATGTCCACTCCACCTTTAATTGAGAGGGGGCTTATATCCCATGGGGGAGATGGATGGGACTATCTTGTTTGCAGTTGCAGACTCTCTCTGTTCCTTAGGATAGTCATTGTCCATCATCATCTCCTGGTCAGTTGTCCTGGGTGAGTCCAATGAGCTGTAGTGTAGGTATTGCAACTCCTTTGATCTTCCAGGCCCAGCTGGCACATGGACAGCCCAAAGACTTGAGTCTCTTAGGCATACACCTACAAACTCCAGCACTAGGTATAGGTTTAAATAGAAGGAACAGATGAGTCATGGTGCAGGGAAGAAATAAGTGAGACCAGCTTTGTAATTCTCAGGAGCACAAACTCCAAAGTAGGGCCCACTGGCAAGGCACCAAACTCCAGAGCTATCTGCCTTGGCCATAGGACCTGGGTGTCTCCAGATTATCTTTCAGTAATCCAAAGAGCCCCACTATTTGAGGGTTGTATCCACTTTGGCAGTCTATGAGATCCTTTTTGAGGTGTGCATAACCGTTACCTCTAGGATGAACTCCCGACTCACTTTGCAGTCTCTTAGGCATGTAAACTCATTTGTCTCTACATTTTCCCCTTTTATTCAAGGTCTTTTTCCAGATGCATTACTAGATTGTGCTTGGTAGTAATCCCTCAGTGCCAGGGAAGCTTATGCCCGGGAGTCATGTCCCACAACAGGGGGAAGGTAATACATTCATATGCTGAGTTTAGCTTAGAGGCCACATTTGAGCAATGAGATGGCTTTCAGGACACCCATCAACAGTAGGCTGTTTCAATTTCAAGAGCATGGGCTCATAAACACTGCGGTCAATATCACAGGTCCTTCAGGGCATCCTCCTCCTTCACCAGTCATTGCCTCTGCCCTTGGGGCACTGTTGCTGCTCCATTTGAGAACCTGGCAGAGCTCTCCAGGATGGGATTTCAATGTTCTTTTTGTTGTTTGTGAGTCTCTACCCACTGTGACAATGCCCTGTAAACATTTGAACATTTTTATATACCTTATATGTGTGCCCAAATGAAATTCCTCCATGTATCCCCCATCACTGACACCACACACAAGCGATCCTCCCCTACCCCACTTGTAATCCTTCAATAATTAAAAGATTGGGATATGAAGAAATAATGAGAAACATTAAAATTTTTTTTGACATTTGCCTTTCATCACTAATATCTGGTGTCCTGTTTGTAGAGTGGCATTTTCTTCCATTTATTCCCAAGTGTCTTACTATTTTTCATTTTGTTTTCAAAGAATTTTTGGTCACAGTAAAGTCACATACAGAATACAGGGGACTCTCATATACCCAACATCCTCCCTTTTTCCTCCTTCCCATTTTAATATCTTTTTATATTTTGATGTAATCTTTCTTAAAACTAATATACAAATAGTGAAACATAGCTACTAAACATGGTCAATGGTTTACAATATGGTGTATATTTTAGACCGTACACTTTGATAAACTTTAATGATATTTAACATTGCCTGTGTCCATCATTGTAAGATCATGTAGAACACTTCCATTGCCCACTAAATGGCCCCTGTTTGATCTATTCTATTCCTCCTTCACCCTCCACTCAAAGCATACGTTAACAACCTGGTTTCACTGCTTGGATGACAAGATTCATAGTTACATGCAACAACATTGAGTTTTTGACACACTGGTTTGTCCTCCCCTTTTAGGAACTGCCCATGCTCTCACAAGACTGACACCTCTCTATCTGTGAGCAATTCAGTCATCCTGAGTATGGGAGTCCAACTCCTTCCCGCTCATTATGTGGCTCTCCACTCACAGATAAAACACATTATGACAAAATGATCACTCACAAACTGCCTATGGGACTGCTCCAGCTGCACCCTGTCCTGAATGTCCACCCCTCATCCATCACTCTAAACCAGTAACCTTTCCTTGTCATATTGCGATAAGAGTATTCCCAACTTCGTACTTTCAACCACACATGCCCGCAAATCTGCAGTGTTCACCATGTCCCTCTCCCAAACCGCCCCCAAGTTCTCTGGACCTTCCAACTTATCTTCTCCAGTTTTCTGACCTGTCAAACCTGCACTACCCAACCCAATAATATCACTACCCTTCTGTCATATACCTTCAATATGCAAATAAACACTTTCCTCTTACCATAGATTATGTCCATATATGTGTTGGCTCACATCATTCTTCTCCATTTCTATTTCCTGTAAATCTATTTTCCAGATAACAGCTGTCTGAGTCTGCTTAATTTGTTTAATTCATATCAGTAAGGTCATGTACTATTCATCTTTCAATTCCTGGCTTGCTTCACTCAACATAAGGTCCTCAAGATTCATCCATGCTATCCAATATGTTAGCACTGTATTTCTTCTTACAGCTGAGTAATATTCCATTGTTTGTATGTACCACATTTTCTTTATACATTCATCTGTTGATGGGCAATTGGATTGATTCCAATTTTTGGCAATAGTGAATAATGTTGCTATGAACATTGATGTGCATGTATCTGTTCATATCTTTGTTTTCATTTCTTTTGGGTATATACCCAGCAGTGCAATTGCTGGATCATATGGAAGCTTTATAGTTAGTTTTTTTGAGGAACTACCAAACTCCTCCACAAGGGCTGGACCATTCTACACCAGTCTAATGGATGTAAGATGGTATCTCATTTTAGTTTTGATTTTCATTTCCCTAACAGCTAGTGATATTGAGCATCTTTTCATATGCTTTATAGCCATTTGTATTTCTTCCTTGGAAAAGTGTATTTTCAGGTAACTTTTCCATTTTTAAATGGGTTGTTTGTCTTTTATTTTCAAGGTGTAGGATTTCTTTATATATGCTGGATATTAGGCTCCTATTAGATATATGGTTGCCAAATATTTTCTCCAGTTGCGTAGGCTGCCCTTTTACTTTCTTGATAACATCATTTGAGGTGCAAAAGTTTTTAATTTTGCAGATATCCCATTTAGCTATTTTATATTTCCCTGCTTGTGTTTTTGTTGTGAAGTTCATGATACCATTTCCTATTACAATGTCCCGTAGATGCTTCCCTACATTATTTCCCAAGATCTTTATGGAATTGACTTTTATATTTAGGTCTTTGATCCATCTTCAATTGATTTTTGTAAAAGGTGTGAGATTGTGTTCCTTCTCATTCTTTAGGATATGGATATCCAGTTCTCCAAGTTCCATTTGTCGAAGAGGCCATTCACTCCTAGTTGAGTGGGCTTGGTAGCCTTGTCAAATATCAGATGAAGGTATATGTGAGGATTTATATCAACTCTCAATTCAGTTCTATTTGTTGGTATTTCTATCCTTGTGCCAATACTATGCAGTTTTGAACACTGTAGCTTTGTATTATCTTTTAAAGTCAGGTATTGTAATACCTTCAATTTCATTATTCTTTTTCAATATATATTTGCCTATTTGGGGCCTCTTCCATTCCAAATAAATTTTGTAGTTAATTTTTCCAATTAATTAAAAAATGCCATGTTTTTTTAAAATTGGGATTGCATTCAATCTGAGGATTAGTTTGGATAGGATAAACGTCTTAATGATGTTTAGCCTTCCTATCCATGAACAGGGAATATTCTTCCATTTATTTAAATCTTCTTTGATTTCCTTTAACAGTGTTGGGTAGTTTTCTCTATATAAGTCCTTTACATCTTTAGTTAAATTTATTCCCAGGTGTTTGATTCTTTTAGTTACTATTGTAAATGGTATTTTTTTTCTTGAATTCACCCTCAGATTGCTTATTATTTGTGTACATAAATTCTACTAATTTTTGAGTATTGATCTTATAGCCTGCAACTTTACTGAACTTATTTATAAGTTCTAGAAATTTTGTTACAGATTTCTCAGAACTTTCAATGTATAAGATCATGTTGTCTGCAAATAGTGAAATTTTTACTTCTTTCTTCCCAATTTGAATGTTTTTTTAATCTTTTTCTTGCCTCAGTGCTCAAGCAAGTATTTCTAACACAATATTAAATATGAGCAGTGATAGTAGACATCCTTGCCTTGTTACCAAATTTAGAGGGAAAGTTTTTAAGATTTCACCATTGAAGAAGACATTAGTAGCAGGTTTTCCCAATATACTCTTTATCATGTTCAGAAAGATTCATTCTAACCTATCTTTTGCAGTGTTTTTATCAGGAAAGGGTCCTGTATTTTATCAAATGCATTTTCTGCTTCTATAGAGATGATCATGTAATTTTTTCCTTTCAATCTTTTTATGAGGTGTATCATGATGATTGATTTTCTTATGTTGAATCATCTTTGCATACCTGGGATGAAACCCACTTTTTCATGGTGTAGAATTCCTTTGATATGATTTTGAATGTGATGAGCAAGTATTTTCTTGAGGATTTTAGCATCTATGTTCATTAGAGAGATTGTTCTATAATTTTCCTTTCTTGTGACATCTTTCTTTGACTTTGGTATTAGAGTAATGTTGTTATCATAGAATGAGTTAAGCAATGTTCCTTCTACTTCCATTTTTTTCTTTTTTTGGAAGAGTTTAAGCAGGATTGCTGTTAGTTCTTTCTGGACTGTTTGGTAGAATTCACCTATGAAGCTCTCTGGTCCTGGACTCTTCTTGGTTGGGAGGTTTTTGATGACTGAGTCTATCTTTTACTTGTAATTGGTTTGTTGAATTCATCAACTTCTTCTTTCAACAATGTAGGACACTTGTGAGTTTCTAGGAATTTGTCCAATTCCTCTAAATTATCTTTGTAGTTAGAGTGTAATTTTTCAAAATATCCTATTATAATACTCTTTACTTCCATGGGGTCAGTGGTGATATTCCCTTCCTCATTTCTTATTTTGTTTATTTCCATCTTCCTTCTTTCTTTGTTATTCTGGCTAAAGGTTTGTCAATTTTATTGATCTTCTTGAAGAACCAGCATTTGGTTTTGTTTATTTTTTCTAGTGCTTTCTTATTTTCTTTTACTTTTAGTTGTGCTCTAATCTTTGTTATTTCCTTCTTTCTACTTCCTTTAGGTTTAGTTTGTGGTTGTTTTTCCAATTCCTCCAAATGTGCAGTTAGACCTTCAGTTTTCACTCTTTCTTTCTTAAATGGGTTGGTCTTTATAAAGGGTATTTATTTGGGGTAGAAGTCCACAGATACCAGGCCATAAAGTGTTAAGTTTCTTCTCTCACCAAAGTGCATTGCCACGTGATGGAGCAAGACAGCTGCTGACATTTGCCAGGGTTCAGGTTTCTTGGGTTCCTCTCTTCCTGGGGATGAGTTTCTCTCTGGGCTTAGCTCCTCTGGTTCCTCCACAAGGTCAGCTGTAGACTCTCAGCTGAATGGCTCACTTCTCCTGAGGCCTTCTCTCCAACATCAAAACTGCTACTCAAAAACTGCTGCAACTCTATTCTTTGTGATGCCTTTTTTATTTTCTTCCCCCCCACCAAGGGGTGGGGCTCAACACCCTAATCATAACTTAATCATGCCCTGATTAACAGATCAGTTTATAAGCATGATCCAATTATGTTTTTGGAATTCATAATTACATCAAATTGCCCAACGGCTACACTCCACCTTCTGAATTCCAAAAATACATTACAATATTCCAAAAAAACTTAAATCAGTAACAATGCAAGTACAAAATTAGACCAATCATTTTAAAGAAATACAGTTTGTCTTCAGGCAAAATCCCGTCTGCTGTAGACCTATGAAATTTACAAAACCATTTAACTGCTTCCAATACACAAATGGACAGACAAAGGATAGAAGTTACAACAGAGGGTAAAGAATAAGTACTTTATTATAGCATTTATACAAAAAGGGAGTAAATTTTTGATGGCTCTCCACCTCAGAATTGAAGAAACAACTACCATCCTGTCAGAATTAGTGGAATGTAGAGGATGCAGAAGTTAAAGAAGACAAGCATCAGCCTGGAGACAAAAGGCATTTTGTTGGCTGTCCAACAACGAGTTGGGAAATTCTCTCTGAATGTTGAAATAACTTTCCCTTTTAAGGCATTCAACTGATTGGATAAAAGCGTCACCCATTGATGATGCATTCTCCCTGATTGATGCAGATGTAATCAGCCATCCATGCAGTAAACTCACTGGTGATCAAAGCCCATAAATGCTCTTGTACTACAATTAGCCCAGTGCTTGCTGGACCAAACACCTGGACACAGATACCTGGCTGAGTTGACACATTAGCCTACCATCACACTTGCTGAAAAATATTTTTCCTTGATAAATATGGTAATGAAGACACTTAACATCTCTTCATTCTTTATTATTGCATACTTTTTCTTTTTAGAAGCCCAATCCATCTACATTGCATCTCCAATAACATTCTCTTAATTATGAACTTATAGCTTAGTGAAAAGACTCTAATTTGAAAGATAATGTGTGTGTTTGTGGGTGTGAGTGTGTACAGAAAAGAAAAGAGGACAAAGAGCAATCACAGGCATTAAAAGAACCAATTAAAAAGATAGGTCAAGGGAAGATGTTGGAGTAGGTTGCTCCAAGACTTCATTCTTCCATAAAAATAACTATTAAACAAGCAGGAAATCTCTTCAACAACTTTTTTGATCCTCCATAGGCAAAAAGAACACTCTACAGCCTCCAGAAAAGAAGAGGATGAGGATGCTGATAAATTATGGTCTTTAGAGTAAATCACATTCTCCACACCGCACCTTTTTGTTGTTGTGAAGCTGGTTATTCTTAAATCTATTTTTTTAAGAAATGAATTTCATTGTTACATATTAATAAAGCATAAATCCATCCAAAGTGTAAAATCAATGTTATTTGGTTTAATCACATATTTGTGCATTCATCACTTCAATCATTGTTAGAACACTTCCATTATTCAATAATAATTATAAATAAAGCACAAAAAAAACAGGAGCTCAACGTGGAGTCCAGTCCCTGGATAGCTTGACGGTAGCAGAAATATATATATATCTAAATCCTCTTCTTCAATAACAGGGGTGAGCATAATCAATCACAGATCACAGTCTTTTGATTAGAAAATTTGGATTCCTTGAGCTCTGATTCTGAGGGCAACTATTGTTTCAACCTTCGCTGGTGTGGCAGTTTGAGATTATTTGTGAATTCCCAAAAGAGATATAGATTATGTTTGTAAACTAGTCTGTTCCTCTGGGCATAATAACCCTTTGATTGTATTAGATTCAGCTGAGATATCTGATTAAATTACGTTAAGATTAGGGCTTTGATTCAACCACATCATTAGAGTGAGACTCAGCATTAAGTCCCAGTCAACTTGGTGGGCTAATAAAATAGACAGTCACACGAAGATTCAAAAAGAAGATACACAGAGTATCCTGTGGCCCCAGGAAGAGAGATGAGACTGATAGTTTATAGCTGACCTTGGAAAGAGAACAGAGGAGCTGAGCCCAGAAAGAAATGAACTCCAGAGGAAAAGAGATGAGCCATCTGCCAGTCTACACCTGAGACTGGAAGATGTTGGTACCACAGAACCTTAAAAGGAAAGAGGAATGCTGAACACTCACAGATTTCACTTGCCATTTGCCTCAAAATGTGGCAACAGACTTTGGGTGAGGAAGTACCTCTTATGGTACCTTGAGTTGTACTCTTTAGGGCCTTGTATGTAAGCTTTTACCCTAAATGAATACCCTTTATAAAAGCCAACAGATTTCTGATACTTTTCTTCTGCACCCCTTTTGCTAATGCACCTGGACAAATGTGTCATAAGCCATTGTTTCAATTTTATTTGTAGACAGGGGCAGATCTCTTGGAGTTTTAAAGATGCAGCACCTCCTCAAGTGTGTTGGGTCCATTAGCTGAAAGGCTGAATTTGCTGGGCATGCAATAAAAGCCCAGTTTTGAGGATTGTCAGACAAGATTTGGGAACCTTTCTGACAACCTCCCCAGGGTCCTTAGCAGTCAGTCTGTGCTCCATTCATGGGCCCTTGTCTCTGTTTTGATTGAAAAAGCCTTATTTGGGAAATTCATTTCTGGGGTTACACTCCTACCATAATTTGCCATCCAGGATAAAGAAGGATATAACAATGAAAGAAGTCCATAAAACAATAGAAGAAGACTATCCAGGAAAAAGGCTTGTCAGCTTAAAACATCCAGGAGAAGGATTTCTAACTCCTGTGAAACAAATGGAACAACAAAACTCCTCTAAATTGTGGAACTCCCAAACAAATAACAGCAAAAGCACTGGAGAAGACAAAGGCCTAAAAAGAAAGGGAAAACCCAACACATTGCCTTCGCCTGGGGCAGACCTCACTAAGATGGCTGAAACTCAATAAAGTGCATTTCATGACCAGAATGTTACAAAATAATGAAACAGACATCCCAGGGAATAAATTTCAGAGATAAGATTTTAAAATGTTAAAATATGCAGTGTACAAAAAGAGTATAAGACAAAGAAACAGAGAATGATGGTCCATTCAAAAGAAGGAGAATAAAAATACAGAAAAAAAGAAAATGAAATGAGAATGTGAACATACAGAAAAAGGCTTTAAAAATTATGTTAAAAATATCATGGAAATGAAGGAATTTACAGAAAAGGAACTAAATAATATCAGTATACATGAATTAGCATTATAAGAGTTGAAGAAAGACATAAACTCTCCTTTAAAATGGAACCAATATCCAAAAGAATGAGGTTCGATCACTAACTTATGCCCTATACAAAATTTAACTGAAGATAAATATAAGTGTTAAGACCATAAGACCCAAAGCATGAATGACGAAAGAAAAAATAGATAAATAGGCTTCCTTTAAATTATATATATATATATATATAAACAACTTTTGCCCTTCATTGGAGTTTTCCAAGAAAGTGAAAATGGAGCCTACTCAATGGAAGAAAATATTTGGGAACCATTTATCTGATAAGGGCATAATATCCAGCATATGTAAAGAAATCCTACATCTCAAAAATAAAAAGGCAAACAATCCATTTTAAAATTGGGCAAGAAATTTGAATAGACATTTTTCCAATGATGAAACACAAATGGCTAAAAAGCACATGAAAAGATGTTCAACATCACTAGCTATTAGGGAAATGCAAATCAAAACTACAATGACATATCATCTTACACCTATTAGACTGATGGCTTTTAAAAGAACAGGGAACTACAAGTTGGAGAGGCTGTGGAAGAAAGGGAACACTCATCCACTGCTGATGGGAATATTGAATGGTTCAGCCATTGTGGAAGACAGTTTTGTGGTCTTCAGGAATCTAACTATAGAACTGCCATATGATCCAACAATCCCACTGCTGCATATATACAAAGAAAAATTGAAAGCTAGGACACAGACAGACAGATATATGTACACCAATGTTCATAGAAGTATTATTCATTATTGCCCAAAATTGGAAGCAAAACATGTCCATTAACAGACGAATGGATAAGCAAACTTTGGTATATCCATACATTAGAATATTGCTGAGCTGTAAGAAGGAATGTAGTATTCACACACAGGGCAACATGGATGAATTTTGAGTACCTAATGTTGACAGAAGTAAGCCACTTATGAAGGACACATATTACATAACCTCACAGATATCTACTAAGCAAGTAGAGCAGACTCACAGAGCTAGATTTTGGAAGATAGGTTTTCAGGAGACAGAAAGGATGTAAAGTGTGCTGAGTCAATTCTTAACATGGCAAAAGTCTATGAAAAGGCAGAATTGGGTGGTTTGGCAGTGCATGGAAATTACTGTGGTGCAGGAATGTGGGTGGGATTGACAGTGCTGCTATGTGAAAGTGAGTAGGGAGGGGCAGTTGAGTTAAGACTATCCATGGAACTGGTGGGAGGGCTGGAGGAAGGAATAGGTGATCTCTGGGGATTTGTAGGTCTGTGTTTAAGATTACGATTGTGGAAATGTGCTCTTGGGAAAATGGCAGGGTAGGATTCCTGGTGAGAGTGTTCAAGGTTGGGGGATATGCAAGATAGGGTGTTCCTGGGGCATGCTTCTATGGAATATGAAATTGCTCACCTTGTCCTAGGGTGTTATCCACACAATAAGCAATAAAATATTAAATTCCCATTCTGGGGAGTCCTACTATATTCTCAATTAGAGGGACAAGAATCTTTTGAGAACATAATCATTGCACAATAAAAGACAAAAGGACAATATGTCAAGCCTACAAAATTATTTCATGTAAATATGAACCTTACTCTTCAAAGGCTGAGACTTAGCAGTTACCATAGATTTCTATGGGAGACGGAAAGAAGAATAAAATAGGTGAAACATAGGGCATTTTAAGGACATTGGAATTGTTCTGCATGATCATGCAATAATAGATACAGGACATTATAAATTTTGTCAAAACCTATAAAATTGTACAGTTCAAAATGTAAATCCTATGTAAACCATTGACCATGGTTAGTAGCGATGCTTCAATATTTGTACATCAATTGTAACAAATGAAACATACTCATGCAAGATGTTATTAATAGGGGACAGTTGGAGAATGAGAGGGTGTTGGGTATATGGGATTCCTTTATATTTTCTATACTACTTTTCTGTCACTGTAAATAAAAGATAACATTGTATGATGATGAAACAATGAAAAATTGTATTTTATGTATTATTTCATTACTATTATTACTTATTATTTTATTTATTTATTTATTGCTTTGTTTGGGAGGAGATGTTGGATTGTAGAAGTGTCACAGCAGTAGCAGGGGTATCACTGATGGGGGTGTCAGTGGTGGGGATATTTGTGGGGAGGTGTGCACCTGGGGCATGCCTCTATGGAATATGAATTTGTTCAGCTGGTCATGGGGTGTTGTCATGGGTAGAGACCCACACAATAACCATAAGAATACTGAATCCCCATCCTGGGGAGTAATGCTACATTCTTTAATAGAGTGGCAAGAATCCCTAGATTATATGGGCAGAGCCTAGCAAAGAAGGAAAGACCAATATGTCAGGCCCTTGATATTGATACTTGTACTTATGAACCTTGTTCTTGTGAAATTAAATCTTAGTCTAGAATTATATATTGCCTAAGAATTACTTCCTGAAAGTCTCCTTGTTGCTCAAATGTGGCCTTTCTTTAAACCAAACTCAGCATATAAATTCACTACCTCTGGTTTGGCACATGGGATGAGCATCCTTGTAATTGAGGGATTATTACCAAATGCCAACTAACAATGCATTTGGGAAAAGACCTAGATCAAATGGGGTAAATATAAAATACAAATGTGTTTTTATGGCTAAAAGATATCAAAATGAGTCAGGAGGTCATTGCAGAGCTTATGTGCAAATACATCTTGTAGTTGTTGGGCAATTTGATGTAATTGTGAATTCCAAAAATATAATTGGATCATGCTTATAAACTGATCTGCTAATCAGGGCATGATTAAGTTATGATTAGTGCTTTGACTGGACCACGTCAGTAGGGCATTGAGCCCCACCCCTTGGTGGGTGAGGGAAGAAAATATAAAAGGCATCACAAAGAACAGAGTTGCAGCAGTTTTTGAGAAGCAGTTTTGATGTTGGAGTTTTGATGTTAGATAGAAGGGCCCAGGAGAAGAGAAGTGAGCCGTTCACCTGATAGTCTATATCTGACCTTGTGGAGGAACCAGAAGAGCTAAGCCCAGAGAGAAACATAGTCCTGGGAAGAGAGGAACCCAAGAAGCCTTAACCCTGGCAAACGTCAGCAGCTGTCTTGCTCCAACACATGGCAATGGACTTTGGTGAGAGAAGAAACTTAACGCTTTATGGCCTGGTATCTGTGGACTTCTACCCCAAATAAATACCCTTTATAAAGACCAACCCACTTTTGGTATTTCACATTAGCACCCCTTTGGCTGACTAATACACATCTCAAGGCCTTATCACTGAATGTCACAGTAAACAGGGATTCAAGTAGAAGTCTCCTGAGGGCTCTAGAGACAGCTAGACATATAGGCAGGGCAGACTATCTCAGGAATTTGGCACCCTATCAGTGGGCATTACCTTGGAATATATGCTCCACAATATAACAGAGTTAGACTCATTCATAATTTCCAAACACATGGCTGTTATTCTCCTTGTATTTGAACATATTAGCACTATATCCAGCAAATAATTGTCCCAGAGATTTAAATCTTCCAGTTGGTCATATGCCAGTTGAGTCCTGAGTCTCAGGAGAGTTGCAGCCAATATTTACTCTCCAGTTCATCAGACTACCCAGGACAGCTAACAAAAAGATGATGATGGAAAACACCCATTGCAAAAAAAATCAGAAATCTATACCTGCAAGCAAAGCAGTTCCATCCATCTGCCCCTTGGGATCTATGCACCCTCTCAATCAGAAGCAGAGTAGGCATCAATATCCCAAAATCCTCAAGATTGAGGAATGAACAAACATAATGGGGGAATGCAACTATGAACTAAAGTAGACTTATTTTTCTAGCAATGGAAGTATTTGTAATATTGATATAAAAGTAGCAATCACCAGAGTTTCTGGGGGGAGGAGGAGAGAAGAATACTTAGAACATGGAGTATTTCTGGGATTTTGGAATTGCTCTGTATGATTTTGCTATGAATGATGCAGGTCATTATACATTTTTTCAAAACCTATAAAATGGTGCAGTGTAAAGTGTAAACCATAATGTAAACTATAGACCATAGTTGGTAGCAATGCTTCAACATGTGTAAATCAATTGTAACCATTGTACCACAATAATGAAAGATTTTGTTAATGGAGAAAAGATTGGGGGGTGAGAGTGGGGTATATGGAAATCCACCTATGTTTTTAATGTAACTTTTAAGTAATCTAAAGCCTTTTAAAAACAAAACTAATTTTTAAAAAATGAATAAAGACTTCAAATCAGAGACCTAACCTCAAAGATGAACAATTTTTAAATAAAAAATAAGAATTGATATAAATGAAATAGAAAAAGAAACAATAGAGAGAATCAACAAAACCAAAATTTTTTCTTTGAAAAAATCAATAAAATTAACACACATTTAGCTAGAGTGATAAAGTAAAAAAGAGAGAGAATTGAAATAAAGTAAGTAAGATGAATAAGGAGACATGACTACTGACACAGCTGAAATAAACTGTATTATAAGAAGATACTGTAATAGTTCTATGCCAATAAATTAGATAACCAAGATGAAATGGGCCAAATTCTTAGAAACACATAAACTACCCTACAATGACTCAAAAAAAAAAAAAAATAGGGCATGTCAACTCACAAATTACTAGTCAAAAGACTGAATCAGGGAGATCTTCTGGGGAAGATGGCAGAGTAGGGAGCTACAAGAGTCACTATTCCTCCAAAAACACCTAGTGAACATACAGAAACTGTCTGAAACTATGGTTCTGGGCCTCCATAATACAAGTGAGCATTGTATGGCTTCCAAGGAAGAGGGAGAAAAAAAAGACTGACAAACTACTGTGAAAAAAAACACAAAAAAATTTTGAGTAACTTTCTTTGTGGCATGAGTTATCACCCACCCACAAGGTGTGCTGTCTTGGGTCAAGTTATTGCTAGGGTACTGCAGAGGGAGAATGATATGGAAGCTGGCTCCCTAACAACATGGGGAGGCACATCTGAGTCTTTGGGGATTTTTTGTTCCTGGCTCTAAATTGCCAATGCAAGACCATTGCAGGAATAGCTTTAATCCCATCCAACAGGGGTGGAGATGGTGGAGGTTTAAATACACAGTGTCTCCTTAGGCCTGCAAATAACAGAGGAAATCTTCTAGGGAGGCTGGAAAGTGCAGATTTGTGAAGCTGAAAATATGTCTTGGCATATTTCCAGACCCTATCACTAGGACCCTTTGGTAATGATCTGCACTCTCTTCAAGAATTTCTGGATTTGTTTTGGCTGGGAAAAACTGACTTGGGAAAATCCATTCAAGTTGACTGGCCTCCTAGAATCTTCCCTCCAGGCAAAAGCAACTAGAGGCAACAAAAGGAGAGTAAAATAATTATAAAGGCAAAACAAAAAAACAAATAGAATCAATTAAAATTCCCAGAGAAGGAACAGAGGAAAGGAAACTTTCTCCTGGCAGTGAAACAATTGCCACAAAAGGTGCAATATTAAACCATGTATTGTATATCCAAGGTAAGAATCAAATGAGGAAGAACTGAGAAAATCTGCTCAGTTAAACAGTGACTATTCTAAAGATCTAGCATAAATTGTACCAAGGGCCAAAGAAGAATTAAAACACAAAGCCATTCAACATTAAATTCCAAGGCAAAAGGAAGAAACTGACCTTCAAAGTTATTTCATCAAAGTAATAAGATGCTTAGAAATCAGCAAAAAAAATGATAAAAAGCCATACTATGAAAAATTAAGATATGACTCTGTTAAGGGAACAAATGAAAATTTAAGAGAAGATGTAAAATTTGGAACAACTAATCAAAGAATTTCCAATGAAGTTCAAACCCATCTAAATCAGTTCAAGGAGAGCATGGCAGATGATGGTGTCAGTTTAGGTGGGCACTCATCATTTTCCCCCAGAGGACAGCTGATTGGGGACAGTATCCAGCCTGGGTGGTCTGTTCTTGGAGTCTGCAGAGTGAGAACCTTGGGGACATTGGTCTGTAGGGAGCTGGACAGCGAGGTGGACTGCTCAATATAAAATTGTGAGTTTTTTTCCCCCAGCTGGAAATCGTGGACGCAAAAGGCTAAGCCCCACTCTCCCAGCAACCCGGTGAGTGGGAGCACTCTCTGAGAGTGGGAGGGTCTTGGCAAAGGGTGAGAGGTTTTTTTTCTGTCAGTTTGGCTGCCAGGACTCCCTTGCAGCTTTTTGGGAGGCAACCAGCCGGCTAGAAGTGGTGCTGGGCTGAGGAGAGAGGTGAATATGATGAGGATGCCTGATTTAGCTAAAAGATGTGGGACAAAGAGGCTTGGCTTTGGAGGGGGCAGAGCCAGCCAATTTTATAGTTCCACACTGAGTATCAGTCTCAGCTACAATGGGGTTGTCAGGCAATGAGAAGTGTATGGTAAGTTTCCATTAGTTTATTTAGGGTCCCCTCAGCAGAGGGGGTGGCCCAGAAGAGAACTTCTTTTGGGTCCCTTATTTCTTCAAAAAAATTTTTTTTCAACCTAATTCAGTTGATAAAATTTGCCTCAAAACCTGCAGAGAGAAGACTGCAGGGTATTTGATTGATGAACACGGGCTGAGAGTCTCCACAAGGGCCCAAGAAGGAATGGTGCTCTTCCTTTGCTTTGTTTGACTGCTTGCTTGTGTGTTTGTTTGGTTTTTCTTTGTTTGTTTCTTGATTTTTCCTACACCCCCTTTCTTTAAATTAGGTGCTGCTAGATTGCTTCTTCTTTGCTATGCTTCTTCTTCCTTGATTTTCCATTCTCTGTGTATAGTGATTTTGTCTACCAATGCTATCTCTTTTCTTTCCTTCATCTTTCCACCATCTGCTTTCTGTTGTGGTGCTTACATTCACCTTTTTCATTAGTCCTCATCTTCACAGGTGTAGATTTCTATCTTGTCTATTCTGTTTTCCTTTCTTTTTTTTTTTTTATTAACTTTTCCTTTCCAGCCCTTTCTTTACTCTTTCCCTCTCTCCTGATCATTCCAGTCTTTTAAATCATTCTATATATTTTTCTCTATTTGGTTTTCCATTCCATTGTAAGTAATCCACTTTTTCCCTCCAATTACTCTACACTGCCTACATGAGTTAAATATTCATTTTACTAAGTCTGATATGGTCCCATTTCTAACTTTTATTAATACTACTATTGTCCTTTTTCCTTTCTTGCCTCTTTTGATTCCTCAGGCCCTAATCTTTTTCCTTCAAGGGAACATAGAAAAAAGCAAGGAAATACAACAAGAAGATTAAAGTGTCAAAGAGAAAACTTAACACAGAGAGAGAAACACCAGGTAAATAAAACTCTAGAGCAGAGAGAGAAGCTAATCAACCAAATAAATCCATCAAGATAAAATGATGACCAGAGAGTAACAAAAATTTAGAAACCATACTGAGAAACAGGAAGACATGGAACATTTAATGAACAAACTCAAAAACAGGAAGAGATTCAGAACAATGAACAACTAATCAAAGCTCTCCAAACAAATATCATGGACCAACATAAGGAAGTGAAAGAAGAAATTAAGGATATTAAGAAGACACTGGGAGAACCTACTGAAGAAATTGTAAACATACATACAAAATAACGGATATGATGGTGAAGAATGGCACAATCCAAGAAATCAAAAAGATGCTAGATTCACATAACAGCAGATTTGAAGAGGCAGAAGAAAGAATTAGTGATGCAGAAGACAGTACATCTGAAATGAAACAGATAGTAGAACAGATAGATAAAGAGTTAGAAAAAATCCAACAGGGACTTAGGGATTTAACTGACAGCACAAAATGCATGAACATATGCATTATAGGCATTCCAGAAAGAGAAGAGAAGGGAAAGGGAACTGAAGGTGTGCTGAAGGAAATAATGGCTGGAAATTTTCCAACCATATTGAGGGAGATGGAAGTACATGTCCAGGAAGCACAATATACCACAAACAGTATAAATCCCAACAGACTTACTCCAAGACATATAATTATGAAATGTCCAATGCTTAAAAGAAAGAGAAAATACTCAAGGCAGCAAGAGAAAAAAGAACCATCACATATGAGGGAGGTACAATAAGATTAAGTGCTGATTGATCATCTGAAACCATGGAGGCAAGAAGACAGTGGTATGACATAGTCAAGGTATTAAAGAAAAAAAAAAACTTCCAGCCACAAATTCTCTATCCAGCAAATCTGGCATTCAAAAATGATGGAGAGTTCAAAATATTCACAAATAAACAGAAATTAAGAGAATATGAAAATAAGAAACTTGCACTTCAAGAAATACTAAAGAAAGTTCCACAGGTTGAAAGGAAAAAACAGGAGAGAGTGAGTTGGAGAAGAGTGTAAGAACAATCAAAAAGAAAAAAAGAGAAATAAAAACAACATATGATATACATAAACCCAAAGAATATATGGCTATTGTAAGAAATTCATTGAGATTAATAACACTGAATGTTAATGGATTAAACTCACCAGACAAGAGACACAGATTGGCAGAATGGAAAAGTAAATATAACCCATCTATATATTGTCTACAAGAAATCCAACTTAGACCCAGGGATTCAAGGAGGCTGAATGTGGATGGCTGGAAAACAATTTTACAAGCAAACAATAACCAAAAAAGCATAGGATTAGCGATCCTAATATCAGACAAATAGACTTTAAATGCAAAACTATTGTAAGAGGCAAAGATGGACACTATATATTACTAAAAGGGGCAATCTTTCAAGTAGAGAGAACAATCATAAACATTTATGCACCTAATCAGGGTGCCTCAAAATACATGAGGCAAAGACTGGAAAAACTAAGTGGAGAAAAAAATGCCTCTACAATTATAGTGGGGGACTTTAACACACAATTATCACCATTAAAAAGAACATCTAGACAGAGAATCAATAAAGAAACAAAGACTCTGAATAATACATTAGAGGACCTGGACTTAATAGACATATACAGAACACTGCACTGAAATACAGTGGGATATACATTCTTCTCAAGTTCACATGGATCATACTCCAAGATAGACAACATGCTAGGCCACAAAACAACTCTCAATGAATTCAGAAATATTGAGATTATACAAAGTAACTTCATTGACCTCAATGGAATGAAATTGGAAATCAATAAGGGCCAGAGAACCAGGTTAGGAAAAAAGATATGGAAGCTAAATGACACACTCTTAGACAAACAGTGGGTCAAGGAGGAAATCTCAGAAGAAATCAGTAGCTACCTCGAATCAAATGAAAATGAGAACACAACATGTCAAAACCTATGGGATTCAGACAAAGCTGTAATGAGAGGGAAATTCATAGCCATAAATGCATCTATTAAAAAAGAAGAAAGAGCTAAAATTGAAGACCTAACTGCACATCTGGAGTAATTGGAAAAACAACAACAAACTAACACCAAAGGAAGTAGAAGGAAAGAAATAACAAAGATTAGAGCAGAAGTAAATGAAATAGAAAATAAGAAAGTGCTAGAAAAAATAAACAAAACCAAAAGTTGGTTCATAGAGAAGATCAATAAAATAGACAAACCCTTAGCCAGACTAACAAAGAAAAAGAGAGAGCAGATGCAAATATACAAAATAAGGAATGAAGAAGGGTATGTCACTCCTGATCCCACCGAAATAAAGAGTATCATAAGAGGATAGTTTGAAAAATTATATGCCAACAAGAATGATAATTTAGAAGAAATGAACAAATTCCTAGAAACTCACAAACAGCCTACATTGACAAAAGAAGAAATTGATGAACTCAACAGCTCAATTACAAGTAAAGAGATAGACTCAGTCATCAGAAACCTCCCAACCAAGAAGAGCCCAGGACCAGATGGCTACACAGTTAAATTCAACCAAACATTCCAGGAAGAGATAACACCAATTCTGTTTAAGATAGTCCAAAAAATAGAAGTAGAAGCAACATTGCCTAACTCATTCTATGATGCCAACATTACCCTAATACCAAAGCCAAACAAAGATACCACAACAAAGGAAATTTATAGACCAATTTCTCTTTGAACCTAGATACTAAAATCCACAACAAAATACTTGCTAATCACATTCAATAACATGTCAAAAGAATTACGCAGCATGGCCAATGGGTTTCATCCTGGGTATGCAAGCATGGTTCAACATAAGAATATCAATAAATGTGACACACCACATACATATTGAAAGAAAAAAATCACTTGATCATCCCTTTGGATGCAGAAAAAGATTAGACTAAATACCACACCCTTTCCTGATTAAAAAAAAAAAAAAAAAAAAAAAAAAAAAACTGTGAAAGATAGGAATAGAAGGAAACTTTCTTAACATGATAAAGTTTATATAAGAAAAACCCAAAGCCAACATCATCTTCAATGATGAAATCCTAAAAGCCTTTCCTCTGAGATTGGGAACAAGACAAGGATGCTCACTATCACCAGTCCTATTTAATATTGCCTTAGAAATACTTGCTTGAGCTCTGAGGCAAGAAAAAGGTATAAAAGGCATCCAAATTGGAAAAGAACAGGTAAAAATTTGATTATTTGCAGATGACATGGTCCTATATGTAGAAAGCCCTGAGAAATCTACAAGAAAACTTCTAAAACTTATAAAGGAGTTCACTAACGTCGCAGGCTGTAAGATCAATGTTCAAAATCAGTAGCATTTCTGTACACAATGAGCAATCTGAGGATGAAATCAAGAAAAAAAATAGCATTTACAATAGTAACTAAAAGAAACAAACACCTAGGAATAAATTTAACTAAAGATGTAAAGGACTTATACATAGAAAAAAACAACACTGTTAAAGGACATCAAAGAAGACTTAAATAAATGGAAGACTATTCCCTGTTCATGGATAGGAGGACTAAACGTCATCAAGATGTCTATCGTACCCAAACTAATATACAGATTTAATAAAATCCCAATAAATATCAACACTGTATTTTTTTAAGGAATTGGAAAACTAGCTGCAAAATTTATTTGGAAGGGTAAGAGGCCGCGAATCACCAAAGACATATTGAAAAAGAAAAATGAAGTTGGAGGTGTCACACTACCTGACTTTAAAACATACTACAAAGCTACAGTGGTGAAAACCTCATGGTATTGGCACAAGGATAGACACACTGACCAATGGAACCAAATTGAGAGTTCTGATACATATACTCACATATACAGTTATCTGATATTCTACAAGGCCACCAAGCCCACTTAGTTGGGAGAGAGTGGCCTCTTCAACAAGTGGTGTTTGGAGAGCTGGATATCCATATCCAAAAGAATGAAAGAGGAATACCATCTCACACCTTATATGAAAATAAACTCAATATGGATCAAAGATCTAAACAAAAGAGCCAAGACCATAAAGACCTTGGAAGATAATGTAGGGAAGCAACTACAGGACCTTGTAATAGGAAATGGTTTCATGAACTTTACACACAAATCATGAGCAGCAAAAGAAAATGTAGATAAATGGGATCTCCTCAAAATTAAAAACTTTTGCACCTCAAAGGACATCATCAAGAAAATAAAAAGGCAGCCTACCAAATGGGAGAAAATATTTGGCAACCATGTATCTGATAGGAACCTAATATACTGCATATATAAAGAAATCCTACATTTAAAAATTAAAAAGACTAACAACCCATTAAAAAATGGACAAGTGACCTGAAAAGACACTTGTCCAAGGAAGAAATATAAATGGCTAAAAAGCACATGAAAAAATGCTCAACATCTCTGGCTATTAGAGAAATGCAAATCAAAACAACATTTAGATACCATTCTACACCCATTAGAATGGCGGCTATTAAAAAACAGGAGACTATAAGTGTTGGAGAGGATGTGGAGGAAGGGGAAACCTCATCCGTTGCCAGTGGGATTGTGGATTGGTGCAGCCACTATGGAGGACAGTTTGGCACTTCCTCAAAAAAGCAACTATAAATATTACATATGATCCAGTGATCCCACTGCTGTGTATATAACCAAAAGAACTGAAAGCAACAACATGAACAGATATCTGCACACCAATATTCACAGTGGCATTGTTCACTATTGCCAATAGTTGGAATCAACCTATATGCCTATCAAAAGATGAATGGATAAACAAAATGTGGTTCATACATATAATGGAATATTATTCAGTTGTAAGAAGGAATAAAGTGCTAACACATGGGATAACATGGATGAATCTTGGAGACTTTATGTTTAGTGAAGCAAGCCAGGCATTGAAGGATGAACAGTACATGACCTTACTGATATGAATTAAGGAAATTGAGCAGTCTCTGAGATCTATTGTCTGAAAGATAGGTGTTCAGGAAAGAGAAAGAGGAGAGAAAGTTGTTTACCATCTGTATTAGTCAGCCAAAGGGGTGCTAATATGAAATACCAAAAATGGTTTGGTCTTTATAAAGGGTATTTAATTGGGGTAGAATTCGACAGATATCAGGCCATAAAGCGTAAGTTTCTTCTCACCAAAGTTTATTGCCACGTGTTGGAGCAAGATAGCTGCCGACGTTTGCCAGGGTTCAGGCTTCTTGTGTTCCTCTCTTCCCAGGGCTGCATTTCTCTCAGGGCTTAGCTCTTCTGGTTTCTTCACAAGGTCAGCTGTAGACTATCAGGTGAACGGCTCACTGCTCTTCTCCTGGGGCCTTTTTTCCAACATCAAAACTCCATCATCAGAACTGCTTCAACTCTGTTCTTTGCCTTGCCTTTTATATTCAGTTCCCCCACCCAACAAGGGGTGGGGCTCAACGCCCTACTGACGCCACCCAACAAGGGGTGGCCCAGTCAACGCCCTAATCATAACTTAATCATGCCCAGATTAACAGATCAGTTTGCAATCATGATCCAATTATATTTTTGGAATTCATAATTACATCAAACTGCCCAACTGCAACACCATCACCCATAGAGATGTAACCTACAGTAATGTGATAGAATGTAGTTGTATTGAAGGGATAGGACAGGAGGGTAGGGCTAGATTTTGTTGGGTGCTGCAGGTCTGACAGGTGGGTAGATTGGTAAGGGGGCTTAGAATACCCAGGATACTGAGGGGAGAGATGAGAGAGGGACCAGGTGAACATTTGGGATTTGTGAGTATGAGGTTGAAAGTACAGATTTGGGAATGCTGTTATGACAATATGACAAGGAAGTGTCACTGCTTTAGGGTGTTGTTTGGGGGGGCGTTCGGGACAGGGTGCATCTGGAGCAGGCTTCTAGGGAGTGTGTGATTGCTCTTCCTGTCATAATGTGTTGTATCAGTGGGTGGAGACCCACACAATGAGAGGGAAAGAGATGGACTCCCATCTTTGGGAGGACCGATTTGTACAGAAATAGACAGGTGGGCATTTCTTAAGAACAAGGGCAGTTTCTAATAGTGGAGGACAAACCAGTGTGTCATGACCCCTTGTTGCAAGTAACTATGAATCTTGTCATACAATGAGTCATCCAGGGGGACTTCATGGGCCCGGGGGATGGAGTGGGAGGGAGGCACTGAATAGATCAAACAGGGGGTATTTAGTGGTTAGTGGAAATGTTTTACACTATCTTACAGTGATGGACACAGGACATGGTAAACGTCATCAAAATTTTAACAAAATTATAACGTCAACAAAATTGTAACAATGCTGCCATCCACCTACAAAAAGGTTTTAATATAGGGTGATGAAAGGTTGAGGAGTTTGTGTATATGAGAGTATCTTGTATTCGGTGTGTGACATTGCTGTGACCTAAAACTTCTTTGAAATTTAAATGAAAAATAGTGAGACACTGAAGAGTGAGAGAGGGAAGATGCCACAATACAGATTGGACATCAATTATTGCAGTAATAAAAGTCAAAATGTAAAAAAAAATGTTTTTTAATTTTTAAAATTTTTTTCTCATTTCTTGAGTTACTCAATCCTTTAATTTTCTTTTATTTTCGTTTTTTTAAATTTTTATTTTAAGTTTTCATGTATTTTATCTCTCACATTTAGACATCATAATTATTTCATTTTCCTATTAATTGTATTTGGCTATTGTATTGACTTCATCTTTAAAGAAGCTTTGGATCAAAGAAGGGTTACCACTGTGGTGGGAGAGGATCATTGGTGGGAGGTGTCAGGGATGGAGGCTGCATGGTAGGAAGTTCACCTGAACATACATAAAAGGTATATAAAAATTGTCCAAATGCTCACAGGGCATGATCACAGTAGGTGGAGAATCACTCAATAAATGAGAGAATACTGAATTCCCACCATGGAGAACCCTGCATTATTCTCCAAGGGAGTAGCAACAGTTCCCCAAGTGCAGGGGCAGTGTCTGGCAAAGGAAGATGATACACTGATGGGCTCTTGTTATTGATAACTAGCCTTATGAGTCTTTGCTCTTGAAATTCAAACTTAACCTATTGTTATGGGGTGCCTAAGGGTGTCCTCCTGAGAGCCTCCTTGTTGCTCAAATGTGGGCTCTCTCTAAGCCAACTCAGCATATGAATGCATTATCTTCCTCCCAGGGTGCGACATGACTCCCAGGGATAAGCCTCCCTGGCAATGAGGTATTCCTAACAAGTACCAACAGGCAATACTATTGGAAAAAGACCTTGAAAAAAAGGGTGAAAATGTAAAGACAAATGATTTCATATGGCTAAGGGACTTCGAAGTGAGTCGGGAGGCCATACCAGAGGTAACGCTTATGCACATCTCAATAGGGCTTCAGAGGCTTTCAATGTGGATATCACCCCAAACGGAGGGGCTCCTGAAGGCACTGGAGACACCCAAGTACTATATCAGGGTGGATAGCCCCAGAGTTTTGTGCCTTATCAGTGGGCCATACTTTGGAATCCTTGTTCCTGAGAGTGACAGAGTTGGCCCCAAATATGTCTTCCCTGCACATGGTCCATCTGTCCCTTCTATTCAAACCTATATGTGGTGCCAGAGTTTGTAGGTGTAGTTCCAGAGACTGGAGTCTTTGGGCTGTCCATGTGTCAGCTGGCCCCAGAATCTCGGTGGAGCTGCAATTCCTATCCTACAGCTCAATGGACTCACCCTGGACACCTGGGAGGGAAATGACTAGGGACAATGGCCATCCCAGGGAATGGAGAGAGTCTGCAACTGCAGGCAGGGTAATCGCATCTATCTTATCAATGGGATATAAGCCCCCTCTCACTTCGAGGTGGAGTGTACATCACCATCTCAGACTCCTCAGGATTGGGGGAAGAGCTATGGACTAGAGTGGACTTACTGGTATTCTTATATAGACATACTGTGATTCACACAATGGAAGTAATTACTGCATTATTGTGGAGCCAGTGGTCACTGGACACATTTGGGGCAGGGAGAGCTAAACACAGTTGTAATACAGGGGCTTTTTTGGGACTTGGTAATTATCCTGAGTGACATTGTAATGACAGATATAGGCCGTTTTATATCATCATATAACATGCAGAACTGTGTGGGAGAGAGTGTGGTCTACAATGTGAACTATGGTCCGTGCTTAGTGGCAAAGCCCCAAAATGTATATATCTATTGAAGGTGATGTGCCCCTCTAATGAAGGTTTTTTTATGTGAGAGGTTGTGGGAGGAGTGGGACATGGGGCATATGGGAATGTTACAATATTTTTGTAACATTTATGTAATCTAAGTATCTTTTTAAAAAATATATTTAAAAAATTAATCAATTCAAGGAAATGAAGAATATATGCATAAAGATATAAAGGATAGGAAGAAGACATGAGGAATGCATAAAGAAAAATTTGAAAGCATGAAAGAAAAATAACATCTTTTGGGAATATATAGCACAATAAATGAGATTTTAAATTCAATAGAGGCATACGACAACAGATATGAACTGGCAAGAATTAAAGTTCACCAAACTAGAAGATAGGACATCCAAAGTTTTATATACAGAAGGACTGATAGAGAAAAGAATAGAAAAAAATAGCATGGTCATATATTTTGAGGCTGTAGAATAGAAGATTATCAGTAAGGGTAGATATAAGGATAAAAGAAATACAAAATAATATATACTATAAAACAACGGACAAAATATTTGAAGTAAGTATTATCTTACCATAATAACATTGAATGTTAATAGATTAAACTCCCCAGTCAAAATACAGATTGACAAAATTGTTAAAAATGTATGATACATCACATGTATATGATGGCTACAAGATAATAACCTTAGAGCCAAGGGCACAAATAGCTTGGACATGAAAGTTAGGAAAAAGATATTCCACAAAAACAGAAACTGAAAAGAGCAGGGGGTAGTTGTACTAATATCAGACAAAATAGACTTTAAATGCAAAACAGTTATAAGAATCAAGGAAGGACACTATATGGTAAAAGACGCAGTAAACCACCAAAAATAACAGCAATCATAAATATTTATGCACCTAAACATGGCATTCCAAGTTATATAAGGTAAAAATAGATGTCTCTACAATAATAGTTGGAAAATGCAGTACAAACCTCTCATCAATAGGTAGAACACCTGGAGAGGACCAATACAAAATAGAGAACTTGAACAATACAACAAATGGACTAGAACTAATAGACATGTACAGAACATAGCACACAAAAATGGTAGGTATGCATTATTCTAAAGTGCTCATGGGCCTTTCTTCAGGATAGAATACATATTAGATCACAAATCAGTCTCAATAAATTTAAAAAGATTGAAAATATACTAAGCACTTTACCTGTCCACAATGGAATGAAGCTGAAAATCAATAAAAAGTGGAGAACAGGAAAATACACAAAATAATGAGTTAAATAATATTCTTTTTTTTTTTTTTTTTTTAATTCATTTATCCCCCCATTGCTGCTTGTGCTCGCTGGGTCAGCTAACCACGCCATGCAGGCAGGCTTGCCTTCACCAGGGAACCGAACCCGGGGCCTCCCATATGGTAAACGGGAGCCCTACTGATTGAGCCACAGCCGCTTCCCAATAATATTCTTAATCAACAGGTCAAAGCAGAAATTGCAAGAGAAATTGGTAAATATCTCAAGATGAAATAAAAAGAATACAATATATCAAAACTTATGGGATGCAGTGAAAGTATTTCTGAGAGAGTAATTTACAGCCTGAAATGCCTAGATTAAAAAAAGAATAAAGAGCTAAGAGCAAAGACCTAAATATACACATGGAGGAAATAGAAAAAGAACAGAAATTTAATCTCAAAACAAGGAAAATAAAACAAATAAATATACAAACACAAATAAATGAAATTGGGAATAAAAGACAATAGAGAGAATTGACAAACCCAAAAGTTGGTTCTTTGAGAAGAATAATAAAATTGATGAATTCTTAGCTAGATTTGCAAAGAAAAATGTACTAGCACTAGTACTAGTACTGCAGAAATAAAGTGTGATAAAAGAATATTATTTAAAATATATGAAAACCAATTAGATGACTTAGATGAAATGGAAAAATTCCTAGAAACACATGAACAAATTACACTGACTTTAAAATAAATAAATGGCCCCAACAGACCAACTGCAAAGAAAAATATTGAATCAGTTATCAAAAGCTTCTCAAAAAATAAAATCCCAGAAGCAGATGGCATCACAAGAGAAATCTACCAAAGATTCCAATAAGAATTAATCTTAATCTTCTTCAAACTCTTCCAAAAAATTGACGAGGTGGGAACAATACCTAACTCATTCTGTGAAACCAACATCACTATAGCAACAAAGCCACATAAAGATACTAAAAGAGAAGAAAAATATAGAGCCCTTTCTCTAATGAATATAGATTAAATATGCACAAGAAAATATTAATAACCCCATGCAAAATACTAGCTAGTCCACTCATCTGGGACACACTGGTCTCTTCAACAAATGGTGCTGGGAGAACAGGATTTCCATATCCACAAGAATGAGAGAAGACTCCATCTCACACTTTTTACAAAGTCAAGTCAAAATGGATGAACATCCTAAATATAAGAAGCAAGACATTCAAACTCCTAGAAAAAAAATAGGCCTGCATCTTAAAAATCTTAAGTAGGTGATACTTTCTTATACTTTACACCCAAAGCAAAAGCCACAAAAAATATATAGATAAATGTGATCTCTTCAAAAGTAAAATATTTTGAGCTTCAAAGGACATTGTCAAGAAAAGGAAAACATAACTTGCTTAATGGGAAAATATTTGGAAACCTCATATCTCATAAGGATTTAATATCCAGAATATATAAATAATCCATACTACTCAACAATGAATCGACAACTCAATTCAAAATGGGAAAACAAAATGAATAGATATTTTCCAGAAAAGGAAATGCAAAGGGCTAAAAAGCATATAAGAAAAGTCTCAACATCACTAGCTAGTGGGAATATAAAAGTTAAAACCACAAGGAAATGTCATTTCACACCTACAAGAATGGGCACTATTTTAAAAAACTGAATTCTACAAGTATTGAAGAGGATGTGGAGAAATAGGAACACACTTCACTGTTGCTATAAAAATAAAATGGTGCAGCTGCAGTGGAAGATAGTTTTGTATTTCCTCAGGAAACTATAGACTTGCCATATGATCTAGCAATCTCAATACTAGCAGGGACTCTACCAGATATTTGCACTTTGATGTTTTTAGAGACATTATTCCCAAATGCAAAAAGACAGAAGCAAACCAAGGAGACATCAATGCTTGGCTTCCAAGATTCAAAGGACAGCCTGACTCTCATTACAGGCTAATGCAGCTGGTGATATTAAATTGAAACCAATGGTCATTTACCAATACAAAATTGTTAGTTAATCTCCTTTGCTTGTGCTCTATAAATACAAAAACAATACCTGTATGACAGAACATCTGCTTACAACATAATTTACTGAATATTTTAAGACCACTATTGAGATTTACTGCTCAGAGAAAAATATCCCCCTCCAAATAACATTACTTTAAGAAAGGAATCTTTACTGCTCAATGACAATGCACCTGGCATCGCAAGAGTTTTCATGGAGATGTACTAGATGAATGCTATTTTCATGCCCACTAATACAATATCTTTTCTCCAGCCCATGGATTAATGAGTAATTTTTACTTTCTAGTCTTATTATTGAAGAAATAAATATAATAAGGCTATAACTGCCTTTGATAATAACTCCTCTGCTAGAACTGGCAAAAGTAAATTGAAAACTTTCTGGAAAGAATTTACCATACTAGATATCATGCAGAACATTTATGATTCATGGGAGGAAGCCAAAATATCAACATTAACCACAGTTTAGAAGAAGTTGATTCCAACCCTCATGGATGACTTTGAGGGACTCAAAACTTCACTGGAGGAAGTAAATACAGGTATGGTGGAAATAGCAAGAGAAGTCGAATCAGAAGTGGGGACTGAAGATGTGACTGAATTGCTACAGTCGCATGATAAAAGATGACTAAATGGGAGAAGTTGCCTCTTATGGATAAGCAAAGAAAGTGGTTTCTTTAGATGGAATCTATTATTACTACAGATTCTGTGAACACTGTTGAAATGAAAACAAAGCATTTAGAATATTAATACATAATCTAATTATAATATAAAATATAATACAGAATCTAATTATAATATAGAATAGAATATAGAATATAGAATATAAAAAGGAATATAATATATAATATAATTATATACAATATTATAATATTAATATATAATCTTGTTGCATGATAAAGCTGCATCAAGGTTTCAGAGGATGGACTCCAATTTTGAAACTTCTACAGTGGGTAAAATGGTATAAAACAGCACCAAATGCTACAGAGAAATCATTTCTGAAATAGAGTCAATCTATGTGGTCAATTTCATTTTTGTCTTATTTTATAAAATTGCAACAGCCACCTAAATCTTTAGCAACTATCACCCTTATCAGTCAGCAGTCATCAACACTGAGCAAAATGATTTTGACTCACAGATGATTCAATTGATGGTTAGCCTATTTAACGAATAAAATATTTTTAAAATTAAGCTACATACTTTTATTAAATATAAGGTTGTTGCAAACTTAATTGACTACATTTTGTTTTAAAGAAAATGTTTATATGCACTTGGAAAAAAATCTCATATCACTTGCTTTATTGCAATATTCACTTTATTGCAATGGTCTGGAACTGAATGCATAATATTTCTGAGGTGGACCAGCCTGCTCTATGATTTTATGTGTGTGTGCGTGTGTGTGTGTGTGTGTGTATTAAATCTAGGAAAAGTAAAATTAATCTTTACTGACAGGAAGGGAGAAACACCCTGTGTTTTCAGGAAGATTAAATTGATTGAATGGAACCTGAGGTAAATTTTGAGGGTTGATAAGAAAGACATATTTTTTTATTGTGATTGCAGTTACACATGTGTATATATGTCTCAGAGATCATTGAACTGTACAGTTATTGGGTGCATTTTATTAAATGTCAGTGATGTCAATATATTTTTTAAATCATAAAATTATATTGCCTTTTGTGCAATACAAATAGTGAATTCATGTGATAATTATTAATAATGTCGACACATACTGAGCAAAATTAGATGACAATCATGCCTGATGTAGTTCTCAGTGTGAATTAATGCCACTAATACCCTGTGTTTATTCATACAACTGTCTCTACAGATGTCCAAATAATTGCTGGTGAAGCAATTTCCTCAATGATAACCATAAATTTACAATTTTTTTCTATTAATAGAAAAATATTTGATTCATTTTGAATTTATACATAGGGATTTATATTTTATTTATTTTATAACAGATAAGTAGTTAAGAAATTTAATCAGTAATCAAAAACTTGTCAACAAAAATGCCCAAGACTAGGTGTTTTCAGAGGGGAATTTTAACAAACATTCCATGAATACATAATACCAATCCTTTCCAAATTCTTTAAAATGCCTGAAGAGGAGGGAACACTCCTTAATTCATTCTATGAGGCCAACTTCATCCCCACACCAAAACCTGATAATGATATCACAAAAGAAATAAATTGCAGACCAATATCTCTTACGAATATAGATGTCTAATCCTTAACAAAATACTAGGAAACCAAATCCAACAGAACATTACAAATATTATATACCATGATCAAATTGAATTTATTACAGTGATGCAATGTTCATTCATCACAAGATAAGCAATTCAAGGAATAAAACACATTAACAGAATAAAGAAAAAAAAAAAACATATGATCATCTCAATTGATGCAGAAAAAGGAATTGAAAAAATCAAGCTCTCCTTCATGAAAATAGGAATTGAAGGAAATTTCTAAAAAATGATAAAGGACAAATATGAAAAAAAATAGAGATAAACAGCACTTAAAGGTGAAAGAATAAAATGTTTGCTCTAAGATTTGGAACAAGACAAGGAGTCCAATATCACCATTGTTATTCAATATTGTATAGGAAGTACTTGTCAGAGGAGTTAGGCAAGAAAAAGACATAAAAGATTTCCAAATTGATAAAGAAAAAGTAAAACTTTCCCTATATGAAGATGACATGATACCATATGCAGAAAATCCTCAAAAATCCACAAGAACTATTTTTGAACTAATAAGTGAATTCAGAAAAATGTAGGGGTACAAGATCAGCAACCATAAATCAGTAATGTTTCTATACATGAGCAAAGAACAATCAGAAGAAGAAATCAAGAAAATATTCCATTCACAATAGCAACTAAAGAAATCAAATATCTAGGAATAAAACTTATGCAAGAATATGAAGAACTAATATACAGAAAATTATAAACATTTCTAAAAGAAATCAAAGAAGACCTACATAAACGGAATGACATTCCAAGATCATGGAGTAGAAGATTAAATATCATTACGGTGTTAATCTTACCCAATACGTTATAGATTCAATGCAATCCCAATCAAAATTCCAACGATCTTCTTTGAAGAAATGGAAAACCCAATCATCAAATTTATATGGAAGGCTAGGGGGTCCTGAATAGCCAAAGCCATTTTGAAAACCACAAATGAAGTCAGAGGACTCATACTTCCCAATATTGAATCTTGTTACATAGTCACAGTAATCAAAATAACATAGTGCTACACAAGAACAGTTATAGAAAAATAGAATTGAATTAAGAGTTCATACATCAACCCCTATTTTTTTGGCCAACTGATATTTGATAGGGGGTAGATCATCCAATTTGGAAAGAATAGTTTCTTCAACAAATAGTGCTGGGAAAACAGAATATCCATTTACAAAGGAGTGAATGTAGACCCATATCTCACACCTTATAAAAAATCATATCAAACTCTTGGAAGAAAATGAACAAATGCATCTTCAGAATCTTGTGTTAGGTGATTGTTTCTTAGAAATTATATGCAAAGTACAAGCAACCAAAGAAATAAAATAGATAAAAAGGATCTCACTGAAACTAAAATATTTTGAAACTCGAAGGTTTTTATCATGAAATTAAAATGACAACTTACACAATGAGGTAAAACATTTGTTAACTACATATCTTATAAAAGTCTTATGTCCAGAATATATAAAGAAATCAACAACAAAAAGACAAACAATCCAAATAAAAATGGGCAAATGTTTTAAATAAACATTTCTCCAAAGAAGATATACAAACGGCCAAAGATGTTCAAAATTATTAGCTATCATGAAAATGTAAATCAGAACTACAATGCAAAACCATTTCACCCACATTCGAATGGTTAATATTTAAAAAATGTATAATTACTAGTGTTGAAATGGATGAGGAAAATTAGGAACACTTATTCATTTCTAGTGGCAAGGTAAAATGTTGCAGCTCCTGTGGAAGACAATTTAGCATTTCCTCCTATAGATAAATATAGAATTACCATATGTTCTAGTAATTCCACTTCTAGGTGTATTGTCCAAAGAATTGAAAGAAGGAAATTAAGCATATTTATTCTCTGATATGCAAGGTAGCATCATTCCCAGTTGCCCCCAATTGGAAACAACCCAAGTCTCCCACCACTGATGAATGGTTGAAAAATGCAGTTTATACATACAGTGGAATGTTATTGATCCATAAAAAGAAACGAAGTTCTGATACATGCAACAACATGGATGTGGTGGTTCGATTCTTTTGTGTATGCAAGAAAATTTTGTCCTTTAGCTTTTCCATTCCCAGAGGTGGAAATCTATTGTAGATGGGACATTTTTATGAGATTCAATTAAGGGACCTTACTTTTGATTAAATCACTCCAATTTTGTATGACTCAGGGTGGGACTTAATCCTCTTACTTGAATCCTATAAACTGGAGTAATGAGAAGAAAGTAGGCCATAGAAATGAGAGAAATCCACAGGAGCAGAACAAACACCATGAGAGCAAGAAGTTGAAGTAATCTGAGCCTAAGCCAGAGGAAGCCAGAAACTGAAATCAATGAGGCCCTCAGGAGAAGTTAAACACGAGAATACACTACCATAAGCCTGATTGCCCACATCTGAAGCTCTGGGAGAAAGCATCTCATGATGATGACTTTCACATCCTTAGAACTGTAAGCTTATCAGTTAATATATAACCATTTTAAATAGCAACCGATTACTGGTATATTGCCTTGGTAGCCTTTAAAAACTAAAACAATGTATAAACCTTGAAGATACCACACTTAAAGACATAAGCCAAACACTTACTAAGGACAGATATTGTGCAATTTCTTTGATTTGAAATAATTAGAATGAGCAAACTCATACATTGAGAATCTAGGATATATGTTACCAGGGGATGGGGATGGCAGGTAGAGAATGGAAAGTAAAGACATGAAATGCAAAGAACTCCTATTTTCAATGATGGAAATGCTTTGCTAATGGATGGTAGTGATGGTAGTACAATATTGTGAATGTGAATAAATGTTAGGTTTTATATATAGTAATAGAATACATTTTTAAAAATCCATGGAACTGTACTACACAAACAGTGAATACTAATTTAAGCCCTGGGCTATAATTAATAGTACAATTACAAAAATGTGTTTTCATCAATTTAACAAACATACTACACAACTACAAGTTGTTTATATTAGGGTAGCATATAGGACTCCCGTGTTTTATGCATGAATGTTATGTAAACCCACAATTTCTCTAAAAAATTGCAAAAATTATGATATTTGTTGGTTGTTCCTAAGTTTACTGGATAGAGTTGTAAAACAAAAGATGATCTCAAGGCTACAGATAACCAAGTAAAGAGTCAAATGACAACCATGTATTTTCAACATGTGCTCTTAAAATCTTATTTTGTGTAAGCAGACTTGAGATTTGTGGAAAAGAGACTGAAAGTTTCATTGTGTGAGTATCTGAATTACAATGCAAATTGAATTCCCAACATTGCACTGTCTGATGTTAAAGTGAGAGCATTCATTGGAAAGGAATTGAACCCTGATCATTGGAATGGGAATATATTTGTTGATACATTAAGAGAGTGGAGATATTGGAATCTTAAATTTTTTGAGTCTTTGCAGATAAACTTGTAGTGTCTATCTACCCTGAGGAATCAGCACCTCAATCTCCAATCTGCCTTACAGAATAAACCATTCAACCACCTAAAGAGAGTGAGCATGCTAAGCCTGATAAACTTGTAAAAAACCTACCCTGAGGAAAGAGCCCTTGGACACTGTCTGCTGTTTCAACAGGTGAAACTGCAATGAAATGTCTGAGGTAGTTGACTTAAAAGACACTTCTGATTCTTCTCATGACCTATCCTTTCCACCTCTATTTTTTTCTATACCTATAATTATACTAACTTCCCATCAGGCCTCAAAATGAGTGGAACAAAGTGTGACCATGAAGAGGTACACTATATTCCAAAAGAACTGCCTGATTTTTCAAATATACATTGACAGAAATCATGGGAATACCTTTAGGAATGGATATTGTGAAAGGAACATAAATTTGGAACTGCTGAATTTATTGATATGGGCACACTAAACAAAGATTCTGGATACAATGTAGCTTGAGTGGGTAGAAAGAATTCTAAAAGTTGGTTACGGTGTTGTGTGAAGTATGGACCAAAAGGTAGCCTTCATTACCTGAAGTTGAAATGCCAGAACTTCCTTGGCATAGTATAGATGAGAGGATCCAAAGGCTTAGAGAGATTGGAATGTTAGAGGGGATTTATCATGTAAGACCTGCACACCTAGCCCAGGAATGTGCAGAGAACACATCTTTCACAAAAACTGTGAGGAATAAATTTGTGAGACTAACTCTATTATCCCTTAAATGCTATGTAGTCTCTCTTCTTTGTATGCCAGTATCATTGGAAGAACAGCTATCACTGAACCTGGAACCTTATACACAATGGGGATGATCAGATTCCTGGTTAAGCCAAGTGACAGCACTTAATCACTAAAGACAAGGTGGGTTTGGATAACATAATGGAAAGCAGTGTCAAAACAGTAGTCAGAAAAGTCTGACATAAAGAAGCCTATTGTGTTTGATATTAGATCATGCAGTACCTAGACATGAAATAGATAGGCACTCTAATAATTTCTTATTTGACCTTTATAAAGCAGAAAAGTTCTAGGTCAAGTGAACAAAATTCTAGCTTGAATTATTAAACAGAGAGCCATGGGCTTTAAACAATTCCCAAACTTGAGACAGATTAAAGACACACAACACCTTAATAAGGGAAAGTTGTTTCCCCTTCGGGAAGGATCCTGCTACACTACCAAAATTTTGTCCTGTTAATACTCCTCCTTGCCTTCCCTAAAGAGACCTTGGCTTTGTACCAGAGTAACTGTCCTTTGGGAAAAAGGAAATGATCAGATATTTAGAGGATTAATAGACATCAAGCTAGGAAGTGACATTAATTCCAGGAGACCCCAAAAGTCATAGTGGTCTATCAATCAGTGTAGGGACTTATGGATGTCAGGTGATTAATAAAGTTGTAGCTCAGTTCCATCTCACAGTGGGTCCAGTGGGTCTTTAAAGCCATTCTGTTGTTTTTAGTCCATAATGCATAAGTGCAATAGGCATAATCAGCAACTGGCAAAATCCCCACATTACTTCCCTGACTTTTTGGTTGAGGGCTATTATGGTAGGAAAGGCCAAGTTGAAGCTCCTAGAACTCCATAGCAAAATAGTTAGACAAAAGCAATACCACATTCCTGGATGGATTACAGAGATTAGTGCCACCATCAAGGACTTGAAGGAAGCAGGGGCAGTGATTGCCACCATATGCCCCTTTCAATTCATCTATTTGGCCTGTGCAGAAAACAGATTTTGAGGATGACAGTGGATTACCATACACAACACTAGGTGGCAATTTCACTTGCTGCTGTTATAGATATGTTATCATTTCTTGAGCAAGTTAACACTTCCCCTAAAACTGGTATGTAGGTATTTATCTGGCAAATGCTTTTGTACTCAATTGCTGTTAGTAAGGACCACCAAAAACTGTTGGATTTCAGTTGGTATGGCCGGTAATATAACATCACTCTCTTTGCTCAAAAGTATAGCAACTCTCCAGCCCTATGGCATAATCTAGTCTAAAGGGATCTTAGTATTTGCTTCCCCTCAAGACATCATTCTGGTCCATTATATTGATGGTTTCATTGTTTTCTCTATATATACAAAGCAACTCCTTTATTTTTTTATTTTTTAAAAGATATTTAGATTACATAAATGTTATATAAAAAATATAGGGGATTCCCAAATGCCCTGCTCCCCACACTGCCCACATTTGCCCCCATTAACAATATCCTTCATTAGTGTGGTACATTCATTGCAATTGATGAAAGTATTTTAGAGCACTGCCACTAAAACATGGATTATAGTTTAGATGTAATTTACACTCTCTCCCACACAATTTGGTAGGTTATGGCAATATATATAGTGGCCTGTATCTGTCATTGCAATGTCATTCAGGGCAATTCCCAAGTCCTGAAAATGCCCCTGTATTATACCTATTTTCCCTCTCCCTGACCTCAGAACCTCCAGTGGCCACTGCCTCCACATCAATGATATAAATTCTTCCACTTCTAGAATCATAAGTCTTTAGTAGAATACCAGCAAGTCCACTCTAGTCCATAGTTAATTTTGATTGGACCTAGTGAGCAAGAAATAGCAACTACCCTAGACTTATTGGTAAAGCATTTACATGACAGAAGATTTTCAATAAATCCAACAAAAAATCAGGGTCCTTTCACTCAGTGAAATTTCTAGGTGCTCACTGGTATGGGCATGTTGAGATATTCCTTCTAAGGTGGAGGATAAACTGTTGTATCCGGCCCCTCCTACAACCAAAATGCATCACAATATCTAGTTGGCTTCTGGATTTTTGAGACAATATATTCCTCATTTGGTTGTGCTACTCCAGCCCATTTACTAAATGATCTGAATGGCTAGGTCATTTGAGAGGCACTCATACAAGTGGAAGCTCTGCAGCAGGTGAAGGCTGCTGTGAAAGCTGCATTGGCACTTAGTCCATATGATCCAGCAGTGCAATGGTGCTAGAAGTGTCAGTGGCAAATAGAGATGCTGCCTGAGACCTTTGGCAAGAATTTATAGGAGAGCCACAACAAATACCTTTAGGATTTTGAAGCATTACTCCGCCATCCTTTGCAGATAACTACTCTCCTTTAGATAAACAGCTTTTAGCCTGCTGTTGAACCTTAGTCAAGACTGAATGTTTACCCATGGGATACTAAGTTACCATGGGACCTGAGTTGTTTATCATGAACCATGCATTATCTGACCCACCAAGCTATAAAGTTGGAAGTGCACAGCAGCAGTCCATTAAAAATGAAATGGTATATACAGGAAAGGGCTCAAGCAAGCCCTGAAGGCATAAGTAAGTTACATGCAGAAGTGGTCCAAATGTGCTAGGACACTGCTCTTGCCAACTTACATCCATTTTACATCCCACAGTTAAGGTTTCTTGGGAAGTTCCTAATGACCAACTGACTGGGGAAGAGAAAACTCAGATCTGATTTACAGATAATTCTGAAAAAATATTCATATACCACCTGAAATTGAACAGCTGCGGCACTACAGCCCCTTTCTGGGACATTCCTGTAGGTCAGTGGTGAAAGAAAATCTCCCCAGTGGGTGGAAATTCAAGCAGTGCATCTGTTGTTCTTTTTGCTTGGAAAGATAAATGGTCAGGTGTGAATTTCTATACTGAACCATGGGCTGTCAACAATGTTTTAGCTGGATGATCAGGGACTTGGAAAGAATATAATTGGAAAATTGGTAACAAAGAGGTCTGGGAAAGAGATATGCAGATAGACATTTCTGAATGAGCAGAAACATGAAGATATTTGTGTCCCATGTGAATTTTCATGAGAGGGTGACTTCAACAGAGGAAAATTTTAGTAGTCAAGTGGATATGATGACTTATTCTGTTGATACCAGCTGTCTTCATTTTCTAGCCTTACCTGTCATTGTCCAATGCGCTCATGGAAAAAGTGGCCATGCTGATAAAGATTGAGGTTTTGCATGAGTTTAGCAACATGAACTTCCACTCACTATGGCAATCCTGGTTACAGCCACAGTGGAGTGCCTATTAAGCCATGAGCAGAAACCAACAACCATTCCACAATATGCCACATCTCCCCAATGTAGTCAGCCTATTGGACCACTTTCATCATGTAAAGGGCAGCATTTTGTTCTAACTAGAATAGACACATACTCCGGATGTGGGTTTGCATCCCCTGCATACAATACTTATTCCAAAACTACTATCCATGGACTTCCATAATTCCTTATCCACCATCATGGTATGCCACACAATATTAATTCTTGTCAAGGAGTCCACTTCATGGTAAATTATGTGCAGGAATGGGCACATACTTATGAAATTAACTGGTCTTATCATGTTCCTCATCATCCTCAAGCAGCTGCATTGATAGAAGGGTGGAATGGTCTTTTGAAGACTCAGTTAGTGACAAATGGGTTGTGTTAATATTTTGCAGGTCTGGGACAATGTTCCCCAGGAGGTTGTATGTGCTCTAAATCAGCATCCACTCTCAGGAGCTGTTTCTCACATAGCCAGGGTTCATGGGTCCAGGAATCAATTAATGGAAATAGGACTGGCAGTACTCACTAGTGATCTACTAGAAAAATTTTTTGCTTCCTGTCCTGCAACCTTAAGTTCTGCTGGTCTACAACTCTTAGCTCCAAAAGGAGGGTGTTTTTCCAAAAGGAGACACAACAATGATTCCATTGTACTGGAAGTTAAGGCTGCCGCCTGGTCATTTTGAGCTCCTGCTGCCTCTGAATCAATAAGCAAAGAAGGGAATTACGGGCTGGAGTGAGTGATCCTGGATATCAAGGGGAAGTAGAACTGCTATGACACAATGTAGGTATAGAAGAGTTTGCCTGGAATACAGGAGGTCCACGAGGATGTCTCTTAGTACTGACATGCCATGTGATTAAAGTCAATGGAAAACTGCAACAACCAATCCAGGAAGGACTACTAATGACTCAGAAATTTCAGGATTGAAGGTTTGAGTCATCCCATCAGGGAAGAATGAATAGTGGAGTAAAGTAGTAACAAATACAAGCTATGACCACATGATCAGTTACAGAAACAAGGAGTATAATGGTTATGCATATACCTTTTATTATATGTATGTTTCTATATAGATATAAAACAAACATCTTTGTTTTCTTCTCTATCTTAACACCTTATTAAATGATGTCATAGTATTAAACTTAGAGGTTATCACATATAGTAGTGAATGTTACCCAAGGACATGCACCATATTCTGGGAAATTTAGTGTGTATTTGGTTGTATACAACACAGTTGAGTATTGCTAGGTGAAAATATGATTGTTATCATTTTTATTTAGAGATTAAATACGGTTTAAGGAGATGTGTATGGTTGCCAACTTGACAAGATATGGATTGTGATGCTTAAGGTTACATGTCAACTTGGCTAGTTATGATTTCCTGTTGTGTGGTCAAGCAAGCACTCGCTTAATTATTACTGTGAGGATTTATATCATCAGTAAAATGATTACATCTATGGATGATTACATCTATAATCGATTTATAGATTACTTTCAACAGTGAAAGAAGTCTAATCCAATCAGGCAAAGACCTTAAAAGGAGAAGTGATGATATCAGCAGTCAGATGGAAGAGTTTCCATCTCTAATTTAATTGAACAGCTTTTCCTGGACAATTCAACAGAAAGCTTCATTGGAGTTTTCAGTTTGTAGCCTACCCTATGGAATTTGTTCTTGCCCACCTCCACAGTCACATGAGACAATTTCAATTATAAAACTAATAATATTTATATTTTATATATCATATATATTATGATTATATATCCTATATATTATATATATAATTCTTTCCCTAGATAACACTGGCTAATACAGAAGTATACTATTATGCAATCATCTGTTGAAGCAGAAGTATTGTGTTGCAATGGCAGCTAATGAAGCCATTTAGGAGGCTTTTCCTTCAGTACCTGTGCAATCATTGCAATGCTTCCTATAGTTTCTTTGCACCTTCTTTTTTCAAAATTTTTAAAAAAATACTTAGATTACATAAATGTTTCACAAAAATGCAGGAATTTCCATATGCCCCACTCCCCACACCTCCCACACCCTCCCACATAAATATCATTCATTAGTGTGGCACATTCATTGCAATTGATAAACACATCCTGGGACTTTGCCATAAAACATGGACCATAGTTTACATTGTAGTCTACACTCTGTCCCACACACTTTTGCATGATATGTCATGATATAAATGGGCATATATCTGTCATTGCATCATCACTCAGGATGATTCCCAAATCCTGAAAAAGCCCTATATTACAATTGTTTTCCCTCTCCCTGCCCCCAGAGCCTCTAGTGGCCAGTAGCTCCACATCAATGTTGTAATTTCTTCCATTGCTAGAATAACAATATTTCTAAAGTAAAATACCAGTAAGTCCACCATTTGTCCATTGCTCTTTCCTCAATCCTGAGGATTCTGGAATGGTGGCATCCACTCCACATCCATATGAAAAGGGGCGTATATCTCATGGGGAAGATGGATGAGACTATCCAGTCTGCAGCTGCAGACTCTCTCCAATTCCTGGGACAGCAGTTGTCCATCATCATCTCCCCACTAGTTGTCCTAGGTGAGACCAATGAACTGTAGAGTAGGTGTTGCAACTCCACTGAAGTTCCAGGCCCAGCTTGTACATGGACAGCCCAAAGATTTGAGTCTCTGGACATACATATACAAACTTCAGCACCAAGTATAGGTTTGAATAAAAGGGACAGATGAGCCATGTGCAGGGAAGACATGATTGAGTCCAACTCTGTCACTCTCAGGAGCGCAAACTCCAAAGTAGGGCCAAATGGCAAGGCACCAAACTCCAGAGCTATCTGCCATGACCATAGGATCTGGTTTTCTCCAGAGCCCTCAGGACCCCCATAATTTGGGGGTGGTATCCACTTTGAAAGTCTATGAGATCCTGTTGAGATGTGCACAAGCATCATCTCTGGTATGACTTCCCGGACTCTGAAGTCTCTTAGCCATATAAACTCATTTGTCTTTACCTATTCCCCCTTTTCAGAAGTCTTTTTCCAGTTGCATTGCTAGTTGGTGCTTGGTAGCAATCCCTTGGTGCCAGGGAGGCTCATCTCCAGGAGTCATGCCCCACACTGAGGGGAAGTAAGGCATTCATATGCTGAGTTTGGCTTAGAGAGAGGCCATATTTGAGCAACAAGGAGACTCTCAGGAGGCAACCATTAGGCACCACATAACAATAGGCTGTGTTTTCATTTCAAGAACAAAGGCTCACAAGTCTAGGCATCAATATCAAGGGCTCATCAGTGGATTATTCTTTGCCATTCACTGCCCCTGCACTTGGCTGGCTATTGCTGCTTCTTTTGACAATGTGGTGTAGCTCTCCAGGATAGGAATTCAGTATTATCTCAGTTATTGTGTGAATCTCCACCCACTGTGTCAATGCCCCATGAACATCTGAACATGTTTATATACTTTATATGTATGATCAGGTGAACTTCCTCCCATGCATACAGCATCACTGAAACTCCCCCGCCCCAGTTGTAACCCTTCTGAGATACAAAGCATCTTCAAAAATGAAGTCATTACAATAGACAAATACAATTAATAGGAAAATGAAACAATAATGGTAATTTTAAATATAAGAAATAAAATACATAAAGATTTTAAAAAACTAAAAGTGCAATGAAATTAAAAGATTGTTATATTAAAAAATGAAAAACATTAAACAATTCTTTTTTTTTTACATTTTGCCTTTCATCACCACAATATCTGGTATACTGTCTGTACCATGGAACCTTCTCCCACTCATTCCCCAGTATTTCACTGTTTTACATTTTCTTTTCAAAGAAGATTTAGGTCACAGCAATGTCACAAACAGAATCCAGGAGACTCTCAAATACCCCAACATCCTCCCCCTCTCCTCTTCCCCATATTAATAACTTTTTATATGTTGATGGTACCTTTGTTATAAATGATATACAAATAGTGAAGCATAGCTAATAAACATGGTCAATGGTTTATAATTTAGACCATATACTTTTATAAATTATGATAATATTTAACATGGCCTGTGTCCATCATTGTAAGATCATGTAGAACAGTTCGACTATTCACTAAAAATCCCATTTGATCTATTCTATTCCTCCCTTCTCCTCCCCTCAGGGCCCATGGTGACCCCTTAGCTTCACTCCCTGGATGAAAAGATTCATTGTTACATGCAAAAACCTGAGGTCTTGACACACTGGTTTATCCTCCCCTGTTAGGAATCACCCTTGCTTTTGAGAGACTCCTGCTTGTCTATTTGTGAACAAATTGGTCCTTCCAAGGATGGGAGTCCAACTCCTTCTCACTCATTATGTGGATCACCATCCACTGATACAACATATTATGACAGAATGATCATTCATACACTCCCTAGAAGCCTGTTCCAGTTGTGCGCTGACCCAAATGCGCCCCCAACACCCTAAAGCAGGAACCCTTCCTTGTCATATTGCCATAAGAGCATTCCCAACTTTTTACTTACAACCACATACCCACAAATCCCCAGTGTTCCCCTGGTCCCTCTCCCAACCTTACCCCCAGTACCCTGGACCTTCCAACCCACCTTTCCCAATCTATGGACCTGTCAAATCTATACTACCCAACCTAATAATATCACTACCGTCCTGTCATATCCCATCCATATGCAACTACACACTTTCACCTTACCATAGATTATGTCAGTATGAGTATTGGCTCGTAAACTTCTCCCTTTCTATTTCTTGGAAACCTATCCTCCAGAAATTAGCTCTCTGAGTTGGCCTAATTTGCTTAATTCATAACAATAATGCCATGTACTGTTCATCCTTTAATGCCTGGCTTGCATCACTCCACATAAGGTCCTCAAGATTCATCCATGTTATCCCGTGTGTTAGCACTTTATTCCTTCTTACATCTGAGTAATATTTCATTGTATATATGTACCACATTTTCTTTTTCCATTCATCTGATGATCGGCACCTGGGTTGATTTCAATTTTGGCAATAATAAATAATGCCACTATGAACATTGGTGTGCCTATATCTGTTCATGCCTTTGCTTTAAATTCTCCTGGATATATACTTAGCAGAGGGATTGCTGGATCATAGGGAAGTCTTATAATTAGTTTTTTGAGGAACCACAAAACTGTCCTCCACAATGACTGGACCATTCTACATTCCCACCAACAGTTGATGAGGGTTCCCATTCCTTCACATCCTCTCCAACACTTATAGTCCACATTTTTTTAACAGCTGCCATTCTAATTGGTGTAAGATGGTATCTCATTGTAGTTTTGATTTTCATTTTCCTAATAGCTAGTGATGTTGAGCATCTTTTCATGTGCATTTTAGCCATTTGTATTTCATCCTTGGAGAGGTATCTTTTCAGGTCGCTTTCCTATTCTTTAAATGGGTTGTCTTTTTATTTTCAAAGGGTAGGATTTCTTTTTATATGCAGTATATTAGGCTCCTATCAGATACATGATTACCAAATATTTTCTCCCATTGGGTAGGCTGCCTTTCTATTTTCTTGATAACATCTTTGAGGTGCAGAAGTTTTTAATTTTGAAGAGTTCCCATTTATCTATTTTTCTTTCACTCCTTCTGCTTTGGGTGTGAAGTTCATGGAACCATTTATTATGACAAGGTCCTGTAGATGTTTCCCTACATTACATTCAAGGTCTTTATGGTCTTGATTATTATATTTAGATCTTTGATCCATCTTGAGATGGTTTTTGTATAAGATGTGAGAAAGTGTTTCTCTCTCCTTCTTTTGGATATGGATATCCAGTTTTCCAAACACGATCTATTGAAGAGGCCATTCTTTCCCAATTGAGTGGGCTTGGTGGCCTTGTCAAATATCAGATGACTTTATATATATGAGTATATATAACTGAACACTCAATTTGGTTCCATTGGTCTGTATGTCTATCTTTGTGCCAATACCATGCAGTTTTGACCACTGTAGCTTTGTAGTATATTTTAAAGTGAGGTAGTGTGATACCTCCCATTCATTTTTCTTTTTCAACACATCTTTGGTGATTCAGGGCCTCTTACCCTTCCAAATAAATTTTGTAGTTAGTTTTTCCAGTTCATTAAAAAGTGCTGGGTTGATTGTTATTAGGATTGCATTAAATTTGTAGATTAGTTTGAGTAGGATAGACATCTTAAGATATTTACTCATCCTATCCATGATCAGAGAATGTTCTTCTATTTATTTAAATCTTCTTTGATTTTCTTTAACAGTGTTGTGTAGCTTTCTGTATATAAGTACCTTACATCTTTAGCTAAATTTATTCCTAGGTATATGATTCTTTTAGTTACAATTTTAGGTTGTATTTTTTCTTGATTTCCTCCTCAGATTGATCGTTATTGGTGTACAGAAATGCTACTGATATTTTAGCATTAATCTTATAGCCAGCGACTTTACTGAACTCATTTATATGTTCTAGAAGCTTTGTTGTAGATTTCTCAGGGCTTTCTATGTATAGGATCATGTGGTCTGCAAATAGTGAAATTTTTAGTTCTTCCTTTCCAATTTGAATGCATTTTATATATTTTTTCTTGCCTCAGTGCTAGGCCAAGGACTTCTAAGACAATGTTAAATAGTAGCAGTGATAGTAGTCATCCTTGTCTTTTCCCAATCTTAGAGGGAAAGCTTTTAGGATTTCACCATTGAAGAAGATATTAGTTGTGGGTTTTTCATATATACCCTTTACTATGTTCAGAAAGTTTTTTTCTATTCCTACCTTTTGCAGTGTTTTTATCATGAAACCGTGCTGTATTTTCTCAAATGCTTTTTCTGCATCTATAGAGATGATCATGTGACTTTTTTTTCAATCTCTTTATGTGATGTATCACTTTGATTGATTTTCTTATGTTCAACCATCCTTGCATACCTGTAGGAAACCCATTTGGGAATGGTGTATAATTTGTTTGATATTTTGCTGAATGCAAAACAAGTATTTTGTTGGGGATTTTAACATCTAGGTTCATTAGAGGGATTGGTCTGTAATTTTCCTTTCCTGTGGCTTCTTTATTTGGCTTTGGTATTAGGGTAACGTTGGCATCATAGAATGAGTTAGGCATGCTCCTTCTACTTCTATTTTTTTTTTTTTTGAGGAGCTTAAGCAGGATTGGTGTTAGTTCTTTCCAGAATGTTTGGGAGAATTCACCTGTGAAGTCGTTTGGTTCTGAGCTCTTCTCATCTGGGAGGTTTTTGACGACCGAGTCTATCCCATTATTTGTAATAGACTGTTGAGTTCATCAATTTCTTCTTTCATCAAATAGGCTGCTTGTGAGATTCTAGGAATTTGTCCATTTCTTCTAAATTATCATTCTTGTTGTGTATAATTTTTCAAAGTATCTTCTTACGATATGCTTTATTTCTGTGGGGCCAGTGGTGGTATCCCCTTCCTCATTTCTTATTATGTGTATTTGCATCTGTTCTCTCTTTTTCTTTATTAGTTTGGCTAAGGGTTTGTCAATTTTATTGACCTTCTCGAAGAACCAGCTTTTGATTTTGTTTACTTTTTCTAGTGTTTCCTTATTTTCTATTTCTTTTAGTTTTGTTCTAATTTTTGTTATTCCCTTGTTTCTACTTCTTTTGTGGTTAGTTTGTTGTTGTTTTTCAATTCCCCCAGGTGTACATTATAGTTCACATATTGCACAGCATAATTTTATAGGTTTTGACAAAATATATAACCACTTGTATCCTTCATTGCTATATCATGCAGAAAAATTCCAATGTCCCCAAAATGCCCCATATTACATCTATTCAACCTTTAACCCCCCTCAGACCCTCTGGAGACCATTTTTTTTATATTAATGTTACAAGATTTCCATTACCAGAAAGATCACCAGTCTACTTTAGTCCATATTTGCATTCCATGCTTATATTTGTTCATTCATCAACGTGAGGGTTTACAGATGGTAATTCACACTCGGCTTCCAATTTAAAGGGGGTGTAGACACCACTGAGCAGATTGATGGAACTGTCTTGCTTGCAGTTATAGATATTCAGTTTTTGGGGTTGGGCATTTTCCCTCATCATCTTTTTGTTAGTTGTCATGTGTTACGTGATGAAGTGGATAGTAGGTGTTGGTGCAACTCTGTTAAGATTCAGGGCTCAACTGGCATATGAAAAGCCAGAAGATTTAAGTCTCTGGGACACATATTTAATGGATATAGTGATAATTATAGCAGCAAATAAATGGGACAGAAGAAACATGAGTAGGGAAATTATAAGTGAGTCTAAATGATACAGGGAAAATGGTATATCCTTTGTTCCAAAGTAAATTCCCTGACAGGGTGCCAATTTCCTGGGGTTATCTGCCCTGCCTATAGTGTCTAGATGTCTCTAGACCCCTCAGGATTACCCCTTCCTGAGGCAATGTTTACTGCGGCAGCCAGTGAGATCTTCCTGAGACATGCATAAATGTAACCTCTGGAATGATATCTTGACTCATTTTGAAATCTCTTAGCCATAAAAACTCATTTGTATTTAATATTTTCCCTTTTTGGTCTAGGTCTTTTTCCAAATGCATCACTACTTGGCACTTGATAATAATCCCTTGGAACCAAGGAAGCTAATCTGTGGGAATCATGATCCACACCAGTGGAAAGGTAGTGAAATTTTATGGTGAGTTTGGCTTAGAAAGAGGCCACATTTGAGAAACAAAGAGATTTTCAAGAGATAACTCAGGCAATATATTTTACTAACCTAAGTTTCAATTTCACAAGAACAAGGTTCATAAGTACAAACATCTATATCAAGGGCCCAGTGTATTAGTCTGTCCTCCTTCACTAAGCTCTTCCCATGTACTCTAGAGAATCTTGCCACTCTATGAGAGAATGTAGCAGGACTATGAGGATGGGAATTCAGCAATTCATCAGTTATTCTGTGGTTCTCCACCCACCACAGAGTTAAAACCCCATGGCCATATGAACACATTAATATTCCATAGAGGCATGCCCCAGGTGCACCCTACCCCACACATCTCCCACCACCAATATCCCAAACCAGTGATAATCCCCTGCTGCAGTTGAAACCTTTCTGCAATCCAAAACCTCACCTAAAACAAAGCCAACAAAAATAATAATATTTCAATCTAACCATTGTGTATATTTCTAAAACTTGAAGTTCAATAAAGCAGTGAATGTGCTTCCTATCTTTGCCAATTTGGAAATTTAAGTTTTGGCCTCTCAATCTGTGACTATGAATAGTGTTATAATAGAGCTGTCTGCACTGACTGGAGGAAAGCTATAAATTAAAATTGCCCATTTTCCTACATGTGCGTCTCATAGTACTAAAACAAAATAAAGAACTAAATTATACTTGTTCAAATGCATTTATATTTTACAACATCAAAAATGCATTGTTACAATTATAATCTTATATAACCATTTGTATTTTAATGAAACTGTAATAAGGAGAGCAAGTATGTACTTACAGATTTTCTAATATTAGCTTTCTTATTCATCATTTCTAATGACCTTCATTTATACTTGCTGATTTATTTGCAAAATAAATCAGTCACCTTTTGGTGACTTTTCTTACAGTAGATCCTTGGACCCACATCCTGAATATAATCAAGTATATTTCATTTCTATATTTTGTAAAACAATTCTCTACTTCACTATGAATAATGTAGCTGCAAATTGCATCAATAATGACAAAATTAATAATGAAACCAAGAGGGTGCAAAAACGGAGTGTTATTGGCAGGGAGACAAATTTGCCACACTTTTTAAAAAGATTATTTGGTGGCATTTGCAAAAAATGTTAATTATATTTCAACTAATTAGAAAACATTAATTTAGAAAAAACTTGGACAAATTAAGAAAATATATGTGCCATAATTCATTCAAAATTTGCTTTTAACATGAAAAAATGAAATGAATTTTAAATATATCATTCAATATTCTAAAATCATTAAAGGAAAGTTTTGTCATAAGTGTAACAGTATTAGTAAACTTTCTAGAAATTGTAAAGTGAAGAATAAGCAAGTAGAATAAAGCATGCAAGATTTCATCGTTTGGAATTTATTCTCGCCAGTATAACAGAGTTACACTCATTTATAGGTTCTCTACACTTGACTCCTCTTCCCCTTTTATTTGAACGCCTAATTAGCACCATATTGATTAATACATGTCCAATAGACTTAAATCTCTCATTCATCCATGTGCCAGTTGAGCCCAGAATTTCATTCAGGGTTTTAACACCTACTCTTCAGTTCACTGGACTCACCCAGGACAACGACAAGGAGATGATAATGGACAACACCCATCCCAAGCAACAGAGACTGTCTGCAACTGCAAGCAAGATATTTCAATCCATCTGCCCCATGGAGCTTAAGCCACCTCTCAATTAAAAGAAGAATGGGAATCACCATCCCCAAATCCTCAAGACTGAGAAAAGAACAATGGACTAAAGTAGACTTCTTATTATTCTACTATAGCCTTATTATTATTCTAGCCATGGAAGAATTCTTATCATCTATGTAAAGGCAGTGGCCAACTGAGGCTCTGAGGGATGGGAGAGGGAAGAATAACTGTAACGTGGGGATATTTTCAAGACATTGGATTTGTCCTGCATGAATTGCATTGAAAGATACAGGCCATTGTATATTTTGTCATAACTTATAAAATTGTGTGAGACAAAGTGTAAACTATAATGTAAACTCTAGTCCATGGTTATTACAAACGCTTCAGTACGGGTTAATCAATTGTAACAAATGCAACACATTAATGGAAGATGTTGTTAATTTTGGAAAGTGTGGAAGTGGGGGAGGGTGAGGGGCATATAAGAATCCCTTATATTTTTTATGTATATTTATGTAATCAAAGCTTCTTCAAAAATATATATAAAAAAGATTTCATATATGTTAAAATACAGGATGTTTTCACTTTTACATGGAAAATTCAAAGCAAAATGGAAGAAAAGAAATAGAATAAAACATTTCATAATTTCACCCCTGTTATGGAAAATTAGTTTGGAGGCTGAAAAAGTTAATTTAAATTTCTACATTTTTTGATGGCATGAATATTTAGTATGGTGGAAATCAATCTGTCCTTATGTTTTAGAAATATAAAAATAAATACTAAACAAAAAAATTTATCAATTTTGTTCAGATATGAGTCCACGAATTCACCTCATTCAATTACCTGACATTTGTAAAGTTTACTAACAGTTTAATGAGAGAAGACATCGAGCACAAATTATTTCTACTGTTGGTAAGATGATTTCATAGCAAGACACTATTTTGGATCATCAAGTTATCCAACCATGGACCTAAATGTTAGCATTTCATAGCTTCAGCATCCATTTGTACACACTGTTTAAGAAGTGTAATTCCTTCTCAGAACTCTTGTACAATAAACTTAATTTGATTTTAATTAGTCAGTTTTAACCTCACACAAAAATTGAAGGTCAATATAAGAATACATTGAACCTATACTTGCCCGTAGTGAAGACTGCTTTGAGCAAATGCAGAGACCAGTAGAGAAATAATAATTTTCAAACAGTAACATTCATTCTGTTGGGCTTATGATCCAGGTTCATTTGGGATCATCATTCTTTCTGTAGGAGAAAGTGGCTTTTATCAATCTCATTGTTGGTTTTAAATCCCACAGAATTTTTACTTTGGACTTCTGAACTTATACAGTGTTTTTCTATTAGGTAATAAAATTTCCCCACAACCTAAATACTAATACCATGAACATGCTCAATCAAGCTCTCTGGAAATGGCTAAGAAGGTAAATTTATTTCACCTGCTTAGAATCCATTTTCCTTAAATTAAATGAAAAGTAATTATTTTATTTAAACTGTGTTTTTTATACCCATGAAAGCAACATGCCTTATTGGCAAAACTATTTTCAAATAATTTTGTTTTTGAATTAATACAGATGAGAATGTGTGGCTACTTCAATGATAGTCTTAACCCTTCAAAAATATCTCATTAATGATTTCTTTAAGTTAAAGCCTATTTAAAAATAGCTTTGGGAAGCAGATGTGGCTCAAGCAATTGAGATCCATGGTGTGATTCCTGGTGCTTCCTAAAGAAAAGAGTGAGCTGGTGCAATGGGCAGGCATGGTAACCTGATGACCAAAGATGCTGCAATAAGAGACACCTCAAGAAAATAAAAAATAATGAAAGACATAGCATAGCAAAGCAGGGAGCAGAGTTTCCTGGTGCCTCCTAAAGAAGATGAACAAGACAGTGAGCTGAACTAATGGGTAAGCGCAGCAAGCTGATGCAACAGGATGATACAAAAAGAGGCATAAGAAGAAAAAAACATAATGAGAGACACAACAAACCAGGGAATGGAGGTGCCTCAAGTGATTAGATGCCTTTCTTCCACATTCAAGGTTCTTGGTTTAGTTCCTGGTGCCTCCTAAATAAACAAGGAAGCATAGTCATAAATATGAAGTGCCCATCAATGGACCATCCTCCTTCACTATTCATTGCCTCTGTACTTGGGGCACTGTTGCTATTCCATTAGAGAATGTGGCAGAGTTCCCCAGGATGGAAATTTGATATTCTTTTGGTTATTGTGTGAATCTCCACCCACTGTGGTAATGCCCCATGAAGATTTGAACACATTTATACACCTTATATGAATGCCCAAGTGAACTCCCACCCATTTATCCCCCATCACTGACATCCCACACAAATGATCCTTTCCTGCCACAGTTATAAACATTCTGTGACCCAAAACTTCTTCAAAAATGAAGCCAATAAATAGCCAAATACAATTAATGAGAAAATGAAATAATAATGATAGTTTTAAACATAATAAATAAAATACAGATTTTTTTTAAAAAAACTAAAACTAAAAATTGGAATATCAAAATTTTTTTGATATTTTGCCTTTCATTGCTGTAAGATCTCTTGTTGTATATGTACACTGACATTTTCTTCCATTTACTCCATGTTTTATGTGTTTTTTTCTTCTCATTTTGTCTTCAAAAAAGATTTAGGTCACAGTAAAGTTACATACAGGTTATAGGGGACTCCCATTTGCCCAAAACCCTCCACTATCACCCCTTCCTGTATTAACAAAATTTTTATTGATGACTATGCTTATGAGCCTTTGCTCTTGAAATTGAAACTTATCCTTGTGTTGTAGGGTGCTGTAGCAGTTTGGCAGTTTGATAAAATTATGAATTTCAAAAAATAGATATTGGATTGTGCTTGTAAAATGGCCTGTTAATCTGGGTATAATGAAGTTATGATTATGGCATTGACTGGGCCATGTCACTAGGGCTTTTAGCCACACCCCTTGGTAGGTGGGGTCTTGAAGATAAAAGACATGGCAAAGGACAGTGTTGGAGCAGTTTTAAGTTGGCAGTGTGACACGGAGTCTTAAGCTGTAACCCTAGGAAGTAGTGTACAGAGGAGCTTGGTAATGAGAAAAGAGAGAAGGCCCAGGGAAGAGAAGCAAGCCACTTGTCTGATAGTCTACAGCTGGCCTTGTGGCACAAAGCAAGTCTGAGCCCAGAGACAGGCAAGCCAAGAGAAAAGAGGAACCCAAGAAGCCTGAACCCTGGCAAACATCGGCAGCTGTCTTGCTTCAATATGTGGCAATGGACTTTGGTGAGGGAAGAAACTTCACTTTATGGCCTGGTAATGGTGAACTTGTACCCCAAATAAATTCCCTTTATAAAAACCAACTGATTTATGGTATTTTTCATCAGCACCCCTTTGGTTGAATAATACAGAATTTGGTACTGAAGAGTGGGGAAGTGCTTTTGCAATTACCAAAATGTTGGAATGGTTTTATAAATGGATAAGGGATATATTTTAGAGGAATTGTGAAATGCTTGATGGAAGAGGCCTAGATCACTTTGAAGAGACTGTTGATAGCAATATGGGTGCTAAAGAGACTTTTTATAATGCTTTAGAAGTAAATGATGAAACTGTTATTGGAAACTGGAGGAAAGGCGATCCATGCTTTAAAGTTGCAGAGAAGTTGGCAAGATTAACTTCTGGTGTTATATGGAGGACAGAATTTGAAAATGGTGAACCTGAAAATTTAGCTGAAGAACTTTCCAAGGTAAACTCAGAGAATGCAACTTGGCTTCTCCTTGCAGCTTATAGCAAAATGGTAGATGAGCAGGATAAGGTCAGGACTGAATTATTGGGCACAAAGAAAGCAGAAACTGATTCCAAAAATTCCTAGCCCCTGGAAATCAAGCTCCCAGACAATAATGCCCCATTTGGAAACTCAACTAAATTTGGAACTTGTAAAGCAGGATTGAAGATGCAGTTATCTCAGAAAGACTTGTGTAAAGTCTTACTCTCTGATAGCTTGGACCCCTGTTTCTTGCATGCTAAACCAATAAAGTTTTTTGAGAGAGCTATATGAACAAAACCACTGTCAGCTTGGACTAAAGGGAACACAGACAGGACAGATTGAAGGAGAAATAGCTTTAAGAAGAAAACCATGGATGCTGAGATCTGGCATTATGACATCACCTTGGGCCAAGAGAGGAGCACCACCCATGTGTACAGAGAGGGTGAGTTCGCCCCAGCAGTTGAAGAGGTTGTATGTTTCTATCCAATGTTCTGGGAGAGTTTTGACTCCCCAGAGTGCAGAAAGGGTGAGATTGCCCCAACAGTTGAAGAGGGTGGATGTACCGACCCAATATTCAGGATGAATTTTGCTGCCACAGGATGCAGGGAGGGTGGAACACATTCCCCAAGATTAGGGTGGTTAAGGTCAGCAACCCATAGGTCTGAGAGGGGTGGACCTGTCCCCCATGGATTAGGGAAGGCCAGGTGGTCAACCCATTGCTCTGAGAGGGTTAAGCCTGTGTGCCAAAAGTTAGAAAAGGCCAGGTGGTCAACTCGTTGCTCTGAGAGAGTTGAGCCTTTAAGCCAAATGTTCAGGGGATTGTTGTCTTCACTTCACTGTATTAGGGGGGCTCACACTTTAACCCAAAGATTCGGTAAGGTGTGGCAATTACCCCAACACTCTTGGAGGGTGAGATCTAGAGCTTCGTCTACATCCAGGTGCTTGATGAGGGTGGAACCAAGAAAATGGCCATTGGGCAAGCCTGTGGAAAGTGTGGGTCCCCATGCAGTCCCAAGGAGAATCCATCATCTTAAGAATGACTCTCAGGCTTTGAAATCAAATGGAGGATGCCTTGAAAGTTTACTGAACTGTAGAGGACATGACTCATGTTTCCCTCCCAATTTCTCCTTATGATAATGAAAATGTTTATCCTTTGTCTTTCCATTTGTGTATTGGAAGCACTTAATTAGTTTTGTAAGTTTCAGAGGTCTGCAGCAGATGGGATTTTGCCTGAAGATGAACTGTATTTCTTTAAGCTGATTATGATATAATTTTGTACTTGCATTGTTACAGACTTAAGTTTTTTTTTTTTTTTTTTTTTTTTTTATTGTAATGTATTTTTGGAATTCAGAGGAAGGAGTGTAGCAGTTTGGCAGTTTGATGAAGTTATGAATTCCAAAAATAGATATTGGAATATGCTTGTGAACTGGTCTGTTAATCTGGGCATGATTAAGTTATGATTAGAGTATTGACTGGGCCATGTCACTAGGGCATTGAGCCCTACCCCTTGGTGGGTGCAGGTTCAAAGATAAAAGACATGGCAAAGGACAGTGTTGGAGCAGTTTTGAGTTGGAGTTGTGATACAGAGTGTTAATCTGGAGCCCCAGGAAGTAGCGTACAGAGGAGCTTGGTCGTGAGGAAAGAGAGAATGCCCTGGAAAGAGAAGAAAGCCATTTGCCTGATAGTCTATAGCTGGCCTTGTGGCACAAAGCAAGCCTGAGACAAGAGAGAGAGGAACCCAAGAAGACTGAACCCTGGCAAACATCAGCAGCTGTCTTGCTCCAACATGTGGTGATGGAATTTGGTGAGGGAAGAAACTTACACTTTATGGCCTGGTAACTGTGGACTTCTACCCCAAATAAATATCCTTTATAAAAAGCAACTGATTTCTGATATTTTGCATCAGCACCCCTTTGGCTGACTAATACAAATGCCTAAGAATTACCTACTGGAAGCCTCACCATTGCTCAAATGTGGTCTCTCTCTCTAAGACACACTCAGTATATAAATGCAATCACTTCTTCCCAGCATGGGAAATGACTCCCAGCAATGAGCCTCCCTGGCACTGAGGGATTGCTACCAAGTACCAACAAGCAATGCAGCTAGGGGGAAAAAAATTCCTTGACTGTAAGGGGGAAAGGTAGTCAAATGAATTTACATCATAAGAGACTTCAAAGTGAGTTGTGAGGTCATTCCAGAGGTTACACTTATGCACAATTTAGCAAGATCTCACAGACAGCCAAAGTAGATACTATTCTAAATAGTGGGACTCCTGTGGGCTCAGGAAACACCCAGACACTATAGTTAGGGCAGATAGCTGAAGTTGGTCCCTTGCCAGTGGGTCCTAAAATGAAATTTATGCTCCCCAGTGTGACAGAATTGGACTCAGTTTACCTACACATGGCTTTTCTGTCCTTCTATTTGAGCTTATAATTAGTACTAATATTGATAAGTGTACATACAAGAGACTTAAATCTTTGCCTGTCCATGTGCCAGCTGGGCCCTGAGTCTCAAGACTCAGGAGTCTCAAGACTCTCAAGAGTTGCAACATCTACTCTCCAGTTCACTGGACTCACCCTGGACAACTAACAAGGAGGAGATGAAGGATAACCTACATATCAAGGAAGTGAGAGTATCTACAACTGCAAACAAGACAGTCCCATTTATCAGCCATATGGAATCAAAAAACCCCCTCAAATAAATGGAGAGTGGGCATCACAATCCTAGAATCCTCAGGATTGGAAAATTAATTATGGACAAAAGTAGACTTACTAGTATTCTACTATAGACTTATTGTGACTCTAGCAATGGAAGAAATATCATTGACGTGAAGGCAGTGGCCACAGAAGGTTCTGAGAATAGAGAAAGGGAAAAACAGGTGTAATATGGGGGCATTTTTGGGACTTGGAATCATCATGAATGACATCACAATGACAGATACAGACCATTGTATATCTTGCTATAATCTACAGAATTGAGTGGAGAGGGTGTATACTACAATGTAAACTATTATCCATGCTTAGTGACAATGCTCCAATATGTGTTTATCAATTGCAATTAATGTATCCCTCTAACAAAAGATGTTGCTGATGTGGGAAAATGTGGGAAGTGTGGGGAGCAGGCATATGGGAATCCCCTATATATTCTCTTTGACATTTATGTGATCTATGTTTCTTTAAAATAATAATAAAAAAAATGAAAAGAAAAAGAAACAAGGAAGATGAAGAGACACAGCAAGTGCAAACAATGAGGGGGTGGGGAAAATAAATAAAATAAATCTTTAAAAAATAGCATTGATATAGGAATGATCTTGAAATGTGGTAGGCATAATTTATTTTCATAGGCAGTATCAGACAAACTTGCTGAGTCAATTTTTAGGAATCCCTGTCTCCCCAAATTTCTTGTGATATAAGGTGTAATATAGGAAAGTAGAAAAATAAATGAGATTCAGAATTCTTTGCACTGACTCTCTGGATTTATTAATTAAATTAATTAAATAATTCACAGGAAACTGGGAAAGTCACTCAAAACCTAGTGATCATCTTGCAGCTCTTGCCTATACCCCACCCTTTCTTTCTATTCAGGTGTTTCAATATATTCCATATCACATCCCAGGGGGACATGAGTTCTAATGGAATACCCATACAGGACATTGAACTTAAATCTAGGAAGAAGAAGCTCCAGCTGCTTTCAGGGCAAGAATTCTCCAGTGGCAGGGCTCTCTCACCCTGGGGTGAGATTCATAATTATTCAGCCCTTGTCCAACAAAGGTACTCAATTTTTTTGTCACAAAATATGATGTGCAGAGTTACTATTCATCATCCCTGACTGAGCACTAGGTCTTCCTGACTGGCCAACCATGATGGGATATCTTCCACTCCTCTTTTGCAACCTTTGTGCAGTGTAAGTAATAAAGCAGTCATTTTCTGAGAATCTTTCTTGTGCCTGAGCCTGTGTTCACACAACAGACCATAGAGAAAATCATTCCACAGAATTCTGGTACAATAAACAAGATAAATAGGGAATTGTGGAGTGGTTTGATTCACTTGTGGTTCTCTTCATTGTTTTTGGAATCCTTTTGTATATAAATTTCTTGGGCAAACAGGACTCATGGCTTTGTGGGATATAGTGATGTGTCACCCCTGCCTTCTGAACCTGGTTAAAGGTACTGCTCTATGGTTGGGGGACCAAGGGGGTGTATCTTTCCCTTTTAAGAAGTTTAGAGATAAATGGGATTTTGAGAATCCCCCCCCCATGAATGCCATGGAATTAGCTAGATGTTCCACACTGAGAAAAATGAGATTGGAAATTCCACTACCAAGTATATTCTCCTCTGGTTCATGACCTCTTAAATGAATTCTCTTTCTGGAACTGACTTCCTGATACTCAGGCCACTCAAACTTATCTTGAGGTAGGTTTGAGGATAGCCATTACTCAAGAGAATATCGGAATTGCAGATAAGTATGTGGAGATGAAAATGAATGGACAGGCCTTTATTGAAAAAGGCATATGTGATTTGAAAAAATAGATATGGACAGAAGCTTGGAGAGGATATCCTGTTAGGGTTTTCCCAACATTACAGTGAGGTGCTTATACCACCATAACCAATCAATCTGAAAGGAAGGATCTTGGCATGCCTCACATTCAATCCCATCCTGCAACAAATTCTTAGTAGGAGGTCAGAGAGGATGTAGGGAAGGATGAAGATCAAAATATCTGTACACAAAGAAAAGGAGGGGTTTTGTAAGGGCTGGGAGATGACCACTAGGCAATTGGTGACCTACCCAGTTCCCTGTGAAATATTTCATTGATTCATTTAGAGAAGCAATATAAGCCTTTCAGATTTCATTTATTTTTTTCTACCTTTCTAACAGTGCTGCAGGGGCTCTGTGTCCACAGTGTGAGCTTGACTGGAGACTTCAAACAGTCAGATGAGTATATTCTACTCTTGGAGATAAGCCCCAAATTCCCACTAAACCTTGGAGTAATGAAGAAGAAGCTGCAGTCATGCTGCAACAACTGGGTGTTTGCATGTGGATATTCCAACACAAGATGGCTTTGCCCCTCAATATATTACTATTTCACAGTGGATAATTGATGAATTTACTAGAAAGGTATTCCATGAATGGGTTGGCAAACTAGTTCTCTCCTCACACAAGAGCTTCCATTGGGAGATAAGATTGAGTGAGCTTATCATACACTCCCTGCTAGGGGCAAGGACTTTAATACAAGAACATTGAGTTCCATGGTAATTAACCAATGAGACAGACTAGCAGGGAGTGTGCACATCTTGTTAGCTCCAAAATTACTGAGACCTGTAAATTTGTCATTGACCTTCCCTAAAACTTCGGCCTACCACTTGCTGAGCTGTATTCTTGTGGCCATGAAAGCAAGGACTCCCAAAAGAAACCAGTATCACAAGTCAATAACTCTGAGAAAAAAATAATGTAGAAGAAGGACGACAGGCTCAACAAGGACAACTGGCCCCTGCCTGACTCCATCCTCACAATCCCTAGATATAAGCAATAGAAGCAGAGAAAGATCCTGTTAATTTCCCACATCTCCATTTGGTCCTCACTAGGGAATATGGCTCCAAGGAAGGACCTCATAACTGAGACTTGACTAAATTGAAAATTACTTTGATATGGGATCAAGGGCCTTGACCATTCTTAGAGACCAAATGCCATATGCCCCAGTGTGTAAAATTTGGAGACAGTGAACAAAACTTAATGGCACTCTTGGATACAGCTACCTTGGTCAGACTCATTCCAGGAGACATGGAGGAAAAAGGAGGCAAAAAGCATTGGGATATGTTACATATCCAACATATGTATAGGGATGGAGGTTATCATTGCCTTGTGGGGTTTCCCCTTTTGCCCCTTGGATGCCTCTTTGGTCATGTTTCCCATGAGGGAATGAATTATAGGGATTGGTATCCTGCATAGCTGCTATAATATGCTCTCCCAGCGAGGAAAATTCTGGCCATCAAGGCTGGGTGAGTGATGGACCACACATCCCCAGTGCTTTCATTGCCTTGCTCTATTGCCTAACAGCTGCAATATCCTTCCTTTGTGGGAAAAAACAAATTACTGAACTCTTAAAGGACTTTCCATCTGCAGGTGTCCTCTGTTTCACTATCTCTGCCTACAGCAGCCTAGCATGGCCAGTGAAAGATGAAAGTGGAGTGTGGCAGCTGACTATAGACTATTGGTGCTTGAATGTAGATGTGCCCATGTTGGCAACCATGATCGTAGGCATTCTGACTCTTCATAACTCCTCCTCAATGTTTGGTTCACATTTGTTGTCCTGGGCAACATCTTTTTCTCCATCCCAATATTTTCCAAAATAAAATGGAGAAGGAGCAGGCCCTGCAACATGTTAATGCAGTCAATTCAGCTATCCTGCCCCAAAGATTTTAAAGCCTGGAACTTCAGTAGAGTTCAAGTTCTTTCCACCTGTACCTTTGCAGATTGGTCCACCTGGCTGAAAGAAGGAGCAACAGGTGTTTACAGACCTTTTGGACCAAGAACTTCAAGGATCCAACATACTCCTATTCCACTTTCAGAGGGAATATCTTGCTTGCTATTGGACCATGGTGCAAATGGAAAGTATTAGCACAAACACCAAAACCTTCCTGAATCCAGAAATGTCCATGATGTTCTGGGTTCAGGGTAATCAGAAAATTCCTCCAGGCATAGCCAAACAATGAAGTATCTATCATCAAATGGATATTGTATATTCACAGTCGTGCTTGCCTGGGTCCCTGTGGAGTGATAAGTATGCATGGGCAGGTGACAGATGTCCCCCTCATAAATGATTCTGTTGCATCACCAGTTGATGGTCCCTCCATACTTACACTGGCTTTTGGGGGATACTGACTCAAGGATGCACCCACAGATGCTCAATGCCAGTTCACTGATAGGTCAGTCAATTTGAAACCATCTGGCTTCCATTTGTCAACAATTCCTTTTTCCCTTGCTCCTGGAAGGTTAGATAACACCTCTGTCACTGGAAAAATTTCCCAATGGGCCAAACTGTGAATGGTCCTCTTAACCTTGGAATACTCAGACCCAAGCACCCTAGTGTACCTCTGTACTTACTCAGGGGCCATAGCTCAGAGTCTAGTAGTCTAGCCAGTTTCATTGTAAAATCAATGATTTCCCTGTGTTGGGAAGAGACATGTGGAAACAATTATTAGCATGTAAAGGCACCATCTATATTATCCATGTAGATGCATATGACAAGGTTCCATATCACAATGAACTAGAGAGAAATGATGTATTAAATTGATTTTTACCTCTAAAGAGCCTGGAGATCCTCCTAGGAAGATGTTCTCTGACTGAAGGTTGAAGACAATGAACTTACCCTTGCTGACATAGAGACCATGTTGCCTACCACTCAGTCAGTTGTCATTGTAGAGAACTTCAATCAATCCTAAAAAAAAGCTTGGCAATTCTTTTACTCAATGGACTTATCTTTTAACCTGAGTCTTCCAGAAACTGAATTCAGCAGTTCCCTGGAAGGGTATAAATGGCTTCATACTGCTTCCTAGCACAGGGAGTGGATAAAAATGGAGGGGGGACCCAGGCTTAGCTGCACATTTGTCCTTACACACATCAAAATAATGATTGGCCCTGAAAGGGAGTTGAGAGGCATACCACTTGTGACTCTCTTTGTTTGCTAGTCAGGGGATCATCCTGCTTTTTACCCTGTTAAACCTTCCATAGGATTCACAGATTGGTGGAAGGTTAGGGTCATGTGGTGGAGGATTGAGATGACAGAAGTGGGCCTAGATGTTCTTAACACACATCGGACATATATTGCTGCCATAAAAATTAAAAGATAAAATATAAGACTGTACATCACAATAAACCCTCTTGTACATGATGGTCTATAGTTAAGGTACATGTATAATAATGTTCTTTCATGAATTATAGCAAATTTATGATACAAATACAAAGTGGAAATAATAGGGTTGTATATGGGAATAGTTCACTCAATGTAAATAATGGATGATAGAACTATTCTAATAATCTTTCAAGTGTAACAAAAGTAATTACTGTCAGTTGCCATGGCCTTTAATTGAAACTCCATCATTTCTCCCTTTTTTATTAATTAAAGCTCATAGGAACCATTATATAAGCTGATACAAGGTGACCTCCTGTCACACTTGTCTTCTTCCATAGGCTCTTGTGACTGTGCCTGTCTTAGGTTGTCCTCCTCTGAGAATCTTACCCGTCATTGACTACCAGTCAAGCTTTTGAGCTCTTACATGGAATGCAATTTCATTAATATTTATGCTTCTTCAGGTTCTTTAAATGAATATTTTTTGTGCAGATATTTAGTATTAAGATCAAGGGGTTATTAGTAGAATCTTTCTAAGACAAAAAAGAAGGTCACCCTGGAATGTAGGGAAAAGCCCTCTGGTCTCATGCTAATAGGAGCTGGGTGGGGAAACATCTTGAGCTTGTAAGATTTACAATGTCTGTGAATTTCAGGAAGGAAAAGAGGAACTGAGCCATTAACTTTTAAGACTTGCTCATTCTAGTAAAATATAAACTGTCAAGTATCTATTGACTTTGTATATGTACATACATATTTTCTTTGTTCTAAAGCTAAAATAAAAGCCACACCTTATGAGGTGGCGGGGCTCTTCTCTGCATAATGGATGGAGAGTCCCCTGATCCCCTCCCCCCCCCAAAAAAATAATTACTGTTAAAAAAAATAGTGCAACTTATTAAAAAAGTGCTATCATCAATGGTAACAAATGTTCCACACCAAGGCAAAGTGTTGGTGGTGTGGTGGTGTATATGAATCTTGTATTTTATGCATGATTGCTTTTACCTGGGAAGTTTGATGCAGGGGCTTTTTCATTGGGTGTTCTTATTTCTCAGGCCAAGAGAGCTTGTTATATTACTATACCATCTTATTAAAAGGAAAATCTATAGACTTAATATAAAGAGATTTGGATTATAAACTCAGATCAGTTACTAATTAATTGTGTGACTTTGGGTAAGGCATATTCCTTATCTTTGCCTCAAATGGATATAGTTATGGAGGATTAAAAAAAACATGAAAAATTTTTCTATACTTTCTTCAGCCAAGAATTTTTTCTTTTATATGTTATATTTTTTCATCATTATAGTAAGTTTTTAAACCTAAGCCTTTTTATTACCATTTAACTGATGGGAAACATAAGGACACAAATTTTAAGAGACTTAATAATAGCCTTCCCGATATTCTTGCATTCCATTTTTAAAATAAAAGGTGTGTGTTTGGTATATAGTTTTCTCCAAGAAGTTTTTCTGCGACTTTTGGTATATTGGTTGCCAGTAGACCCTTCAGTAAAAGTGCAAAGAATGGTACAATCTATTCATGTCCTTCATCAATCTCCATTTTTTCTCCCAATGCTCTCTAATCCTCTCACCCTAAACATTCCTTTTATCCTCATTGAAGTGTTCTATGAGATCCTACTGAGGTGTGCATAAGCACTACCTCTGGGATGACATCCTGACTCTCCTGACACCTAGATCCTACTGAGGTGTGCATAAGCTTTACCTCTGGGATGACCTCCTGACTCTCTTTGAAGTCTCTTAGCCACATAAACTCATTTCTCTTTACCTTTCCCCCATTTTATTCAAGGTCTTTTTCCAATCTCAAACTGGCACACAGGTAGAGAACCAAAACAGTTTTTGGTATAGGAAAGTGGGGTATTACTATGATAAATACTTTAAAATGTGGAAAAGGCTTTGTGATTAAGTAATTCATAGAGGCTGGAAGAACTGTTGGGCTACTTGGTAGAGGAAGCACATATTGCTTTAAAGACACTGATGGTAGAAATATGGATATTAAAGGTACTTCTGAGAAATGCTGGGAAGGAAATGATGAGTTATTGGAAATTGGAAGAAAGGTCATCCTTACTATTAAGTGGCAGAGAACTTGGGAAAACTGTATTCTGATGTTAGATTGAAAGTGTAATATGTAAGTAATCAACTTGCCTATGTAACTGAGATTTCCAAGTTAAGCGTGGAAGTTGCATCCTGGATTCTCCTTGCAGCTCATAGTAAAATGCAAGAGGAAAGGGATGAGCTGGAATTTGAACTTTTACCTGCAAAGGAACCAGCAATTGATGAATTGGGTCTTTTTCAGCCAATCCAGATTGTGTGTCTGTGACTAGGGCCAGAGTTAGCTCTATCAGGGACCTACCTAAGGTTTTGGGAAGAGAGTCCACAGGTTCCATGTGAAAGCTTAACTGAATAACCCTTTGTTAATGAAAGTGCGATGAACATGAATACAGTCAGTCACTTCAGTAAAAGTTAACATTGGAAAGGCAGTTTTCCAGGAAGGATCTTGGAAATTTCTGTTCTATTGTTTAGGCCCCTTGAACATGCACACAAAGCTGATAAGATTTCTGCAAAATTTGTATGAGCACAGCCACTTTAAGCCTTGACCCTAAGGATCAGAGAAGAAACAAATTGAAGGAAAAATGATTCCACGGTCAAGAACATGAAAATGAAGGAAAATTTTAATACAACTGAGGAGGGACAAACAATGTGGGGCTGGTAAGCAGTACCCAGGAGGAAGCTGCATCTGTTTTAAAAAACATTTAAAACAGGTGTGGCATAATGTAGAGATTTGTTTGGAAAAGATAATGGGTGCTCTGTGTTTCTGATATCACTTTACATATATTTTGCATGCTTGAAATATTTCTTTGCTCTAAAAATGATTGTTCTTAAATATCAATGAATATCTGATAGATTTTCATGAAAATTCTTTTATTCTAACACTAAATTTAACATGTTAATTTATTTTGGTTCAGGAGATTAATCTATCTCTCTGAATTTTTCTACTTCTTTGTACCACAGAAACAGAGTGAGAGCATTCTTTGAAGAAGAGGCAGACATTCTGTCTAAATCAAAGTGGTCACCTTGGACTATATCTGTGATTCCCTACTCGATGGTCCACATTTCTGGTGCTCTCAGAATTATTGTAATAAGAATAAAAACCTAATCTGAAGTGTCTGCAAAGTTTTTACCTGAACTAAAAAGATCTCATTGCCCCAAGACAGTAAGGCCCACCCCCATGTGTGGATAGGGATGCTTGACCCTGAGAGGTCAGGCCATCTGTCTTGGCACTTGGAGGGGCCTGTCTTGTGCACTGTTGTTCAAATAGAGTGCTGCCATCCATATATGCATAAATGGTGGGGTCTGTGCCCAGGCATTCATGGAGAGCCTGGCTGCCATTCTGATGCTGGAGTTCAGGGAGAGCATGGTCTCAGTGGAAGTGCTGGGAAGGTGTGGGACTACTGATCCACCAAGACTGGAAGTAAAAGTACCACCGTTGTATATTGGAAACAGATAACTTGTTTTCTAGGTTTCACAGATACATCACATGGAGAGGAATTTTGTTCCAGGATGGGCCACACCCATAAGCAATTTTGATATTTTGTACTTATCATCATTATTTTAAAATGGCTTAAGGCTTTTGCTATGTTGTAATAGAATGAATTCATTTTGCATGTGGGAAGGTGTTATTTTGGGGTACAGAGGGTGAACTGTTGGGGACTGAATCATCTCTCCCACAAAAATCATCTTATGGCCCCAATCCTTAGCCTCTGTGAATAAACCCATCTGAAATTGGGACCTTTCAAGATATTTATTAAGTGGTTCCCAAACTGAATAAGTGCAGGTCTTTAATCAATGTGGCTGAAGTCCATATGAGCAAAGGTAAATAGACAATGAGGGAAGAAGCTACAAGGACAGTAAGAAGTTGGGAGTGAAAAGAAACTAGAAGAGAAGAGTAGAGACCACTGTGTAAATTGCTATATGAAGGAAAAGGCAGCAGCCAGCCCTGGAATACCACAATCTTTGAGGAATAAACATGATCTTGCTGATGCATCAATTTTAAACTTCTCTAAGCCTCAAAACTGTGAGTTAGAGTGACATCATCAATTAACAATAAAACCCTACTCAAGAGAGAGAATGTGGCATTCACAATTAACTCATCAAGATAATCATATGTGTAGACAGAAGCAAAAAATTAAATACCACATTGAAGCAGGCTAGTAAAATAGGGAATCAATAGATGGATTTGGAACCTGGCAAAAAGTTCACGTGGATATCAATACCTCCAAGATGGCTGCTGGAAGACTCTCACAGATTCTCCCAGTTGGAATAAGATTTCCTTTGGAAGCCAGGAGAAGCCCAGGATATTCTCTGGGGGCCTTAGCATTGGGCCATCCCAGGGGTTTGATAGGTGATGTAATCAATCAAAACAGCAAACACCTGGGACTCCTCCCATGTCATTAGCAAAGAGGTGGAATAATTAATGGTTTAAAAAGCAAGTGCAAAGACCTTTTGCTCTCTCCCTCTCTATTGCCTTCGCCCTGTCCTGGTTCCTGTTTGTGCCCCCTTCTGGCCTTCTTTGCCCCTGCCTTGATTAATACACAAGTAAAACCTGGGGATTTACAATCTACAATGGAACTGCAGTCTGTAAATCAGCCCTCTTTTTCACTCTTCAGCCCCTTCCTCTCTATCTGGGACCTATGAGCTGTTATTTTCTCCCACTTCTCTTCTCACCATTCCTTAATAAATTACTGGCCTAAGCAATGTGGCATGCTCTTGAAATTCATTTCCCACAGTTTAGCCAAGGAACTAGACAAAATCTTGTTACAATATTATGAAACAGGAAGATATGGCCAAGTTAAGGGAAAAACTTAAAATTTCAGAGGAGACACTGTATTTGTAACAACTTGTCAAAGAAGTTAAAAAAAATCTAAATAAATCCAAGGAGATGAAGGAAAATACGGCTAAAGAGATAAATGATATTAGGAAGACATGTGTGAACATAAAGAAGAATTTGAAAATACAAATAGAAAAATAGAAGAAATTATGGGGATGAAAGGCATAAGAGAGGAGAATAAAAATAGAGGCATGCAACAGCAGATTTGAACAGGCATAAGGAAGAATAAGAGAGCTAGAAAACAGTACAATAAAAATCTAACAGACAGGAGAAATATAGAAAAAAGAATAGAAAAAAAAATGCAATATCTCAGTGATTTGAGTAAGAATACCAAATGTGCAAACATATATATCATGGGTGTCCCAGAAGAAGAGAGGGAAAAGAAACAGAAAGAATATTTGAGGAAATAATGAAAGAAATTTTCCCAATTCTTATGAAAGACATAAATATACATGTCCAAAAAGTATAATGTACTCCAAGACCTACATGGAGACACATACTAATCAGAATGTTGCATGCCAAAGATAAAGATAGAATTCTGAAATAAGCAAGAGAAAACTGACTTGTCACATACAAGAGAACTGCAATAAGAGTAAGTACCAATTTCTCATCAGAAACCATGGAGGTGAGATGGCAGTGGTATAATATATTTAAAGTACTGAAAGAGAAAAAACAGCCAGCCAAAAAATCTTTATCCAGGAAAACTAGCCTTCAAACTGAGGAAGAATTTAAAATATTCACCAACAAATGCCAGTTCATCAACAAAATGCCTGACCTACAAGAAATACTAATAGCGTTTTATATGATGAAAGGGAAAGACAGGAGAGAGTGTCTTGGAGCAATGTGAAGCAATGAAAATTATCAGGAAAAGTAACTGTATTAGTCAGCCAAAGGGGTTCTGATGCAAAATACCAGAAGTCTGTTGGTTTCATGAAGGGTATTTATTTGGGATAGAAGCTTACACTTACCAGGCCATTAAGCATAAGTTACTTCCCTCACCAAAGTATATTGCCACCTGTTGAAGCAAGATGGTTGCCGATGTCTGTAATTGTGCAGACTTCCTGGGTTCCTCTTTTCCAGGGGCTTAAATTAATTTAACCCTTAATTTTCCAGGCTTAAGTTTCCTCTATCTCTATAAGGCTAGCTATAGACTATCAGGTGAATGGCTTGTCTCTCTTCCTGTGGCCCTTGCTGTGTCTAGTGGAACCTTCTCTCTTTCCTCATGTATCTGCTTTTCTGTGTGTTTACTTTCTAGGCTCCAGGATCAAAACTCCAACTCCCTTCACAGCCATGTAGTTTTCTCTGTGAGTCCCCACCCACCAAGCAGGCGGGGACTCAACATCCTACTGACCTGATCCATTCAAAGCCTAATCATAATTTAATCATGCCCAGGTACAGACCAATTTAAAAACATAATCCAATATCTATTTTTGGAATTCACAAACAATGCCAAACTGCCACAGTAACTTAAAGAATAAAAAATAAAGAGACCAAAAAAAAAAAAATGATGTGTAAAAACAAAGGACAAAGTGCCTATCACCCCACTCAGTGGGGTTCCTGAGAGCTCTGGAGACACCCTGGTCCTATATAAGGGGGGATAGCCCCAGAGACTGATGCCTTATCAGTGGGTTCTATTTTGGAATCTGTGCTCCTGAGAGTGACAGAATTAGACTCAAATAAGTCCTCCCTGCACATGGTTCACCAGTCCCTTCTATTCAAACCTATATGTGATGCTGGAGTTTTTAGGTATACTTCCAGAGACTGGAGCCTCCCACCTACCTATGTGCCAGGTGTGCATGAAATCTAGGTGGAGCTGCAACTCCTACCCTACAGCTCAATGGACTCATCCAAGTCACCTGGTGAGGAGACAACGATGGGCAATGGCCATCCCACGGAATGGAGAGGGCCTGCATATGCAGGCAGGATCATCCCACCCACCATATCCATGGGATATAAGCCCTCTCTCACTTGGAGTTGGAGTGGACATCACCATCCCAGTCCCCTCAGGATTGGGGGAAGAACTATGGACTAGAGTGGACTTGATGGTATTCTCTTGTTCACATATGGTGATTCTAGCAATGCAAGAAATTATAACAATGAGGTGGAGCCAGTGGCCTCTTGACACTTTTGGGGTAGGGAGCGGATGAGCAGTTGAAATACAGGGGCTTCTTTGGGAGTTGGAGGTTATCCTGAGTACTGTTTTGGCAACGGATGTAGGCCATTTTAAATCAGCACACACCACTCAGAACTGAGTGGGAGAGAGTGTGGTCTACAGTGTGAACTGTGGTCTATGGTTGGTGGCTAGGCTCCAGGATGTGTCAGTTCATTGAGGGTGGTGGGCCACACTGTGGGAGATGTTTGTGTGGGATGTGGTGGGAGGTGTGGGAGGTGGGCAACATGGGAATCCCAGTGGGTTCCGTGTAATATTTTGGGTATTCTAAGCACCTCTTAAAATATATGTATATATATATATATATATAAATAACATTTTTGTAAGCAAATACACATATATGCATATATATTTAAATATATATATAGATATTGTGCTTGGTGGATGAGGATAAAAGCAGGTGAAGAGTTTGTGGTCTACTACAGTAGTACCATGGTGGTAGTAATAGTGGGGAAAAATGATCATATTCATAAAACATATTAAAGAATGCATTGACCATGCTTACCAAAGGACTGTAAGTGGGATAAGAAAAATACCTTAGGTTTAAGTAGCTGGTAGAAGATGTTTGCAGTTACTGAGATGAGTTAAATTGGAGTCTGAATAAGTATATGAAAGAATAAAAATTTCTCTTTAGGTGTGTT